>JASMMZ010000004.1:33432049-33727457 GCA_038502455.1 Anisogramma anomala
TTCCTTCCCCTTTCCTAACTCCTAAGGAAAGGATTAATGGGTCCCTAAGTTTAAAGACCTTACCCTATCCCCACGAGTAAAGATCTCATCACTCGTAGAGGTCCCTTTACATCATAAGCGTAACTTGGTACAGTTGCGTTAAGGTACGTATATCCTAGTCTTTCCGTTTATATGTTTTTAACCCCCTTTCTGGTAAATAAGAAACATGAGGTGTATCTCCTTCGCTTCCTCGAGCTTCGTATAGTTAGGGTACGTCGTAAGGCCTTTTTAACACGTTAAGCGTTAAAACGGTATACCAAAGTCCACAGCTCTAGGCCGATAATAGACACGCCTTACGTGTCGTGTATCGCGTCTGAGGCCGCGGGAAAATTTATTAGCGATTACTACGAAAGCGGGGGCCGCTTGATTCGCTGCTACTATTACGAATGGACCGGTAACTTATACGCCTCCGTTCTGGTAGTCTTGGGGCTGTAAACAGGCTGTGTTACACGCCCGCCGGATTTTTGGTAAGTTTTAATCGAATTTTAAAAACATCCTTTGGTAAAAACATTCGTTTGGGGAGAAACGAAAAAAATCGCCGTAAATAACTAAAACAACCCGATTCTAATTAGTAGTAGGTGCTAACCAGCGGATTAGAGATACAGTAACCGTCGTTGATATCTGGAAACGGAGCCTACGTATATACTATGTAGGCGAGTTCGACGACATTATTGTACGTCGCCATGAAAAAGGTAATTCTTTTCTTACACCTTTACCTAAAGGAATAACTAATAAAATATAGGGCTATATCTTCTCTAGTATTATTAATGTTATTAACGGTAATAGAGGTGGCGCTAATATAAAAGGGAAAAGTAACGAGGAGGATAATAAAGACGTGGCGACGTCGCCCTTTCTCTTTAATAGTAGATAAATGCCCTCTTGAACAGGTCAACGTATCCGGCTATAATGTAATACGTTACATAGTAATTTTATAGCTTTTTACGAATAAAATGTTTAAAATGATAAACTTCATATAAAATGTAAAATAAAAAGAGGCAATATACTAGAATAAGTATATGAAATATAAAATAAAAAGGGTAATATATTAAAATCGGTGCAAATAGTCGTATTAGATAAAGGGAAAATATGGATCGGCGCGAATAACATCGATAAACCGATTTAAGTTGTCGAAAAAATCGGTGTAACGGTCTATTAAGGTCGTAAGACTTTTTTAATAACCTTAATAAATAACGTACTTTTCGATATAAGTATTTTCAAGGTGCCGTTCGGTATTGCCTTTATTATTATGTTTATTAAGTTTAACTTGTTATTGATTTATTTGGTTTCCTCGATTTTCCGGCGTTCATATAACTCGCATAAAGCTATAATATCGATTATTAGTCGTTTTTCATTTGTAATACCTAGTTTAACTAAGTATTTATAAAGCAAAAAAAAAAAAATCAGTTTAAATAACCAGAGGGTTAAGGTGTAAACTAAGGTTAAAAATGATTATCCGGATTATTATCGTTATAATAATACCCGAATCGAAACTTCCAACTATACTATAGATTTTAAAAGTGAGGGCGCTTTTCGTAACCCTTTTGCACTTAGTCAAGATTTAATAGAAAATATTTCTACGAAATATAAAGTCGTTTCGAGTAGGCTATTCATTTCTGAAGATGAAAATGAAGTTAATTTGTAAGTTGTAGTCGTTATTATTAGAAAAATAGCCGTTGGTAAAAACAAACAACTTTGTAATTCGTATATTCAGCGGTATAAATTATATGCCTCGCTTTAAATTATATATTTGTTATAAAAGGCGTTTGTTAAACTCCTTATATATGTAATTATCACACTAAATACCCGTAAGTATATAGAAGGTGTCAGAGGATTTATGTTTTCAAAAAGGTAGCAGAGGTACTGAGTGAACAATATCGCAACCGTGCAAGTAATGATCAAAAGCTGTGAGACTATTCAGATGTGTAGACTGAATACCTAGATTGACAACTGAAGAGCTATGAAGGAAATACTATCTGTGTGGTGATGACCGTGTTCTTATATCCTATGGCCTTCATACCATCTTCAGTACTGGACCGCTGAAGTCGATGTTGCTTCCTTAGGTCCCAATGTTGTCGACTGAACCGCGAGCGGTCCTGTCGGTTCAAACCCTAACCCTATGTGGTTACATAAGAGAGATCTCTAGCTTAATGTGTTGGACATCAGGCTTCTGATAGCGCAGTGGACCGCTGGCCTATTTCACGACCTGCAGTTGGTCTTTGGGTTATAACTATATATATCGTCTGTTAGGTTGGTTTGGTATTATGCGGCGATAAAAAGGTTAAATGCTGCTTTTAGTTATATTATAAAGGCAACCTAAGCGCCGCGTATACGTTAACATGTATATTTGTTGGCTCGTTTTACAATTATCTCAGGCAACGAGAGCAACGTTACTCAACTACTTCTTTTACGCAAAAATTAAAGTGCCGTTCCGAAAGGTAATCGTGGTATTATTAAAGTCGAATATGTTATTCTCTGTTAGGAACGTCTTAGGTTTGGCTTTTAAGTCGGCCTTTAAAAGTTTCCTCTTTTTAAATACGGAAAACGAGGATTTATATAGAGTTAAGGTTTTGTTTATTTACATAATAGTTAATATAAAGCCCTTCGAATGGGCTGTTAACATTAAAAGGCACGGGTCGAAAGTAAAGTTGGTTATTCTGAGCCATTCCTTATAGTACCTTTGATAAGTGTCGTATCAGTCAACACTAGCTTCAGCTAAGCCGTAAAGTGGTTTTAAAATGCGTAAAATCGTTTTAGGTAGGTAATGTTACCTAAGGTCTTTAGATATATCGATATAAATCTGTCGTTTTAACCGTTTTTCAGATTAGGTGTAGGCTTACATTATATCTTGAAGTTTAATATACAGGTTATATGAATTGTTAAAAGAGGTAACGAGCGTAAAGATTAGGTGATAGCTAATCCGTTGTAATGTAAGGAATTGGGTTATAATATCCTCTTTACCTTCGTCATTATAACCCTTTATAACCAGGCGAGTTTTTTCGTAAAGCTTTTCGGCTTTATCATTTAATTAATGAATAAGGCGGGTTAGCTAGATCTTGTAGGTATCGTAAACGGCTAGGTTAAAGCGTTTAAAGCGAAATACGCCTTAGTTGATAAGGGTTGAGATTTCCGTTTAGGTAAATTATACGAATAGAGTACCTAAGGTGGTAATAATGCCCTCGCGGCGAAGATTTAAGCTAAGCTCGTTGTTTTCCATTTCCTTTTGCATGATAAAGAAATCTGTGGAAAAGTTTCTAGCGCGTTTTTTGTTTTTGAAGCCGAAAGAACGTCTTGAACATTGAGGTTTTGGAAGTTTTGGTATAAATAAGCCAATTTTATTTAACGTGGTCGGGTTAAATTCACGTTTTAGGTAATATTTTATGGGCGGTTTCATTTGTCCTACGCGTTTGTGCAGGTTTTTTTTGCCTTTTTTTTGTATTTTTGTACCATCGTTTAGCAAAACGAATTCGTTTCGTTTGGTAAGTCAACGAGTATATTATAGCACCTCAATCCGTTAATACTCTAAGGGATAATTTCTGTATCATTCGTTTTCCAAAATAAAACTTTAAATTGTAATGGTAGGTCTTACATGCTAGTTTTATGTGGATCATTTTTCGTAGCCAACGCCTTAAACATATTATTCTTTGCTCGTAGTAAACATAGAGCCGTTATAGCCTTAGCCATAGCGTCAGCCCTTTATATTATAGATAATAATGGTGCAAAGTTCATATGGATCGTAGGGTAGGTATTAAAGATAAATAACGTGGAGATATGCCTATTTGGGCCAAAAGTATTATTAACGGCGTTAACCGCCATTTAAAGGATAAATTTCTTGAAATTAACACCTTTTAGGTTTTTTACCAATATTATATACGTTTTTTTAGTAGTTTATAATATTGTTTACACTTTTTAATACCTTATAGGGCTTTTACTAGAATTTGTTTATACTTATTACTGGCTATTCAAGCTTTCATACGTTATTCGGTGGAATTGAAAGCTGTGTCAGCTTCGTATATAATCTAGTTTAAAGGCTTAAGATAAACGTCTAACTAGCAATGAACTAAAGTGTTTTAATAATTTAAAGTAAAAACGCTCCATTTAAACTTAACGGCTTCAAATAATATAGTCGTATTAATGATGTAAAGAACTGGTTAGCTGTTTAAGTATATGATATTAATAATTACTTTTTAATTAAAGTTTATATTGTTTTAAAGGCGGATTTCAAACCGTCGTGTGGCCTATAGGTAAATCTGGTACTTATAACAGAACTTTTCGATAGTTTTGAGTGCCTTTTTACTTATATTTATATAGCCAGCGGCGTGGAGTTGACGTAAAAGGCGTTTAGTAATTAGGTGTCCGAATCATCGGTATAAAGCCTCTAATTTTGGTTAAGTTAAATAAATTGTTTCAATTATATGTATTTCCGGGAAGAATCACAAGTGGACGAATTTAAGCTTAAACGGTACGAATACGCTATTTAAGATGCAGATAAGCTAATTATTCGTATTTAGGACCTTAATTCCGAGTTTATTTATATTAAACAATTAAAGTAAAAATAACGTTTTAAAATCAATTACGTAAAATTTAATCGGTCCGAAACGTATATTTACAATAACTATTCCAAACAACGTTGCCTTACCTTTACTAAACAGGACCTTTCGGTATTTTCCTATCCGGTTGAACCGAAACTTCAGAAATTTTGTCGTAAGTACGTTGAATTGTCGTTTTCAGGCTGTCGAGATTTCGGTTACGTTAATATTAGGCATAATACCCTGGAATATGGTTTTGTATTTGTTAAAAGGGGTAAATTACGACGTTATATTGGCGTTAAACACTTCGTCTACGTAGTTTAGGCTTGTAATATACAAAAAGAAGGTATTTTACAAGCGTGCAAAGATACATTAAGCGTTTTTATCGTTGTGGGCTAATAAGTAGGCATCGTTTTATATAAGGTTATTCTTTTCGGATATATTTTCGTAAGGGTAAACGTCGAGTCCATTATCTGTGCCTTCGTATTCAACTGCGTATGATGCAAAAATGGCTTTCATCCGATCCTTAAAATTACATTCGGTTTAAAATTATTATTTAATTCGAATTTATTTGTAAGCGGGGTAGTTTGTAAACTAGCAGCCAACTTTGACGTATATAATACATCGTTTTTGTAAACTTATAGGGCGCCGTATATTTTTTCGCAAATATTATTATGGTTTCGGTCCGTATCTTTCGTTTCCGAACAATCGTTCCTGATTTTTACTACCAGGGTTTCCTTCTTAATACCTATAATTTAGGCGTTTGTTTTACCTCGAGTAAACCTTAAATTTCCGGTTTAAAATATAGTAAATTGTTTTGACAAGGTTTACTTTAGTGATTTGGGTTTCGCTTTTATTCTTATTAATTACGAATATTAATGCAAGGTTTATTTATCGGCGTATAGAGGTCTCAGATAATGTCTTAAGGCTTGTATAAAAGGTTTTTAAGTTTTTTTTCGATTTAAAAAGTATAAGGTCGAAATCCGTGTTTCCACGACAAGCTTTTATTATTACTTAAATAAACAGTTTGTTGCCTTTGTATTCCAATCCAAGGGCTGCTTGACACTTTCAGAATTTTGTTAATAAGGTGGTAAGGATTTCTTAGGGGTTTTTATCGGCATTTTCCTATTGGGTTTTTACAAATTCCCACGTTGTATTAATTTAATCCTTATTATACAAATAGTGGTTCATTTCGGTGCTAAAGTAAGATTTAAGGAGGATGTAATAATTTACGAATGTATCCACTTATATAAAGTGGTATATATATTTTTCCTTAGCTTACCCAGAAAGTATACCGAGTAAAATAACGTAGAATTATAATGGCTCGATATCCAGTTTTTATATATGTCAAGCATAGTTAGTATCTTGTTATATAGTACGTCGTACGGCTCGTCGCTATAGTTATTATTCATATCCTATAATCTGGCAAAGTTGGTTAACTTCGTAAGATCGCTTTGATCTATAAAAAAACGGGGGTTATAGTTAAAGGGCATTGGTTCATACGACACGTATTAACGTTTTACGCCGCTTATCACCTCCTAAATCAGGGTATTTTCCGTGTTCCAGCCGATTATTACTTTTTAAAGCGGATTATTATATGCGTTTCGACCGATTCTGTCATAGCTGAACAGGCTATTTCCAATGTTCAGGGTGTATTTTTATCTTTACATTGGTTTAAAGTTGCATTTCAGAGAGATTTCGTATTCGATCCTCGTTGTAAATAATCGTTACGGTGCCTCCTCTCTTTTTGCTAATTATTCTATTTTTATTTTTCATCTAGCATCCAATCTTAACGAACGCCATATCTCAATTTGTAATGTTTTTTTATAATTCCGTTTTAAAGCCTTAATCAGATATTACTTTCGCTTTTATAGGTAGTATCCTTTTACAAATTCTCCCTTTATAATTTCTCAGTCTGTCCATTTAGGCATATATATAAGCTAGGCCGTTACAGATAAGGTTTTTGCGATACGGCTATTACTTTTATCGGGTGTATTAATACCTTTGCTTTGAAATTATTTCCGTATGATTCTTATAATTGTTTTATCCACCATTTACCATATATCTAACATCCAGTCCGTAAAGGTCTTTATAAAGTTATCGAATAGTTTATGTCCTTTAATATCGCTACTATAATAGTTAAAGATTATATTTGTAACATATATATTTACTGTATAGGGATCAAAGTTTTTGACTAAAGTCTCGATCTTATTATCCCAAAGGTTAAAATCCAAGTACTTAAGGATAGTACTTCGAAACGACGTATATGTAAAAAGGTAATCCATATAATCGTTAACCTTTATCAGATCTATTACTAGTAGAGCCATTATGTATGCGTAAAGGGCTATTCTTATATAATTTAGGGTAATTTAAAGTTCAAGGTAGCGTAGTAAATGTAAAATAAAATAAAATAATTAAAGTGGTTAGAATGAAACTTACTAATATTTGTTATCGTAAATAAATTTTAAACTATATATAAGTAAGGCGTAACCACAAACTAATTAAACGTATTAAATTAGTTTTATTAACGCTAGTAACTCTATATTAGTTTAATATCTCGTAAAACTTAAAACTTTATAAGTATTAAACTTAAAATGTACAAGGAGAATGTAAGAAAGTATGTAAGGCAAAAGGAATGTAATTATATAATCCGGTATTTAATAGTCAGTCTTTATTAGCGTGCTATAGCAGAAATTGGTAAAGAAATCGGTTAGTTATTTAATGTGTAACCAATATTGTTAAGGCTATCAGATTATTTGTTTATATACAACCGATATTAGCTTTGCAAAAAATCGGGTGAGTTCTAACAAAAGGTTTCGAAACTTAGTATTCTTATCTTACGTAACCTGGTATCTGATAGATCCTAGTAAAGGGTTCCTAATCTCGGTGTTTTGGTTTACGTGGCCTGATACGTGATAAAATTCCCTTTTAAAAAGGACCTAGATTAATCGTTTAAAGCGCTAATACAAGTTGACGGTTAATGAAACGGGGCTAATCTTTTTAAAGTCATTCCGAATCTTATAGTTTTATAACGCTTTAGGTTTCTCGGCGCTCCCACGTAATTACACACTCCCGTATAGTTCTTATAAGGCGTAGTGTTAAAACACAGGCAATTAATACCGCTATAGAATTCTGCTATAAATATTCAACATGTATTTATTTCTTTTTCCTAGGCTGTTTATAGTCGACCAAGTCGGCTACTAATTAGTATCGATAAGGTTTAAGTACTTATTTACGTAAAAAAAAAAAACAAGAAAAAAACAATTAAAAGATAATTGGTATTATAATAAGGTAAGTAAAAATGTTAAAGAAAAAGTATCTAAAGGTGTACATTCCAGGTAAAGGCTTATAAGCCCTCCATCCAAAGCGTATCACTCTGGAATACTCCTTATAAACTGATCCACGCATTGCCGTCAACTTGAAATAGTATTCCAGACCAATCTATATATGATGCACTTTGCGTCTTGCAAAAGTGCAGCCTGCAGCGTGACATGTTATTGTGTATCCTACAGGAGTGCACCCTGCAATACAGTGCACTACCCTTTGGTCTATGTATACTATCTGTGAGGGTATATAGTAATATCCACAGAAGTGATTTTTTTATATTGATAAACTTTTGGGTTTTACGTAATTTACACAATATCGTAACTTTTAACATTGAAAAACGTAAGTTAATACCAGAAAAATGTACCAATCAATCGAAAAGTTCATGTTTCATTCATTAATAAACAGTGTTATTAAATACACTGTTAGTATTATACCCGGAGTCGAAAGAATAAGAGTCGTTGTTATCGTCGGCGCGGTTTCTAATGGGGTGTAACATAGTAGTTACACCATTTGTTAGTAACGTAAAAGCGGAATCTATCTAGAAGGGAAATTTCTTAAAAGACGTGGGGGTGCCAATAACGACTTTAAATTGTCGGATAATTTTACTTGACGTAAATAGTATGTTGGTGTTACGTTATTTCAAATGTAACATATGTTCGCGAGCGGTTTAGCTTTGCTTAACGAGTTTTCCACAAGAAGTTTAGGTAAATTATTCGTATTAGGTAGTTAAATAGTTGTATTAACTTACTGGGACTGTTATACTAGCCTAAGAAGTCAATGCAATCGACTGAGGATCCCTGCTAATAGTGGTTTGTGTTCAATTATACATATTTAGTCTTTTTTATTTGTTTAACCCTGTAGAACAAATTTAAACTTCTTCTTTTACACATCAACGCCAACAAAATAATTGACTTTCCATCAATACAAAGTACTGTATTCGTTATTCTATTACTTTATTAGTTTTTTTCCTTTAAACTATCCAACGAAGACGTTTTAAAGCTGGTTTTTAATACACGGATTAAAAAATTGTTTTAAGGCTTAAAGGTTTAAATTCGAAAATGTTATAAACCAAGGACCAACTGCAGATCATGGAATAGGCCAGCGGCCAGAAGCTTGATGTTCAACACATTAAGCGGAGATATATTTTATGTAAGGACCCAGGGTTAGTGTTGGGACCGCAAGGACCGAAGAGCGGTCCAGTCGATACTACATGGGACCGCAGGAAGCAACCAGCGACTTCAATGGTCCAGTACTGAAGATGGTATAAAGGCTATAGGATATAAGGACACAGTCATTACCACATAGATAGTATTTCCTTCATAGCTCTTCAGTTGTCAATCTAAGTATTCAGTCTACAAACCTGAATAGCTTAACAGCTAGTGATCATTCTATAGCACGAATAAACATCTTCTTGATATTGCACCTTTGTTACCTCTGCTACCTTACTACTAACATAAACCCCCTAACACCTTCTATTTAATCACGCGTATTTAGTGTGATCATTACAGAAAAGTCGAAGGATATAACTTTAGGTTATAACTGCTTGTAAACAGTTAAGATACCATCAAGGAAAAATCGAGGATAATATGTAAACGAATTTGGCCAAAACTATTATTTAAAGCAGTTAGATACTGTTTATTATCCTCGATAAAGAGAAAAAAAAAAAAACTTTTCTAAAAAGCTGTTACAAACTATAGAAAGGGGGTGGCTCGGTCACGTAATAGGATGTCTTAGAGAATTGTAGGAGTATAATAACTACTAATGCTAAATCTCTAGTGACTACTAGTCCAAACGCTAGCTTATAACAGATTTATCTCACCATTAATATTCTATATTTGATACCCACTTAAAATGATAAAACCATTAAAAGAATCGCTCCACCTCAAACAACTATTAAATACAAGAGCGATAAAATATATAAAAAGTTGAAAATATACTAAACAAAAAGGTTGATATTGCTAAATAAGTTAATAAGTTTAATAATTTGTAAGATAAAAGGGATTTCAAACAATACAGGATGACTAGGTAAATACTAAAGATTTAGAATATTATATGAAATTAATCGGGGAGTTTCAAAAGAATTTGGGATGAAAAAGAATAAGTATCCATTCTCGTAAGTGCTTGTAGTTTTCTCGCAAGTGTTGGTTCTCACGAGTGTTGCTTCTCATGAATATCCCTTCTTGTAAGAAGCTATTCTCACGAAACATAATATAATTCTCGCACTTGCTCATGATGGAGACGTCATGCTTTCTTTATCTCCCGGCATTTTTTGAACCTAGGTGGGGTGGTAACCCTATCTGCCCTTTCTTTGTTATACATACTTACTTACCTGCTGCTGCGAATTCTGCAGCTTAGTTTGAAACTTAGTTTCTTTATCTTTCAATACACTACAAACCATCACCACTATTTAGTTCCACCAACCACGCGGAAATCTATTTTTAGCCGTGCGTAGATTCATTCTTTACAAAAAAAGACTATATGTATATGTAAACTGAAATAAAACCTTAAATATGATTGGAAAAAAGTAAAATAGCGATTGTATACGTGTAAGTAAAATGAAAGGATGGAAGTTTTAATAGTAGGTAGTTATACAGACAGTATATTAGCCCAATTATCCTATAGGAGTAAATATTATCAGGGATCCAATGTTAGAGAAATACATTTTAACCCGTATATATATCCAACTTTATGAAAATAACCGATATTAATTTGAAAAAATTAAATGAGTGGTATAGAACACAACTTATATAAGAGTTGATGATACTACTTGAAAATATAACAAATATAATAAATTCATAAGCTTATTTATCTTTAAATGATAACTTTATACCGCGATTTAAAAATGTAATTTATCGTCGCAGAAAAAATATGATTGAATTCAGTACATGTTATATCAAGCCGATTTTGTATTTTTTATTTACTAGGCCCTGTTTAAAACACAAAAGCTTAATCTTTTGTCGTTGTTGCTTTGTAAGCTAGAAAGTCTTCTTACCCTTAAGTTTCAATATTAGTGAAACTAGCTGGCTAGCTAAATAGTTGGTGTACGAAAAAGCACGTAACATATGCAAAATATTAATTATAAATATGTCTACGTTAATGTTATCGGTCAACTGGTTGGCTGATTGGCTGATTGGCTGGCTGGCAAGATGGGGAAAAACACGCAATATATGCAAAACTGTTGGTAGGCCTTAGACGTTGCAACGTTGTCGATTCGATTGGTCTTCGAAGTAATAGTAGTATTGCGTGGTCAGATGGTGGATGTATTGTTTTAGGTTTGGCAGACCGCTAGCCGGTCTGCACTGTATTTTGTATGGCCAAGTGCTTGGCCCGTGCCCTAGAGTGAAGTGCAGCGTACTGCACTCGACTTACACCCAATGCGGTAAGTCCGCACAAAGCAATACACTTGCAGTACGGTCAACTTTACTGCAAGTAAAGTTGACCTACTGCACTGCATGTAATACCATTGCAATACTGTTCCAACAAAAACGCTAATTATGAAAATAGATATGCTAATGTTACCCAAATTAGTCAGGCGGGTGCACGGATGTGTTCCACAGGTACATGACAGGGGGGTCCGTTCTTTCGGCCCGTACCACCCAGACACAGTGAATAAACAAGCCCATCCATCTCACGGCAGCTGCGACGGCGGTCCAAGCCGCGGTGTTGAAGGCACCACATGCCACCACCGTACGACAAGCCGGCACCGAGTCTGCGTTTCCACCAGAACGGCAGGTAGCTCCTGGAGCTGCCGCCACCGCCACAGACCGGCCCGGCCCAGAGCAACGTCCGCGGTCGCGGGCACACAGAAGAAGCGCGCGGCCTGGTCGGCAGGGCGCCGCACGTCGCTGCCGCAAGGCCGATAGGCAATGAACCACGACCCCGCCGAGCGCAGCGGCGGGCTTCCTCTTCGCTGCGAAAGCCCGAGAGAGCTACCGGGCGTGGCTTGCAAGCGAGCGAGCGGGCTGCGGCGCATTTAATTTGGATGTCACAGGAGGAGGGCGGTCGAAAGACCGAGCAGGCAGCCAGCCGAGATTGATTGCATCAGGATATATATATATATATAGGTACTGTAGTGACGTCCGGCCGCAAGGCCTGTGGCTTCTGGTACCGACTCACGGGATGCAGATGGAGAAATCGAGGCCGCGCGCAGTGGAGCGAGATCTGGCCCCGACAAAAAAAAAGCTGGGTGTTGAAACAAACTCACGCGGCCGTCATGGAGGCGCCACGGGTTATATACGGTGTCTGTCCCCACCGCACACCCACCTCGGTCAATTCGGAACGTGGCCGCGACTCATGTGCCTGGCGATGGTGTTTGATGTTTTGCCTGAACCTGCCGAAAGGGGCCGGCGCCTTTCCCACTCCAGGGCGATGACGTCGCGGCATAACACGCCATTGGCCAGCCCGTCGGCGCCCTCCCTCAGCCTCGTCCGCCTTGTATACATGCTTACATTACCTGGCCCACCATTTCTTTCCAATGCCAAACAGGCCTTGGCCTCGTCCACGTGAACGTGGGTGGGCTGTGATTGTAATGCAGGGTGAGGGCAGTGGACCATCGCCCTGACGCCGCCGATAATCGCGTTGCTGCATGCTCTTGGCGTCTTCGCTTCGAATTCACCACCACGAGGTGACGTACCCACCGCGAGGCTGTGGTTAATTAATAAAAGCATGCGATCGTCTTCGGGGAGTTTTCCTCTTCAACTCTCTTGATTTGGTTGAGCCAAACCATAACCGTATTTCCTATCGTTCGTCGTCTTACGAAGGTCCCTCTTTGCTTCGTAATTATTCACTTTCATTCATTCCTCGTGGCAGAGCCGCGTTGCTTCGCTCCCAAAGCCTTTTGATTCAACTCCTCGTCCAGCCGGACTTGTCATTCTTTGCCTATCGCCCCTTTGTCTCCACCCACCCCCCTTATCAACGCGACGCCAGCGACACCCGACATGTGGTTGTCCAAACCCCTCCTCGCCACAGCGGCCCTGGTCGCCAGCGCGCTGGCCCAGCCGTCGACCTCGGTCCCATGGACCGACCCGGCCTCGGGCATCGCCTTCTCCTACTACCAGAAGGACGGCGTCGCCTTCGGCCTCGCCATGCCCGAGACGCCTACCGGCGACTTCATCGGCTACCTGTCGTCGAGCGAGCTCGCCGGCTATGCCGGCTGGTCCCTGGCCGGCAGCATGGCCGGCTCGCTGCTCGTCTGCGCGTGGGCCGACGGCGCCGGCGGCGTCGTGGGCTCGCTGCGCCAGGCCACTGGCTACAGCAACCCGGCCGCCGTCCGCAACGCCTCCATGGCCATCCTCGCGATCCCCAGCGGCACCGCCGTCAACGCGACGGGCTGGGCCTTCACCTTCCTCTGCCGGGGCTGCGTCACCGGCGCCGCCGACGCCTTCGCCGCCGCCGACGCCCAGACGACCTTCGGCTACGCCCTGTCCACCACCGCCCTGGCCGACACCGCCTCGGCCGACGCCGCGCTCAACTACCACGACGCCGGCTTCGGCGAGTACTCGCACAGCCTCGCGGAGGCCAAGTCGGCCAACTACGCCAAGTGGGCGGCCCTGGCCACGGCCGACACCGCGCCCGTCTCGGGGTCTGCGTCGGGAGCGGCCGGCGCCGGCAAGCCCGCCCCTGCCTCCAACACCACCGGCAAGGCAAAGCCCAGCCCCAAGCCCACCATCAGCAACGCCACCTACGACTACATCGTGGCCGGGGGCGGTGCTGCCGGCATCGTCGTCGCGCAGCGCCTCGTCGAGTCCGGCAAGGCCGTGCTGCTCCTCGAGCGCGGCCCGGCTTCCTTCTACTGCACCGGCGGCGACGCCACCATGCCCTACAACGCCACCGTCACCCAGTACGACGTGCCCGGCATGGGCTACTTCCTGGGCGCGGGCGCGCCGCAGGCCACCCAGTACTGCTCCGACACCGCCGGCATGGCCGGCTGCCTGCTGGGCGGCGGCACCGCCGTCAACGCCATGATGTTCGTCAAGCCGGCCGCGCACGACTTCGAGAACTTCCCGCCCGGCTGGCAGTGGGCCGACGTCGCCGCCGCCGCCGAGCGCCTGTACCAGCGTTCGCCCGGCTTCATCCTCCGCAACGGCACCGGCGTCGACCAGGCCGCCTTCGGCGTCATGGCCAAGTTCCTCGCCAGCAACGGCTTCTCGCACGTCGACGCCCTGGCCAACCCCGACGCCAAGGAGGCCATCTTCTCGCACCCGCCCTGGCTCATCCGCGACGGCCTGCGCAGCGGGCCCGTCCGGGACTACCTCCCGCTCGCCCAGGCCCAGCCCAACTTCCAGCTGGCCCTCAACACCCAGCTGGTGCGCGTCGTCCGCGCCAAGGGCACCGCCACCGGCGTCGAGGTCCAGCTCCAGGACGGCAGCCGCCAGATCATCCGTCTGAAGCCCCGCGGCGGCGTCGTCCTGGCCGGCGGCGCGCTGTCCACGCCGCGCATGCTGGTCAACTCGGGCATCGGCCCCAAGGCGCAGGTCCAGACCGTCCAGCGCGGCGCCGTCGCCGTGACCCTGCCCGACGAGGCCGACTGGATCGAGCTGCCGGTCGGCCGCTTCCTCATGGACCACCCTATCTTCACCGTCGAGCTGACCGCCAAGACCGGCCTGTACATCGAGCCCAAGACCGCCTTCACCGAGCCCAACACGACCGTCGCCACCAACTTCAACACCAAGTCCACCGGCCTGCTCGCCCAGCCCGGCCAGCGGCTCAGCTTCTGGACGACCGTGTCCGGCAACGACAGCGTCAAGCACTACGTGCAGGGCACCGTCGCGCCCAAGGCCAACGGCACCATCAAGGTCAAGACCTACCTGACGCACGGGCTCACCTCGCACGGCGTGCTGGAGGTGACCGCGTCCGGCGCCACCGCGCTGACCACGTCGCCGTACCTGCAGACGGCCTCGGACATCAGCGCCATCACCGCCTGGATGACCCAGCTGGTCGCCATGACCCGCAAGGCCGACTCGCCCTTCGAGCCCGTCGCGACGCCCGTCGCGGCGCTGATCGCGGCCGACAAGATCGACGAGGGCGACCACTGGGTCGGCTCGGCGCGCATGGGCGCCGCCAACGACGGCTCCTCGGTCGTGGACGCGGCCACGCTCAAGGTCTGGGGCACGGACAACCTCTACGTCGTCGACGCGTCCATCCACACGGACCTGCCGACTGGCAACACGCAAGCCATCGTCATGGTGGTGGCGGAGCATGCATCCAACATCATTCTCGGCGGCGCAGGTTCGACGACCACGACGTCGTCGGACACGGGCTCGTCGACGACTGGCTCGTCGAAGGCTGGGTCGTCGACCACTAGCTCGTCGGGGGCTACCTCGTCCAAGGCTGGGTCGTCCAAGGCTCCGTCGGCCTCGGCTGCTGCTAACAGCGATAAAAAGAAGAAGTGCAACAAGAGGCGGGCAGCTCCCC
Organism: Anisogramma anomala; assembly: GCA_038502455.1. Taxonomy (NCBI): domain Eukaryota; kingdom Fungi; phylum Ascomycota; class Sordariomycetes; order Diaporthales; family Gnomoniaceae; genus Anisogramma; species Anisogramma anomala. The sequence continues at coordinate 33,447,355 of JASMMZ010000004.1, forward strand.
AGCTGCGCTTGTAGAATGTACATCAACATACCAGCGAGGCAAGCAGGTCTTCCATGTTCATACCTAGTGCGGGTTCGCATTGCGCGGCGACGTCAGATGCAGGAGCATCTTTTTCCATGTACATACATACACATACCTTGTAGCTGTAACCATACCACGTTGCGAAAAGCCACCGGTCCATGTTGTGTCAAGTGATCTCGCGCGTATCTTGTCAACTCGGTCCGTCGCGCCAGACTGCAAGTGGAAGCGAATCGAGGCTTCGTTATTTCCTATGATGCCACACTGGGGGCCACGTCGCGTGCGCCGGTACACGATGCGAAATATACACGTCTGCGCATGCATGCTCTCACTGATCGGCTCGGCCGGCCACAGCACCTTTGAGCCTACCACGTCATGCTTGTTCGGCTCGACAAGTTCCATGTCACTCGAGCACGTCAGGCCGTGCGCGGCCCGGGACGAGGACGCCGTCGTCGGGTTGCGCGGGGCATCATGTGCTTGCCAAGGGGAAAAGAGGCTGTCCTCGCCGCACAGCGGACATGCTGGTGTTCCTCGAGCACCGGCACCGCGACCTCTTGGACACCAAACTCTTCAAAACCCATCGTCCCTCTTCTTCCAGCCGACCATGATGGCGAGTTCGCCAAGCCCGTTCCGGACAACATCGACCAGCGCCTTGGCCAAGCCCTGGCCCTTCCTCTTGCTTCCGTCGCCGCTGGCAGCAGCCGCCGCGGCCGGGTTCTCGGTGGGCAGGACGTTGTCGCTGGCGCTGAGGCTGACGAACAGCGCAAAGGGCACCAGCCACACGCAGATGCCGAAGTACGAGGCGATCTCGGTGAACTTGGGCAAATCGTGGGGCGTGTCGTAGAAGGAGGACATGTTCTGGTATGTTTGCTTCTGGACGTCGGAGAAGTGTCTGTACCAGAGACCGTGGTTGACGAGGACCAGGACTGCGTCGGGCGCTGGTCAGCAACGGGGCTTGGGGTGCAGGAGCGATGGCGTTCTGGCCGGAGACGACCTACAGCACGAGACGAGGAAAAGAGGATCTGTCAAGGTAACGACGGGGAATCTCCGCATGTTTCCCAAATAGACAACATGGGAGGCGATGCCGAGAACGGTCAGCCGGAACGGGAATCTGTCCACGAAGCACAGCAGCAGTTGGGTGGCCATAATGAAGTAGATAAGGCGTGTCAGGAGGCGTTTCGATACCACGGTGTGCTCTTCGACAAGCTCGGAAAGGTAGTAGAGTCCTGATGCTGCAGGGGAGAGAGGCCACGTCAGTAACAGCACCAGCACCATCCTCATCACCGCCATCACCGCCATCGCCGCCCTTGCGATGGGCCGTCGCGGCAAACAAAGTAACTTGCCTATGGCCAGCGTCAGGAAGCAGAAGCCCAGGATAGAGCCGAGAATGCCAACAAGTGGTAAGATCCACATCGTGCGCAGGTAGACAATAGCATGGAGGATGGAAGCTTGGACGAGGTCGTCAACACCAGCGTGTTCGCGTGGTGTGAAGCAGTGGGCGCGCGTCGCCCTGAAGTCGGCCGCAAGAAGCCCACTAGAGCGCCATCGTTACAGTGGCCCGAGCGCTGAGATAACCCCGATAAGCCACCCCGGTCCTCCCCAAAACCATTCACCATCCGCCCTCGCGTCCTCGACTTGTCTCCGCCAGAGATCCAATTCGACACCTGCCCACCTGCCAACATGTCGCGCCCCGAAGATACACTGTAAGCCCTTCCCCCTTGGCCCGCACGGCTTCCCCTTCCTCAGCTAAGCCAGCCCAGCGCGGCCGACGTCCATTACGACGACGCCGAAGCGCGCAAGTACACCACCAGCTCGCGTGTCCAGAACATCCAGGCCGCCATGACCCGCCGCGCGCTCGAGCTGCTCGGCCTCGACGCGCCGTCCCTCGTCCTCGACGTCGGCTGCGGCAGCGGCCTCTCCGGCGAGATCCTCAGCGCCGGCGACGCGCGCGCCGGCGGGCCGCACGTGTGGGCGGGCATGGACGTCTCCGCCGCGATGCTCGACGTTGCGCTGCAGCGCGACGTCGCGGGCGACCTGCTGCTTGCCGACGCCGGCCAGGGCGTGCCGTTCCGCGCGGGCACCTTCGACGCGGCCGTCAGCATCAGCGCCCTGCAGTGGCTGTGCAATGCCGAGAGCAGCGCCACGAGCCCCGAGGGCCGCCTCGCGCGCTTCTTCAATGGCCTGTACGCGAGCCTGCGGAGGGGTGCGCGCGCCGTCTGCCAGTTCTACCCCAGGAACGACACGCAGAGGAACATGATCACGCAGGCCGCTGTGAAGGCCGGTTTCGGCGCCGGCCTTCTCGAGGACGACCCCGGCACCAAGAACGTCAAGCTCTACCTGGTGCTGACGGTAGGAGGAGCTGGTGGAGACATCACAGGCGTGGTGGGTGGCATGGATGGCGTGGACATCTTCGACGCCAGAGGACGGCCCAAGGACGGCAAGGGCGAAATCAAGAAGGGCAGTAAGGCCTGGATCATCAAGAAAAAGGAGAAGATGGAGCGCAAGGGGAAGGTCGTCAAGGCCACCTCCAAGTTCACGGGACGTAAGAGACGGGTCCAGTTCTGAGCCCTTTCTATGATCTCACCAAGTTTCTTGTTGCATGGTCGGGCGTTCAGGCGGTCAGTGGTCATCCGTCTTGTCCTTGCCTTTCCGTCTTGATTCCCTCCCATTCAGAGATACCCCGAGGCTATCCTCATACACGCCTTTCGCCACACCGGCGTGTGGCCGATCAACCGACGTAAATGCCTCCACCCCCCCAAGATCGGTGAAGACACGCCTGGCAAAAATGACACTGCCGAAGCACCGGTCCCAACTGCTGAGGTTACGATGCCTGTGGTTGTGAACCGGGCCTCCGTTTTGAACCTCGTTCAAGACGGCACTCGCAAGCAGCGTATGGACGTAGGATGGATAGCAGATGAACTGGATTCTATCCGTCTGCAGCTGGTCATGGCCAAGCGAGAGAATATGGGCCTTCAGGAGGAAAAAGAGGCTCGTACGCGTACAAAAAAGCGCAAAGTCATCGACAAGGGCAAGCCGAACCCCAGCGCAGCCTCTACGAGTATGGCAGACATGGTTGCAACTGGTTAAAAAACTATGAAAGCGCTGGAAAGTGAGGATGAAGCTATGCCCAAGCCAAAACGGGCCAAAATAAGCCACTGAAAGATGAAGGTGATTGAAAAAGCGAGAGAAGAAGATGGTGACTCGGAATCGGGTTCCGATGCCGAAGATATACCTATTCCGGTCGATATTCAAACACGGTCCGAAACGGTGAATAAGAAGAATCAGCGAGATTTCGATGAATTAGCTTATATTCTAGCAGTTTCACACCAAAAGTATGTGTATTGCTTTAGTAGTTTACTCGGTAGTACAATTATTTGTGGGAGGGGTGTTTTTGTGTGCCAAGACGGGGAAAGGTACGCATGGGGAAAAGGAACCCCCCACCACGGTAGTCAATCATGGATCTCTATCGCACTCGAAAGGCCGGAGGAGGCGCATGGGCAGAAGTGTCCGCCTGGGCTTTTCGACGGTGCGTGGGAGGGACGGTCGCGGTGCTGTGAGCGGCGGCGGCGGCGGCGAAGGAGTGTGCGAGGAAATGCCTCGCTCGCTACGCAGTGGAGCTCTCGCGACGCTATGAGCGCGCGCCAGACAGAGCCTTGACAGCCTGCCCACGAGAAAGTGAACAGCGCGCGCGGGGTGGCCGAGGGGTTCGTTTGTGGCGTGGGTCCGAAAGACAAGCAGGATACCTTGCTGCCGGCCTGTTGTATGCAGAAAGATAGATATACTTGGTGATGCCAGCTGCTGGCAGAAGGAGACGATCAACCAGCCACCAGCAAGACAAGCCGGACAGACTGAGGAGAGAAAGGAAAGAAAGAAAGAAAGAAAGAAAGAAAGAAGAAAAAAAGTATTAAAAAAAAATATAGCCCTCGCCCACAAACACATCCTCAGCTGCAAATCCTGCAACAACCCGCTCTTCCTCGCAAGCCTCACCCCGCCCCCCACCAAGACACGCGCCGTGCTCCTCTACCAGCACACCGTCGCCGACGTCCTCGCCGGCACGCCGTCCAGCCGCGGCCCGTCCCTCCAGCCCCGCCCGCAGGCACTCAAAGCTTCGCCCCGGCCGCCAGCCGTGCCTCCTTCTCGCGGTCGCGCAGCAGGCGGCGCAGGATCTTGCCGGCGGGGCTCTTGGGGATGACGTCGACGAAGGAGACGCCGCCCTCGAGGCGCTTGTAGCGCGCCTTGTGGTCGGCAACGTACTGGTACAGCGTCCGGGCGACCTGCGCGTCCGGCAGCGCCGCAGCAGCCGCCGCGCTGGCCCTGACGACGAACGCCTTGGGCACCTCACCCGCATACTTGTCGGGCACCTGGATCACGGCGCAGTCGGCGACGAGCGCGTGGCTGAGGAGGTGCGCCTCAAGCTCCGCGGGCGCGACTTGGTGGCCCTGGGGTGGTGGGTTAGTTCGGACTGGCACTCCTGCTGCTGCCGGGCTGGAAGGGAGAACACAGGAGAGAGAGAGAGAGAGAGAGAGAGAGGCGGACCTTGACCTTGATGAGCTCCTTGATGCGGTCGATAATCACCACATGCTCGTAGCCCTTGGCCGACGGGCGCACCACGACCTCGTCGCCCGTCCGCAACCAGCGGCCGTCCTTGTGGTGCACGAACGTCTCGGCCGTGGCCTTGGGGTCGTTGAGGTAGCCCAGCACGATGTTGGGGCCCTGGACGTACAGCTCGCCCGGCGTGTCGTAGGCCGTGATCTCGTTGCCCTCCGGATCGAGGACCTTGCATTTCTGGGCGGGGATGATGGACCCCGAGGACCCGGGGAACAGATCGTGCTCGGGCGAGCTCGTGACGCCGGGACTGCTCTCGGTCAACCCTGCGGCGGCGGTGCTATGTCAGTACACGGGGGGCGGGAGATGTGCCGACGGCGGAGGGGGGGGCGGCACCGTACCGTAGCCCTGGCAGACGATCCACCTGGGGTAGATCTTCCTCACATCCTCGATGGTCTCGACGCCCAGGGGGGCTGCCCCGGAGTAGATGCTGTGCACGCTGTGGAGGCTGTACTTCTCTCGGATGGCAGTATTGCTGAGCAGCTGGACAATGATGGGCGGGACCTAGCAGCAGAGAGTAGTCGAGTCCGCATTAGTGAAAAGGGACGCGTATGTGGCGTCTGATACGGCCTTACCAGGTAGAGTGTGTTGACGCTGTACTTGTCAACAACAGACAGCATCTGAGGGAGTTCATACTTGGGCAGAACAACGACATCGTCGCCACGGAATTGGGCAAGGTGGCTAATGACGGTGAGGCCGTAGATGTGGCTGAAGGGCAAGAGCCCGAGGACTGTCCTGTTTGGGCCCCCGTTCGCATCCCTGTTCGTGTTCTCGACCGTGGACACCTGCAGGATGTTGTTGATGATATTGTAATGAGAAAGCATGACACCTTTCTACCGTTGACGCCGTTAGCGTTGTGAAGCGTGCGCCGTGAGTTGCGAGTCGTGCCCAGGACACGTGAAACACTCACCGGCAGACCCGAGGTGCCACTGGAGAAGCAGATGAAGGCGACCTGGCGCGCGCCCTGGCCGGGGATCCACTGCAGCTTGGGCAGCCTGGGCAGCCTTGCGCCCTCGTCGAGGAGCTGGGCGACGGTGACGAAGCCGTCGACGGGCTTGAAGCCGTTGACGGCGGTGTCGATGATGAAGACGCGGTCGCGCGGCAGCCCGACGGCATCGGCGGCCTTGAGGGCCGTGTCGAGCAGGGGCCCGGCGGAGGTGAAGAGTAGGCCGGCGTTGGTGACCTTGAGCTGGGACTCGAGTTCTTGCTCGTTGTAGGCGGCGCTGGCGGGGGTCACGATGCCGTTGAGACGATGGACTGCGTGGGCGGCCGAGAGGTAGTCGATCTGGGCCGGCTGTCAGGGTGGCGGCCACGCAGTTGGGAACAGAACAAGGCTCACGGCATTGATGGAGTAGATGCAAGCAATTTTGTCCCACTCGGTCTCCTCCTGCATGGGCACCCAGCCAGTGCGCTTGCTCAAGGCCCTAGCGATACACTCAACACGCTCCTTGGCCTCGTCAACCTTGACTGCCTTGCCGGATAAGCCACAGACAAACGTGTGCTGCTTGACACTCTTCTGCAGACGATACTGCGCATCGTAGAGGAATTCCGGCAGACTAATGTTGTCCGGCGGGTCTGCAACGCAGTCAGTCCAAGCCGGCAAATCGTGGCAGGAGGGCAACATACTATAGGGCAGTTTGGGAGCCCAGGAAGGCGCTGTGAAGACCATGTTAGAGCTTCCCTGACAGAAAACGAGCTTGTGTAGGCTTCAGCGAAAAAGAGGCGCGAGGCTGAGGGAAGGTGGCAGTACTCTTGTGTCAGAAGGGCGAGAAGGACCGGGACAACTGCCCGGATGACGCCGTCGCGAGATGCCCCTTCCCGACTCGATCGACCTCGGCCCGAACCACCGGCGACTACATCGTAGTAGACAAATGGCTCGTACATTGGAGACGTGTCTTCAAAGTGCGAACAGGACAACGACCCCCAAACAATGGCACTGAATACTTGATAAGATGCCCGAATAGTGAACAGACGTTGACATAACCGTAACTTCCGATATACCTGGGTATCGCAATATAGGGTACCCCTGCTACCAGCTGCTACAGGTACAGGGGTCCCGCATCAGGGTTTACCACAATATCTTTTGCACTAGTACATCACTGCCATATAAACCAATTTTGAACATTTGGTAAACAAAATACCATCCATTTAAAGTGAATTGGAAAGGTATCAAATAGTAAGGAAAACGATATTGGGAACGATGGAAATGAAATCAATCATTTAATGTGGTAATAAATGTATTGACAACAATGCATGTTAAATACATAGGGTGTTAGAAAGGAGAATTGTTGGAATAGCGTTCAAGTGCAGTGCAGTCAAAGTGGACTGCACTGACTGCAAGTCAATTGCAGTGGAGTGCCCAATTCAATGTGGGGCACGGGCCAAGCAATTGACCATACAAAGTAGCGTGCAGACCTGCTAGCGGCCTGCCAAACTTAGAAGAAACGACAATCTACCACCTAACCTTTGCAATATTGCTATTACTTCGACCACATTTTGAATCGATAACGTTGCAACGATAAAGGCCTACCAACACTTTTTGACCTGACCTAAATGGACAAATACCTTCAAAAACCCATAACCTCAAAACCCTTAACATAAAAACGTACGATATAAAAAAAGAGGTATTGAAAGCGATTAACAACGCCTTAATATATATTCCAAGGAACTATACCCTATTCTCTTAATAAGTTTAACCTTCAGCCCCCCGGCGATACCTTTTAACATTTGTATAATAAGGAACCTATTCATTTACTAGGTATATTAACCCCTACTTGCGGTAGTACAGATTACGTACTTGATGGCAAAAAATACGTAAAGTAATTGTTATTAATATAATACGAGAAATTAATGTTGATACGATCTAACGCTTAATTAAAATAAACCATCAAAATCATCGAGATCGTTATGGTAATTCTCAAAGTCATTAAGTTAGTAAGGTTATACGATGCGCAACTGTATATTACTTAAATTAATACCACTGCTTTATGGGAAGATACACCTATATAAGTAAGCCCACTATAAATTTTACCATAAGATTTTACCCCTTCAATAAACTTATAACCAATTACTAGTACTACTGAAAATTTATAGGCTTAAAATTTGAGGTAATTACAAGAAACACTATCAATAACTAGTATAAACATAGTAAAATATTTCTCAGGCCAGTCAAAAAATTAATATTAACTATAAACTATTTATCGATTTCATTAAGGTTCGAAATAAATGAAAAAAGTATAACAGGAAACATGAAAAATCTACTGAATATGAAAATAATATTATTTTCAAACATTTGTAAATAAATAAAGTTTCAACCTTTAAATTTCTACTTTTTATTTCCACGAATCCTTACAGGGTACGCCAAAAATAAATACCAAATATTCTTCTTCAAGGTATCTACCTTTCGTGAAATTGATGTAACTAGTATATTGCATTGACAGTATGGATATATTTACTTCAAAGTTGAATAGATTGCTAGCTGGTCTGTATATTAATCTATACGAGTATCTATTTAGCATATCTCTGAAGTTGAATTATGTATTCCTTGCAATGAAACTACAGTTTTTTTTTTGTATTTTAATATCACCAGGCAGTGCGTTCTATAAAGTGTAACACTTTTCGATACGAAATAATCCTATAGATATCAGTGGAAGAAATCGTAATCCAAGTCCTCTGAAAACCTATGCAGGCCTTAGAGCCTCCAAACCATCTTTCCAAACAAGACCTTAGGGTGCTCTACAGTTTAGAAACCTGTAGATATGTAAACTATAACCTTGATTGGGCCGAGAAACGCAGCCTAATCAGTTTCTATTTGATGACTACTTGCGCTAGGGATATAACTATATAGACTCTTTTTAAAAAGGGTACCATAAAGCAAATATGCAGAAAATATCCTATAAAAAGGGCGAGGGTAAAATATGGTACAGTGGCGTGTATTAAGCTTCGTGAAGTATTTCAAAAAACTTTTGTATATATAATAACTCATACATTGCATATCTAAATCAAAGTAAAATAGGAATATTTATTAAACCAAATTTTACGTACAACCTTATTTTATTTATTATGAAATGTTTCCCTCAATTAGTAAATGATTTTGATGTCTTTAATACATCGTTAGTAGGGGTTTTTATATCAATAATAGTAGTGATACTATCAAGGGGAAAAAGACTTATGCGTGCCTTATGTTATCACTCTTGAATCTTTGCGGCGGGCCTAAAGATGTCCAAAAAGCCTATATGCGCCCCCCTCCCCCTCCACTTTTTCTCTTTCTCCTCCTTTCCCGCCCCGATTAACGCGGCTGCCTTTAAATTCGTCTTGATTTACGAGGTTTAAACCTATACAAATTATATTCAGCCCCTCCCCGTAAAGGCAAGTGATGGGATTTGTATTAGCGAGGGAAAGACAGGTGTGAAATATTTCCTTTACATTGGTAAAAGTATTATAGGTTTCGATTTGGCATAAAAGAGTCTATCATTAATAAGTAACAGTGATAAAATATAAGAGCTAGTGTACCTCTGTCATGGTTACTACCACTGAGCCTTTAGCTTTTTACTGCTTCGGCGTTGCTGCGGAGGCGTTAACTAGGCATCCAACCGCCCTCCGTCGGCTCTTTCGCGCCGCTATCAAGGCAGCTAGAAGCGGCGCGACGCAAGTTACGGCCACCGTATTATTAGTTAGCCGCTATATAACGCCGGTACGCCAGGACTTTTCTCCTAGTAAAAGCGGTGCCGACGACGAAAACGATAATAATAACAATAACTAAATGGGTTCGATTAAGAATAAACACATCGATGACACTCCTGTTGATGCCTCCGCCAACCCCTTTTTATTCGAATCTATTACCGCTCTTTGATCTTTCCTAAATCTTACTTATTTTTAATAATAAAAGCGGGTGTGACGGGTAACGATTATTAAAATCCATGTAATAATAGTAATGAAGTTATTGAGCTAATGAAGTTTATAGTTTGTAGTAGGCCTGTACATGTAAAGCTTAAATATATTTGTCAGGCGTTAAACATAATTATAATTGAAAGACGTTAAACGTAAATTTTTCTAGATTTTCTTTTAAAAAAACAAAAAAAATAGTTCGTAGCGCGAATCGATCTTTGAAACCTATTAGGGTTTAAAAACACTCTTAGTATATGGATTTCGTATGCCTATTTATCTGAAGGCTTCCTAAGTAGCCATGGTCAAAGTTTTAAAATATTTAAAGAAGCTAGATAGTATAAATGTACTACACCTTGCTACTTTACGTATCAACCGTAACATCTATCTGTATTAAATAGTTTAAAATGGTAATAATATAACGTAAAATTCTTATAACTAGCTTTATTATAAAAATATATATAAAAAAGGCCGGGATAACGAATGCGGAGGGGAGAGGGGGAAACGATTTCTATATTGGGTTTTGTTGAATTGCAGCCCGAATTCAATCTAATACGTAAATGCCTAATATTAAGAGGGAAATGATACCTTATTTTATTTTTAAACTTATGACTTCCTTTTGATTTCTTTTCACAAGACGGAATATAAATTGAATTCTGCTAAAAAAAGTGGTTATTGGTATGTAAGCGAATATGAATCTTAGCACTGTTATTCGCGTATTTGTTAATAACGTTGTATTTAGCAATACGCGTATATCTTAAGTTTTATTCAATTATCAATAGACGAAAATATATTTCAGCAGTAACATGAAATTAATTAAACGTGGAGTGGAAAGAGATGAAAAGGCTACTTTTTAGGCCACACATTACAAATATATTATCGATATATATTGTAATTTTTCCTATCAAAACTCCATAACTATATTCAGACCCCAAAACGTTTTAATAACCTTCGTATTGAAAACGTTTATAATAGAGTGAAAACTATTAAATCCTTTTATAATAACGTTACCATTCTGAAAAATCGTGTACCCGTAGCTAATGTACGTTTATTAATTATAACATAATTTGAATTTATTGGTAAAAACCGTGATATAATTTGTGTGAAGAGTTTTCAGTCAACCCTTAAGGGCGGAGGCGGCTATTTCTATGGTTAACCTATTGGTAAGATTTTCGAGAGAAAAAAATAATAGGGAAAAACCGTAACGATATTAGTAAAGATCTTGAAAAGGTTGGTAATTCCCCGTTTATTAATATTAGGTGTAATATGTAATAAGTTGTTTTATAACTTATGCCGGATAGGTTATGATAGGTTACCTAAGTTGGAGGAGATATATAAAAGCGTCATCGCCATTTCGCGTTGTTGTCAAAACCGTTTAGATACCAATTAAAATTGATTAGATCCAATAGCTCCAGGTATTAAAGTCTCAGGGTCCTGTTATGCGGCTGTTAACAACGAGGCAAATAACTATATAGTAATATAGAGGATAAAGGGGTAGCTAACATCAATAGTTTCTAAATGAAAGGTGAATTGGAGTCATGATTATTTCAGAAATACTTTGTTGGAGAATGGACCAACGTTTTTAAAGGCAACAGTATTCGGCGAAGTGCTGTAAGATGAAGCGACTGCCCTTATCTCAACAACTAAAGGGATTGTAACCTGCTGTTTGAAATCCACTTGGCAGCAATTGATATAAAAATTTTAGGCGTAATAAATAAATATAAATACTATTGATAGGTCTTGCCTGATAGACCTTTAGACGTTGAAATGTTGTCGATTTGAATCGGTCAAAATAACAGTAGTATTGAATAGTTGAGTAGTGAATGTATTGTTTTAGGTTTGGCAGACCGTTAGTTGGTCTGCACACTAATTTGTATTGCCAATTGCTTGACACATACTTTAGTATGAAGTGGGTACATATTGTTCTTAACTTGATAGTAAACCCACAAAATAATAAACTCAACTTGCAATTAGTATAATTATGTTACCTGACAGTAAAGTTGACTGACTGCATTGCAATTACTATTGTTTCAACATTGTCGGCTTTTTGTTTTGTGTTTGTATGCTAGTATGGCTGACCATTTATTTCCGGTTGCTATCGAATTGCCTTCTCATCAACTCGCAAGACTCTTACTGATTCTATAGCTAAATTAACCCCAATACCCCACGGTTCCAAGTTTCAACTTTATTAACTTCTATACACATTTTTTTTGCTAAAAATTTATATAAACTTTCATTTAGCCATGCCAGTTAATCAAGTCGCCATCTTTAATTCCAACTACTTAGTGATTTTCTAGTTTACTAGGGTACCTTACTTCCTTACTTACTTATCGGTACATAATTTAACCTTTCCAAGTAGAATATTCAATGTAGCTTTCGATTTGTATCGTTAATTTACTATTTTCTATAAACCTTTCCAAGGTTTTATTTGGTGTTAATTTTGTTATGACATTAGTTGCATTATTTTTATTTTTAATTTACCAAAAATCCTTTATTTTTGTTCCTTCGTAATCTTCGCGGAGTTTTATCACGTTAATCATAAGGCGTTTTTCGCTGATGATTCCCAATTTCGAAAGGCGTTCGAATAGGCTTGTCGAATCGGTTCAAATTACCACCAGACCAAGTGAAATATTTAGCTTTTTAGTAATGGTGTTAACGGTTTCCTATATTGTTATACCGACTTTCAAACCGGTTATTATACTGTAGCCCTCCGAAGCTAATACGTTTCGGGTAGTTTTTCTACATTTGATAGAGATTGAATAGATTAAGCTTAAGGTAATACCAAATCATCTTTCAATTTATCTTTATTAGTAATTATTGGTAGGCCTGCCTATAGATGTTGGCATTTCGTTGCAACATAGTTGATTTGAATCACTGTAGTTGAAATGACTGGTGCTGCATGGTTGAAAGTCTTAATTGCAAGTTCCAAGTTTAGCAGACTGATAACCTGTCTGCACAGTAATTTATATGCCCAAATGCTTTGGCCTGTGCCCCACTTTGAAGTAGGTACTTACTTTACTGCACTTGCAGTGCAGTTTATTCAAATCCAACAAATTATAGTTAATTTGCAGTACGTATTATTAAGTTTACTGTAAGTAAAGTTGACTTATCTGTATTGCATTTGACTGCCATTCCAACATTAGCGGCTTTTTGTTTTGTGTATATACTCTAACGTAGCTTTCCATCAATTAGTGACAACCTCTGAAATCTTTCCTTAATACACAAGCCAATAATAAGCCAAACCCTTGTTAATTCCGATTGATTTATACTGAAATTGATATTAATTACAGCCTCTTATAGCTCTTTTGCTCAACCCCTCCGAGACCTTCATTCCTTAACTCTTGTGTATATGTTTTTCGTCATAGACTAATGTATATTAGGTACGACACTAATTGCGTAACTTTTACTAGTAGTTTATCGTACTACTATCACTACCATTACCTTGGCAGTCTTCTAGTTTGGTAGGGTAACTTTGTTTCTCCACGTTACGTGCCGGGCGGTTTACTTAACTTTAGATTCGTACGGTTAATGTATTACTGTTTACAAACCTTTCCAGGGCGTTATTAGGCGTGACTATAGTAATAACGTTAGTTGAGTTATCTTTTCCGTTAATCTACCGGAACTTATCGATTTACAAGGCTTCGTATATCTCTCTTAGAACTATTACGTTTATTATTAGACGTTATCAATTAGTTTTGCTCAACTTGAATAGACATTCGTCAAAGCTCCGAGAGTTAGTATACATTACCATAGGTATTGGAGGTAACCTTAGCTATTTGTTAATAATCGTTAATATATAATTAGTTACTATACCGATATTAAAGTTTGTCATTATACTGTAGACTTTTAAAACTATCACGCTCTGCGTTATACGTTTATACTTGATAGATGTCCAGTATATAAGGTTCCCAGTAATTATAAATTACACTTTAAATTTTTCCTCATTAACAAACATTATTAGGAAGTCGATTGGCGATACAAGTTTAGTATTCTTAGAAAATAAACCGTCCATAAAAATTATTAACTTCGCCTTCATTCAATTTATATGAACTTTATTAATTCTTTTTTCCACATAATCCATTTACTACTAAATCCGTTTATTTAATCTGTTAAAGTTCTTGTCCTGGGGATCTTATACTTGTACCGTAATAGAAAGATAGTACGATGTCTCCGGTTAGAAAGCGTGGTAATATAAGCCACAAGAGCCTTTTACTCTAGATATCTTTATGATTTTACCCCGTTGGACTTATCGTTTAATCGTTTGGTTGTAGCTTGCTCCTTTTGGCGTAAGTTAATGTAAATATTGTTTTTAGTCTTAATACTATGAATACGGATTAACGATTTATTAAAATTAAGTTTTATACCTTTAGCTCATATTTTAATTGGCTTATATTTCCAAAGGCCTAAATTTTCGATAGCACGTCGTTCCGTCATTACAAACCTAATATTTTTGAGGAAGAGGGTATCGTCAGTTCATATGCCTACGATACTAAAGTTTTTACCCTTTGTAATTAGTAGGTACGGGTTAAACGTTAAAGTTTTTAGACCTAAATTGTTTTTAAAATACGCCTGGTACGTTAAGAACCAGTGTACGCTTACCTTGGCTAGGTTGTATAAAGGTTTAATATAACGTATTACCGTGTTAGTCGGAAACTTATCCCTTAGCCTTTTCGACAGATTTAATATTATAATCCGCTGTATATTAGTGCTGAACTGAGTATACATTGAAGTGATATACCGGCTATTAATTGTAAATTACCCCTTTACGTTAATAGTTAAACTAGTAGCAATTGTGACGATTAAACTTTGGCTAATATTTTGGATTATAGGTGATTAAGTAAAGATTCAGTCCTTTCCTCTATTACCGTACTCTTGAATGATTAGCCGTGATTTTTCGTACAGCCGGTCCATAGTTTTGTTTTTAAACCCGTAAATTATTTTCAACTTGAAAATAGTAACGTCTTAATGTTTAAATTACGTTAACGGCATAAATTGTATAACTCCTCGTATAAAAAGGACTTTCATCTCCACTTACTTGCTTTATTTAAATTGCTTGCCCGGTATATTAATAATGCCTTCAATACGTAGCTTGAAGATAAGTTCTCCATTAGACTTTTCCTTCTAAGATGCCCATATCATTATGTATATCCTGTTAGGCTTGTAATCACTAACTCCATCCTTCTCTTTAGTATGTATCCTCCTTTTAGGTGGTCTTTTACGCCTTCGAAGTTTTATTGACTTATTAACGATTGGCTTGAGAGGATTATATTAGTTAATCCGTTTGGCTTGGAAGTTATTGATATCAAGATTTTCATTAGACTTGGGGGGAATTTTATATGGCTTAATTTGTGTGATTTAGAAAGTTAAAAGACCGTTAGTAATTTTAATTACTACATTTAAATTGGTGACAATTGAAATTTCATACGGCTTATCATATTTGCCTGGCTTACGTTATTTGAGAATTTTACTTTAAAGGATGGGGGATAGTACGTTTATTGTTAATGATACGTTCCTAGTGTTAAGGGTATCGTTAACCTGGCAACGTACCGATTCCTTCTTTATTTCTTTTCAGGTTTTTTTATATATTATAACGCGTTTTTAAGTGTTTAGCGACAGTAGCTACTTGTTTTTTATATTTTGGTAGGCACCAAATAACAATAAAGTTTATATAAGTCCATTGGGGCTAATAGTATGGTTAACAACTTTTACCTCTATTTAAAGCTATGCTTTCTAGTTTATAAATCTTTCTATTTTCAGTGTAGGGATATCGTAAGCCTATCAAAGGAGGGTATATATCCTTTCGACTTTACCAATATACTAGTAGATTTTAATGGGGACCTGTCAATATTTAATCCTTATCAATTTGACGTTAGCTTGGAATTCTATCACTGTAAAATTAGTATTAGTATCGTAAAATAATATGATTAATAGCCTAAGTTACGTATTAATTTATAAAGTGCGTAGTACTTTTTGCATTTTCTTTGCCATAATAGCTTTAAAGAACTTGGTGTCGTAAAAAGCCATGGTGTAGTTTATAAGGCAGATTACTAGCCTGCCATCCAGATAAATCATGTTTATAAAAACTTTCGAGTTGAAGTTTTAATCTTTCTTTATTGTAAATTTAAACCTAAAAAGAGCCTGAAAGTCTATTTGGTAGTGGTGGTAAAGTCGTTTAATTGACTTTAGAGCTGGCAAGTCCATATTTTCATAACTAGTTGTTTTTAAGATCTTATAAAGCTTGTTAGTCGCCGGATAGATAAACCTACAATGTAGTTAATGAAGTTTCGCCTTCGTTAGATTTAATACCATTAATTTCAACACTTGTAGATAAAAATAAAGGTGCTTTTATTTAAAGCTAAGTGGCAACATCTTATCGGCTTTAAATTTTATTGGATTATTAGTCTAAACTTTAATGTCAACGCCAAGGCTTTTCATGTCATTAAGGTAAAGAAGGAAGGGGGTAGGGTATTTAAAAATATAGAAAACAATAGGGGTAATAAAAGTTTTAACTGTCGTTGATTCTAGTAAAGATATTTTTTCCAAAGGCTAAAACCGACTTTGGCTTTGTTAATATCCGTTTAGTCGAGTTTCGTAGCAGTATTAGTATCGCTTTTTAACGTGACGTATTGCGAATAACCTCCTGTTGAGTATCGTGTTACTCCTATATCTGGAATGATACCTTAAAAGACCTGGTTTGTGTAGCGATCTTAAATAGTGAAGAGGTATATAGTGTTGGAGTCTTTATCTTTATGTCAGCGGTAAGGGTATTTACTTGTCAGGCGGTATAGGAAGGTGTAGTCGGCGAGTTATTACGTTGTTTTAGGTTAGTGTTGGTATTTTTATACTAGTCAATAG
Source organism: Anisogramma anomala (assembly GCA_038502455.1). Classification (NCBI taxonomy): domain Eukaryota; kingdom Fungi; phylum Ascomycota; class Sordariomycetes; order Diaporthales; family Gnomoniaceae; genus Anisogramma; species Anisogramma anomala. Next base: position 33,463,717 of record JASMMZ010000004.1, read on the forward strand.
CCTTTGGCTTGTTTTCCTCCTCTTTAAATTTAGTACCTTTGTAGTTTTCGATGGTGTGAAGGTAATTATTAGTAAGAGTGGAGGGGAATTATATTTAGTACTTTACCCATTTGTCTTTACGATTAGTAGTAGTGTAGCGTATAGACCAGCAGCCTTGTTTGCTATAAATCCAATATTTATTAGTATTTGAAATAAATTTGTTTGGTTGATTAGAAGACCTAAAGAAAGAGGAATAACCTTTTCCGTAGTGTCTTCCCCAGGTCTAAGACTTTCATTAACCGTATTGGCTGGACTTTTCGTACTCACGGTTGATGTAGTACGTGTGGAAGGGTTTTTTTTCGTTACTAAATTTAGGGACTTCAAGGTATATATTAGTCGAGTTGAGGACTTGAACTGTTACAATCGTTAACAATGAACGTAACTGGCTAAAAAAAATCCTTGACAGGTGGAATTAAGGTATTGTAGGGTGTATTTAAACTTATTATGGCTCATAACGACTTGTTGAACCTGCTAGCGTAAGGTGTTTTCGCTAACTCCTACGTTTCCTGTTATTTATTGGCAAAGTATTGGCCTATTAAGTATTTAATTAAGGAAATTTATTTTGATTTCCAACTCTTTTTCATAATTCAACATGTAAAACTCTTTAATAATATTACAATTAGTGTAGTATTAGATAAAATTAATATTGTATTCGAAGTAACCCTTTAGGCTATCGTAAATTATGCGGAAAGAGGAATAATTCGTTAGGTATCGGAGGTAGTAATCCTCAGCATAACCGGTAAGGATATCAGAAAATAACGAGTAAAAACCTAAAAGTCTAACTTTTATTTGGCGGTAATTTTTTAGAAACGGGCGTAACTTAACGCCGAGGAAGTTTTACGTCTTACCGTTATACTTTTTCTTTCCTCACCAAATCATAAAGAATATAAGAATCGTTACGTAATCCGTATCTACCATGGGAATACGTTGAGGGTAATGGGTTATGTATTGGTCGTAAAAACTTTTTGGATCCCTCGGCTAGTACTAGAGCTGGTATTAGTGGGTAAAATAATTACTTTTAGCCGATTTTAGAGGGGAAAAAACCAGTAGTCGTGCCTATAATAGGCTTGAGCGTAAAGCTAATACTTCTATAATTTGTCTATTAAAACTGGATGTATTAAGGAGCTTAGAGGAAAGGGATTGGGGTTTCCACTGCGAAGCCTTTAATAATAATCCTCTTAATGTTAAGGGTTACGCCGAGGATCCTGTTCAATAAATTGGTGGACTTGAGGGCTTACAGCGTGTAGGTTAATCAATTCTTTACGGCTAGTGGTATTGAACCGTTAATCTTGCGTAAAAGGGTTTAAAGAACTTATTTAAGCTTAGGCAAGTCTTTGCGAACGCGTGTAAGGGAGTCAAGGTATATTATCGCTAACAATTACTCTTCTTTTGCCCTTGTTTTTATAAATCCATTAAGGGTCTTTATCGTTAGTGCTTTTGAAGAGTAAGTTTGCCAGATTATCTTTTAACCCTCTTTTTATGGGAAGTTTGACGCCTCAGTTATTGAATTCGATTTTCATCCTCGTTTTAGCCTACTTTTCCATTCGTTTTTATATATTGAGAGTCCAATTCCTAAACTTTCTTCAAAATTTATTGAATGTTTGGAGTTCCTTATGAAATCCATCAGAGTCCAAGTCGAAGACAAGGTGAATAATAACGTTGATGAAATGATTTAGGGTTAAGTCTTTAGTGGTATCATTCAAATAAAGGTCTTCGTCGTAATACTTTTCGAAGGTGATACCAAAGACACTAATCGTCTATTTCTTTTTAAAGTCGGTAATGGTATTAATTTCAGTACTTTTTAAAGCTATCGTAACGAAGATTAAGAAGTGTAGGAGGGAAAACGGTGGTGTAAAGTGATAGGTCATAGGTTTTCCATCAAAGTTGATATAAGTTGAAGGTTGTGAAACTTGGTCGTTTTTACGATTTAAAGTTTGCAGTAGTAGTATCTGTAGTAGCGGTTGTAATAGTATTAATTTAGCCGTTTTCCAACTTGCCGGCTTGGTAATTTTGAAGACTTTTACGTGATTAAGTTTAACGCCTTTAAGAAGGATTAATAAAGATTTCTTGGTATTTTCAATAGTGATACCGTCGCCTATTCATAAATTGACGTAAATATTGATATAGATTAGAAGCTTTTTTTACTTATTGCTGTGAAAAATGAAGTAGCTCGTAAATTCCTTTCGCAAGAACCTTTCTTTTACCCTAGCCGCCATTTGACGTAGAGTGTAACCAGAAAAAAGCTTATTCTTTTACCTAACTTATCTGTACTTAATATAATAAGCACTGATTAGTATTAGTAGGCCTGCCCACAAATATAGGCCTTTCATTGTAACATGATCGATTAGAACTACTGTGGTAAAATTAACTGGTATTACATAGTTGAAAGTCTTAGTTGCAAGTTTTAAGGTTGGCAGACCGTTAGCCGGTCTACACAGTAATTTGTATAGCCAAACGCTTTGGGCTGTACCTCAACTTGAAGGAGGCATTTATTATACTGCACTTGCAGTGTAGTCTATTCAAATCCCACAAACTATAGTCAATTTGCAGTAAGTATAATCAAATTTACTGCAAGTGAAATAGACTTGTCTGTACTACATTTGACTGCTATTCCAACAATAATCGTTATAAAAAAAATCCGATTTGTAACGATAGGTTTGTATTATTTATGAAGGATTAGTTTGTTAAGGAATATCAATTTAGCTTTCGACAGGTTAATTAGAATCATCGTAATCTCCCGGTTTATGTTTTTCATATACTTTCAACACTTTATTCAATCTTTCATAATTCTCATTTGTTAGCTTTTAAGTTTATATTATCATCGAAAAATCGTATGAAGTATTTGGTTCGCATAGGATTACGATATAATTGCTATAATTGCATTGTTTTCTATATTTTTAAAGTTTTGTTACGTCAATTTTATCAATTGTAATTATATCAGAGTTTTAACCTTTTTAAAAAAAGTAAAAGTAAATATTAGCATCGTAAATATTATATTTACAGATCAATGATACGTTGAAATATCAATGTTTACCTTCTGTTTAAGTTGTAACCGGCCTGTAGTCCCAAAGCATTCAATCATTAATCGCTTATTATTTGGATATCATAACTTTAACAACTCCAACAAAAAAGGTATCATTAATTTATATACCAATTAAACCGAAATATCCATTTCATTTAATTGACAAGTATAGGGCATAGATCAAATATTCAATATCCAGATTTCATTTAAAGTATCATTGGTACGTTAGGAATTAATCAATAACTTCTTGAGCTAATCCGTATAGTGGTTGAATACATTGTATAACCGTCCCTTCAAGGTATCTATCACGGGGTTTTTGTGATAGTTTTAACAAAACTATCTTTTGTAAATTAGTTGTTAATTACACATATGTTTAGATAATTTTATGGCTATGAAAGATAATCTTCCTATTAGTCTTAGCTAGTAAATTTGTTTCTCAATAGATTATTAAGTGTTAATTTAACTTTCAAATCGTTGGAGATTATGTAAGGATGTAAAGTTTTCTTTTGTTACCGAATTTTTCAGATATTAAACGTGACTTTTTGTATGGCCTTCCCGTAGTCTTACTTTTAACCTCGTGTATAATCCTCGATTTAAAAATCTTGAAGTTTGTGTTTTAAAGGTTGAAGTCGCGTTTAGGCACAAATTATACGACCCTTCAAATAATAAATCAATCAATATCAATCCTATCGCTTTCTTTAAAAAGCCCACTTAAAGTCTTAATAGTTTATTATATGCGGAAATTAATAGCTGAATATGAAATATTACTTTTTTCTCTATTGATTTAAGTAATATTATAGATCCGGTCCGATATATATTGCTCTTTTTCATCATTCCTTCTTTTAATCAGTCTGCTACGTCATGTATGTTCTATTAACTTATTTATTACTGGGGGGGGGGGGTTTCATTCGTTTATTTAACTGGCTTAAAGATTTTTATCGTTATTGTCAGAGTTAGTCGCCCTGATATAGGGTTTGATCCAAGTTATTCCAAACATCGTAATACTGTTTAAAATTTCAAGAACTATTTTAGGGTTGGCGATACTTAAAATCTTGAATAGAATATCCTACTTTCATGGCTTTTGTTCCACAAGGATTTTACTCGTTAAAGATAAAAATAGTAGATAGATTTCTATAAGGTTGTTTTTGGTGTTAATGGTATCATTGATTTAACATAGTAGATATTTATTCTATAACTCCTTTAAAGTTTTGCCGTATGTCACCGTCCTTTTCTAAGTACTTCTTAATCACAGGGATTAACTCGTTAAATGAGAGTATTCCCAAAAACTAGCAACATTGGAACTAAGCCGTTAGAGCTCATAATATCGTTTAAGTACTTTACCGCTATTTTAAAGCGTGCCTCTTAATTCGTAAATTTCTTAATATTTCAAGTAAGGATCTTATACGTTTTTTTATAGTAGTATATATATCCTTTTAACTTTTACAATACATTAATCAGTTTTAATAAGAAATTATTTACATCAGATTCGTATTATTTTGGAATTTGTTTGAACATCTGTTGTCGAAAAATTGATGCTATAATCGTAAATTATGATGTTTGGTAGGCCGAATTACGTATTAATCTTTATTCTTTAACGTTTCCAATATATCTCATGCCGATAGGGATTTAATTAATTTAGTGCCGTGAATAGATGTTATATAGTTTATAGCATAAAAATTTAGGTTGGTTATGCAATTAAAATACAATAACAAAGGTTGGGCAACTAAAATCCTTGTCTTTTTTAAATATACATATCAATTATAGGGGGGTTTAGGTATACGTTTGGAAATGGTGATGATGCTTTTGAATAGCTCTTCAAGCAAAGTATTTTACATTTTTATACTTTATGGATTTAAGGAATTTATATAGCTTGGTAAAGGGTAAGTTATTAAAAAGTCGGTATAATCAACGTATCTTTAACTCTGTCAAGTTCAATACCATCGTCATTGGGCTTTGAGGATAAAAAAAGATGCCCTTACTTAAAGACGAAGGGGAATCTCCGGCCGTTTTTAATCAATTAGTTAATGTTAACATCAATGTTGATACCAATGATCTTTTTTCTTCCAAATAGAAAAAGAATAGAGTAAGAAATTTACCGATTTAAAATATAAGCAGTTGAATAATTATTTGTATAATCGTCTATTCTAGTAATGATAGTTTTTCGCCTAAACCGAAGTCAACTTTGATTTTACTAACATTTTAACAATCAATCTCTGTATTAATTAAATTTTCTGTCGCAGTGCTAGATACTACGAATATCCCTTCGTTAAACGATTTAATACCATTGTATCTGGAATAATACCTTGAAATGTATGATCCATATAATTATATTGAAATTTAAAGGTATCCAAAGGGTTATGTGCTTAATTTTTAGGGCATATATAAGGCTTTTCGCCACTTAAACAGTACAGAAAGGCGTTGTAGTCTAGTTACTAAGCCGCTTGAGGAATAGTATATTCGTGCCACGTAACTTGCTATAACGTATCGTTGTTTTTAATAACCACTTTACCGTTGTAGTCTGCGATATAATTCTAGTAATATTACCCGAAAGTAGTAAGGTATTGGATGTAATATATTACTCATTGTTTACGGCTTTTAACTAGAGGATATCGAGTTAACCAATAACTGTACTTGTCATAAATTCAGTACCTTTCACTACTATCATTACGATAGTTTTTAAAATCAACAAGACGATTTAAAGTTTTATTTCCTTTTAAACTCCAGTTTGTCTTCCAGTTCAGAGGTTATAAAATAGGTCTTAGGGGTTGGAACTGTCCGTAATTACTATTAATATAGTGTATTAATACACGGGTCTTATTATTTTTATGGAGTAAATTATCAGTTTAAAGGTATATATTAATTAAGATCTTCGTACAGGTAATTATCGTTATAAGAAAGGACCGCAATGATGTAAAAAAACTGTCACAAATAGCATCTGTGCGTTTCAAAGTATATTCAAATTCGGTAATACCCGTAATAATTACCTTTATCTATTCGCTAAATATGGCTTCGGTAACATAGGTTTCCCAATTACTTATTAATTTCATATTAACCTATGCAATATTTGATTAAGAATATGTATTGGTATTTCCTCCCTTTTTTTATCAACTATTATCATCGTTATCTCATTATAACCAAGTATGTATAATAATACGTTAAGTGGTCATCGTATTAGAAATAACGTTTTTATTTTTGGTAGGAAAATGAGGTAATAATCCTTAGCGTCATTTATCAGGATTCTAGGAAATAGTAAGTATAAACTCGAATAAAAAAACGTCTATGTCGGTAAGGTCTTAAGTCTATAAGGTTCAAATGAACTAAAGTTTTTGAAGAGTAATCAGAATGATTGGTATTGAAGTATAAAAGATGATTATTTCGAAAGAGTATCTAGAGATGCACGCCACAGATGAGGGTTTAGAAGTCCTCGCCCAGAGCATACTACTCTAAACCGCTTCACGTATTGCCGTTCGGTTTAGTACAGGCATTCCAGACCGATCCATGCATTGTTTTTCGGTCTGGAATAGCCATCACAGATCGATCCATGAATAAAGAACTTTATGTCTTACAAAAGTGTAGCTTGTAATATAATACGTTATCGTGTACTCTACAGGAATACACCCTACAATATAGTCCAATACTACTTGCCCTATGTATACTATTTATAAGGGTATGTAATAATATCTACACAGGTAATCTTTTCTTTCCTCCTGATATACTCTGTATCTATAACCTAATAGTAATAGTGTGATTGTGATTGTCAAGGTTTAAATCAATAGTTTTTATAGTAATAGTATTGTTATCGCATTAATTGTAAAAAGGTTTAAATTAGTAAGTTTCAGTAGTAATAATGTTATTGCTATATTAATCACAAAAGATTCAAATCAGCAAGTTCAGCTGAGATTAGTAAAGTCTAGCTGAGGTAGTATTTTAAGTTCATTTAGAATTAGCAAAGTTTAGCCAAGGTGGTGTTTATAGTTCGAGCCTGGTTGATATAGTTAAATAGAGGCGACATAATTGGTAATAGCGTTTTTCGTGGTTGATAGGGGTAACTACGCCGGTGCTAGAGAGGTTCATTATGTAAAGGTAATTACATAAAGGTAATTATATAAATACGTATTAAGTTAATATAAAAAAATGTATCGCTATCAGCCTAAGCAAAACCCCTTTTCTTTTTCTTTTAAAGCACGTAGTCGAAATAGATATAAGTACTCATTTCAATTTAACCTCTATCTCTATCAAACAAATTAAACCGCATTCCAATTTTTTCTTTATTCCTTTCAACCAAAATAAGACGTTTCAATAGGTAGGTTACTTAACTAATACCTATTACTAACCTTTAATTTATCCAGATAACACGTAAAAMCCGAACTGCAAGACGCTGTTTGACACGCGAGTGGCGGCGCGCGGCCGCCGCCGCCACCGCTGTTACCGCCGCTGCTACCGCTGCTACCTCCACCACCACCACTAATAGCTGCATCCCGCCTTTGTCGAGCGTTATCTCCTTTATCTCCGCCACGTCATCTACCCCTGCCACTCCGCTCGCTGCTATTCCACCAAGTCCTGCCGCTTCCGCCGCCACGTCGCCCAGTCCTGCCACCGCTACACCACTCGGCCTAACCGCCGCCTTCGCCTCGACCTTCCCCGCCGCTGCCGCCGCGACCTCCTCCTTCCTCTCCTCTCCCTCCCCCTTACCTAACTCGAAAAAGGATCGAAAGGCTTTTAAAGTTATAGACTTTACTCTTTCCCTACAGATAAAAACCTCATTACCTGTAAGGCCCCCCCTACGTCGTAAATGTAGCCTGACGTAATTTCGTTAGAATTCATATTTCTTCAAATACACTCGATTTTATACTTTCAACTTTATTTTTCAATTTTTGGATAAAAAATACGAAACGGACCTACTCCGTCACCTCGAGCTTCGTATCGTTAGTATACACCGCGAAGCCTTTTTAACGCATAAAGCGTTAAATCGATATACCCGGATCCGTAACTCCAGACCGCTAATAAATACGCCTTACGTATCGTGTATAGTGTCCGCAGCTACGGGCAAGCCCGTTAACGATTATTACGAAAATAAGGGTCGTTCGAACCGTTGTTATTGTTACGAATAGACCGATAATTCGTACGATTTTATTTCGATAATTTTAAAGCTGTAAGCCGAATCCGTATTATGTGTCCACCGACTTTTAAATAAATTTTTACTAAACTTTTAAAAAAATCTTTAGTAAAGGTATATTATTAGGACGATCCGAGAACATTTGCAACTAGAAATAACTAAAATAAATCAATATTAATTTAATAATAGGTGCCAACCAGCAAATTCGGGAAATGGTAATCGCTGTCGCTGTTTAGAAACGGGGCTTATGTATATATAATGTAGCTTAGTTTAACGGCGTTATCGTACGCCGCTGTAAAAAGGGTAATCCTGCCTTTATGCTTTTACCTAAAGGCATAACTAATAAAACGCAAATCTATATCCTTATTAACGTTAATAATGGCCATAACGAATAATAGTAATATCGTTAATATAAAGGGAAAAAACGACAAGGAGGATAGTAAAGACGTGGCGACGTTTCCCTTTTATTTTAGTAATGGATAAATAACTTTTCTGCGGGGTCAGAGTACCCGGCTATGATATAATTCACTATATAGTAATATTATAACTTTGTATAAAACAAAAAAATTTAAATATTATAATCGTAATATAAAGTATAAAAAAGAAAAGAGGTAATATGCCAAAATCGGTATAATATCCTAAATGTAATTAAAGGCAAAAATCAATTTTAGCGCGAATCACAAAATAGAATAGAAAAGAGTGGGAAATTCCGTTACATCGAGGCGTATAAAACAAATAGTATTAGAATCTCGGGAACGATGTAGAACGGTAAAATAAAATAAATGTAAAATCGGCAATTAAAACGAAAAATAAACTAAATGAAGGGAAAATCTTGTATTAGTGTGAATAGCGTAATACGAGCTAATTGAAATTGACGAAAAAATGGGTTTAAGTTTAGTAATATATCAAAGTCATATAATCTTTTTAATAGTTTTAACAAATCATCTATTCATCTATATAAGTGTTTTGAAGTCTCTATTCGACGTAATTTTAATTATCATATTTGCTTGGTTAGATTTTCTGTTGATTTACCCTATTCACTCGATGTTAAGGCGTTTATATAACTCACGTAATGTTATAATATCGATTATTGAACGTTTTTCGTTTAAAGTACCCAATTTAACTCAATAATTATAAAGAAAAAAAGAATTGGTATATACAATAAAATATACAGGGCGTAAATAAAAGTTAAAAACAATTATCTGGACCATTATCGCTATGGTAATATCCGAATAAAAGCCTTTAACCATGTTATAGATTTCGAAAGTTAGGACGCTCCGCGTAACTCTTTTGCACTTGGTAAAGCTTTAGTAAATAATGTTTTTTTCGAAGCGCAAAGCCGTTTAAAGCCGTTATTTCGTTGCTGAAGACTAGGAAGAAACCGATCAGTAAATTACAATTGTTATTGTGAGTAAAGAAGCTTTTAGTAAAAACAAACAGTTTTTTCGTACGTATATATAATGGTATAAATTATAAGCCGCGTTTTAAATGATTTATTTTCCACGAAAAACGCTTATTAAACGTTTTATGTGTATCGTCCGTCGGATCGGTTAAACATTACGCGGCAACAAAAAAGTTAAAATTTGCCTTTAGTTATATTATAAAGATAAACTAGTTGCCGCGTACACGTTAGAATTTGTATTTGTTAGGTCATTTTACATTATTTAAAACGATAAGGGTAACTTTATCCAATTACCCATTTTTTGTAAAGATTAAGGTGTTGTTTCGAAAAGTAATAGTAACGTTATTAAAATCGATTACGTGGTTTTCCGTTGAGTACGTTTTAAGTTTTACTTTTAAGCCGGATTTTAGAAATTTCCTTTTTTAAAAAGCGAAAAACGAGGTATTACATAACGTTAATATATCGTCCGTTCACATACCTATTAATAAAAAAATCTTTCAAACGGTTTATTGACACTAATAAATACGGGTTGAAGGTAAAGTTAGTTGTTTTGAACCGTTCTTTATAATTCTTTTAATAGGTGTAAAACTAATAAATACTAGTTTCGATCAAGTTATAAAGTAATTTTAAAATACGTAAAATTGTCTGGGCGAGTAATATTTCCTAAGGTTTTTAGGTATATTGGTATAAATTCGTCGTTTAAACAGCTCCTTAAATTGGGTATATACCTACGTTATATGTTGAAGCTTAATATATAGGTTATATAATATGTTAAGGGAGATATCAAATATAAGAATTAGATGATAATTAGCTTATTATAACGTAGGTAATTAGGTTATAATATCCTTTTTATCTTTATCGTTATAGCCTTTAACAATTAGGCGGGTTTTTTCGTAAGGATTTTCGGTTTTATTTTTAACTTCGTAAATGAGGCGGATTCAATTTTTTATATGCATTGTAAAAGGCTAGGTTAAAATGTTTAAAACAAAATAAGTTTTAGTCGATTAAAGCTAAAATTTTCGTTTGAGTAAATTATATGAATGAGGCATTTGAAGTGGTAATAATGCCTTCTTGGCGGAACTTAAGGCAAAGTTTATGGTTTGACATTTTTTTTACGTGATAAAAGAGCCCATTACAAAACTTTTAAAGCGTTTTTTAGTTTTCGAACCGAGGGGGCGCCTTCGGCGTCAAGGTTCCGGCGGGGTTAATACAAATAGAACGCTTTTATTTGACGTATTCGGGTTAGATTATTATTTTGAAGGTAAGGTTTAAAGTAAATTCGGTTTAAATTCATAGTTTTATGTACTGTTTTGTAAACGGTTTTATTTATTTTACCATTCCTGGCCGTTCTTTTTCACCTCTTTTTTATATTTTTATTCCATTATTCAATAAAACGAACTTTTCCCGTTTAATAGATTAATAAGTATATTGTGGCCTTTAAACCCCTTATTTTTTCAAAGGCTAATTTATTAATCCTTCGTTTTCCAAATCAAAACTTCGAATTACAATAGTAAATCAAAACCGTTAGTCTCAAATAAACTATTCCTTATAACTAACGCTCTATATACATAGTTTTTTTACTTGTAATAAACGTAATATCGTTATAAATTGAACTAAAGTATTAGCTCTTTATGCAGTAGAAAGTAATAGAACAAATTTTATGCAAATTTTCGGCTAAATATTAAAAATAAGAAGCGTAGGGATCAATCTACTTGGACTAAAAATATTTTAACGGCGCCAATTTCTATTTAAAGGATAGATTCTTTAAAATTTATATCCTCAATTCCTTTAATAATACCATGTACGTTATTTTTAGTAATTATCAATGTTGTTTATAATTTCTAATACCTTACAAAGCTTTTTCTAGGATTCACTTGTATTTGTTACCGGTTATCCGAGTCTTTTTACGCTACTCGGTGAAATTGAAAGCCGTGTTGACGTCGTGCATAATCTAGTTTAAGAGCCCGAAATAAAAGTTTAACTAACAATTTACTAAAATGTCTTAATAGTTTACAGCGAAAGCGCTTCATGTAAATTTTACGTCTTAAAATAATGTTGCCGTATCCACGACGTAAAAGATCGGTTAATTATTCAAATACTTAATATAAATAATTACTTTTTAATTAAAGTTCATTTTGTTTTAAAAGCGAAACTTAAACTGTCGTAAGACTCATAAGTATAACTAGTACTTGTGACAAAACTTTTCGATAACTTTAAATGCGTTTTTTCCTTTATCTGTATAGCTTACGTCGTAAAGTAAACGTAAAAGATGTTTTATAATTAGTTATTCGAATTGTCGGTATAAAGTCCATAATTTTTGCTAAGTTAATTAAATTACCTTAATTATATATTTTCTGGGAAAATCTACAATAATCGAACTTAAATCGAAAAGATACAGATACGTTGTTTATGACGAGGACAAGTTAATTCATTGTATTCAGAACCTTAATTTCGAGTTTATTTATATTGATAAGTAAAAGTATGACTTGTATTTCTTAGTTTATTACGTAAAATTTAACCGGTGCTAAACGCGTATTTATAACGATTATTCCGAACGACGTTTTACTTTGATCAAATAAAACCTTTCGGTATTTTCCTTTTCGGTTTAGCCGAAACTTTAGAAATTTCGCCGTAAACGTATCGAATTACCATTTTCTAGTTGTCGAAATTTCGGCTACGTCAGTATTAGGTATAATACCTTAAAAACTGTTTTCGTATCTATTAAAAAGCGTAAATTACGATGTTATATAGGTGTTAAATACTTCGTTTACGTAATTCAGGCCTATAATATATATGAAGGAGGCGTCTTATAGGCCAGCGAAAATACGTCAGGCATTATTATCGTTGTAATCTAATAGGTAGGTATTATCGTATTTGAGGTCATTTTTTCCGGATATATCTTCGTAAATATATACGTCTAATCCGTTATCTATACCTTTACCTCTATATTCGGTTACGTATATTAAAAAATTGGCTTTTATTACATCTTCAAAATCACATTCGGCCTGATATTATCGTTTAATCAGAATTTATTCGTAAATGGAGTGGTTTGTAAATCAGTAGCCGACTTTACCGTATACAATGTACCGTTTTTATAAACCTGTAAAGCTTCGTATGTCTTTCCTCAAATATTATTATGATTTCGGCGCATTTTTTCCATTTACGAACAATCTTCCTTATCTTTTATTACCAATATTTCCTCCTTAATACCTGTATTTTGGGCGCTCGTTTTACCCCGAGTAAACCATAAATTTCCGGTTTAAAATGTGGTAATTTATGTTGAAGAGGTTTCTTCTTATAATCTGTCCGTTACCTTCAATCTTATTAGTTATAAATACTAATTTGAAGGTTGCTTGTCAGTGTATAAATGTTTCGAACGATATTTTAAAGCTTATAAAAAAGTCTTTAAAACTTTTTCTGGTTTAAAAAGTGTAAGGTCGAAACCGGATTTTTACGGTAGATTTTTATCACTATTTAAATAAATAGTTTGTAGCCTTTATATTCTGGGTCCAGGATTGCCTAATACTTTAGAAACTTCATTAATAAGGTGGTAAGGATTTATTTTAGGTTTTTATCGACATTTTTCTACTGATTTTTTATTATATATTTCCACATTATACCAATCTAATACTTATCGTATAACCCGTAGTTAATTTCCGTATTAAAGTGTGCTTTAAAAAGGTTGTACCATTTTACGAATATATTTATTCATGTAGAGTGGTATATATACTACTTTTGAACTTATTCAGTAAATATACCAGGTTAAATAACCTAAAATTATAATAACTTAATATTTAGTTTTTTATACGTATTCAATATATCGCGTATTTTATTGTTAAGTATTTCTTACGGCTCGCCCTTATAGTTATTTTCCATATTTCAAAGCCTAATAAAGTTAGTCAACTTCGTAGGATCACTTTTATCCGTAGGCAAGTGATGTGGTGAAAGGTTGCAGTAAAGGTCGCGGTTTATAGGTATCAGTCCGTAAGGTACATATTAGCGTTTTATACCGTTCGTTAATTCCAGGATTGGGGTATTTTCTCTATCCTAGCAGATCCTTCCGCGGTCGATTGGGCTATTTCTGGTATTTTGGCCGTTTTTATTATAGCCGAACAAGTTATTTTCAGTATTCGAACAGTGGTTTAATCTTCGGTTTTATTTTAAAGTATATACTGGTGTAGAAATGTATAATACCTGCATGATAAATAAATATTGTAGTCGTTCTTTTACCTTAGGGTTTCTATTCATAGTTTAGAGTATAAGTATAGGATTAAGTTGTTTTATACCTCGTTTTTGTCGTTTTAATAATAGTCTTTTTTACTTGTTAAGGTAATATCCGTTTACAAATTCCTTTAGATACAAATATTTATCCTTTTAATTTAGTACGTCAACGAATTATATTATTTCGAATAAAGCTTTTACAAGGCGATCATTCCTACCTTATTAATTATTAATACCTTTGATTCATATTTGGATCCATAGGGCTTTAATAATAATAGAGTTTACTATTTTTTATATATTGAAAGTTGAATTCGAAAATTTCATATATAAATTATCCAGTAAGTTAGGTCTTAAAGATTTCTTCTTCCAATAGCGGAATATAACGGCAATAATATATATGTTTGCCGTGTATATGTCGAAATCTTTAACTAGCGAATCGATGGTGTTGTTTCAAAAGCCAAAGTTGATTTCGTGTATTATAGCTTTCTTGATACCTATATTTTCGACCAGAAGATTAAAATTGGCGTTGGATTACTTTAAAAATGTTAGTTTTGAGTTTATAACTATAAGAGTTTTGGGGTTGATTTCATACGTATTTGGTATGCTAAAACGATTCAAGTTGGTAATTTCGCGCCGTAGTAAGATTTCAAGTACGTTCGAATTCCAACGTTTAGGGTCATACGTTTTACAAATAACAAATATAAAAGAAATAAAGTAATGAAAATGGGTAAAATAAGGTTTACTAACGTCTATTAACGTTGATCAATTTTAAGCGATAAATAAAACGTAATTATAAACTAATCAAGCGTTTTAAATTCGTTTTGTTAACGTTTAATAGTGCCACATTAACTTAACGGCTACGAAAACTTAATCTTTACGAAAACTTAATTTAAAATACATAAAGCGAACGCGGAAAGGCAAATAATATAAAGGAAATATCAGGCGAATAAGGAAAGGGAAGTGTAAAGCGGATAGGGTAAATAAAAGGTGTGATTATGGGGAGGTACGTTATATGTTCCGGTGTTTGGTAATTTGTCCAGATTAGTGTATCGTAACCGAACTTGGTAAAGTGATCGGTTTGGTTGCTTTATACGTAACCGCTCTAATTAAAGCGATCGTTTAGGATAGGTATGTTATAAACGCTTTTGAATTAAGGAAGCGGTTTAAATATCGAAATCGAATAAGTTTTAGTTAAGGGTTCCGAAACTTAATAGTTTTAGCTTACGTAGCTTGGTACGTAACAAAATGCTTTCTAAAAAGTATCCGGGTATGTTAAAGCGTTAAATAAAGGTAAATAATAACGTAACAGGGCTTTTAGTAAGTAAAACGCCCAAAAAATATTAATAATATCATATCAAAGTTATTTTTTTAAAGTTACTTGATTTTCACAATCTTCAAATACGTCGGCGTATAATTTTTGTAAAAACGAAATATCAAAGTACAAACAGTTAAAACTGTTATAACATCCTGTTATGGGTATTTAATATATGTTTATCTTTTCTTTCCGAAGTTATTCATAATCGATCGAGTTGGTTATTTTAACTGTTTGCCAACTTGATGATTTTTAATATTTTTCGCGGTTAATTTTAACGTTTGTTCTTAAGAAGAATCTAGTGAATGTTTTTTGGTATTTTTCATGATAGCTATATCGTGTTCAACTTTAAATTACCGTGAAAAATGACGTAATCAGGAGGTTTTTACTATTTACTGCTGTGAAAAACTGATACAGTAGTAGAGGACCTTTGATATATTTTCCCCTCCACTTTAGTATTTCACAAAACGTAATCAGAAAGTAGTTTTTTCTTCTGCCTGACCAATTTATACTTAACCTAAAAAATATTTATTAGTGTTGATAGGCCTTGTCCAATAGGCCTTTAGACATTAAAACGTTGTCGATTCGAATTGTGGTCGAAGTAACAGTAGTATTTCATAGTGAAGTGGTAAATGTATTATTATAGATTTAATAGACCGCCTGCCGGTCTTCACACTAATTTGTATGGCCAATTAATTGTCTTATGAACTAGTCTGAATTGGTCACATACTGTACTTAACCTTACAGTCAATACAACTAACCCAAAAAACAATGAAATAAACTGGCAGTTGGTACAGTCAACGTACGTTGACTGACTGCACTGCAATTACTACTGTTTTAATAGTAGAATTATCTGTAAGATATAGTTTAGAGGTGTTGATTTAACTTAATTACAAATAGAAAGTAATTCACAGAAATATTGGAACAGAGTTTAAGTGAAGTACATTTAAAGTTAACTGTATTAATCGCAGGTAAATTGTAATAAAGTTCTTCATTCGATATGGGGCATGTGCCAAGGAATTTCCTATGAAAGTAGTATACAGACCAGCTAGCATTCTACAAAACATAGAAGGGACAATAATCCACTATCTAACCTTTACAATAGTACTGTTACCTCGACTATATTTTGAATAAATAACGTTACAACATCTAAAGAACTTTTAATACTGATTAGTATTTATTAGGTCAATTAAAGATGAGTTAGGCAGAAGAATAAAATACTTTCCGCTTACGATTTGTGCAATTGTAAGGTAGAGAAAAGATTCTTGCGAAAGGTCTCTATAAACTTCGGTAGTTATCACGGCAATAATTAGATAATACTATTGAATTGCATCGGGTTTTCAAGACATTTTAAAATCAGAGACGGTATTGTTATGAACAATATTATGATATCTTCATGAAACAAAGTTTGAAAATAGTGGAAATTAAACGTTAAAGATCTTGAAATTTATCGTTGAAAAGCGATTACTAACTTATCAAAACGTTTAAAGTTGGCAAACGGTTCACTTGCTAATCTTACTATTACGAACTATAAATCGTAAACCACTAAGTATAGAACCTTTTAACAACAAATAACAACATTAGTGGTCATTAACCTGTAACTTTTTTCATACACCAATTTTTTTCTACTACAAAATCGTCAATTAAACATGTAAATAAAACCGTAAATAACTAAATACGCTAATCCTACACGAAAAATCACGAATTACTAATAAACAACCACGTCAAATCATTTCTAAATCGTAATATACCCGCCCTTACCTGAATTATCGTTAATGTTCCAGCCAAAAAAATATTAGAAACGAATAAGGGATATAAAAGCCCTTACACCTCTCTTTATTAAGTGATACAATAAATACTTCTGGTATAGAAATATTGATGAAAATTTTACCAAAGAATACTTAACCAACTTTGTGGGTAAATAAATCCTCTACTCAGACCTCGGCAAAAGGTTTAGTCATGAGTTTTATACCTTTAAAGGCTTTCGTAAATTTTTGAACAACTAGACCATTAATATACAGAAAATTGTTTAACAAGGGGTTAATGTTTAGTGAGGTTTGAAGGCGAAAAATCTTTATTACAGATAACATTGAAACAGAATTGAAAAAAAAGCCTTCTTCGAAGTAGTATAAATAAAGAATTGCTCTTAATATATTTAACTTCAAAGCTCTTAACATTAATACTAATAATATAAAGACCAAATTATTGGTAAAGAATATTAACGACCTTACATACGTTTCAAGGGACAAACTCCTTATCCTTGAATAAATAAAACCTTGAATATGCCAATCGGCACCTGTTAATACTTCGATGATAGGTAACCTATTAATTTATTAATTAGCTCAACCTATATCTGTCTTGACGCAAAGGACGTGTTCAGAGACGAAAAGTATAGAAAGTAATTTCTAAAGCGATACAAGAAATCATTATAGATGCGATCTAACACTTAATTGAAAAATATCGTTAGGGTTTCTAAGATAATCATTAACGTCGCTAAGGCATTAAACCTGTGCAAGACTCGACTATATAAAATCCAGATTAATATCATCACCCTGAAGAAAGGTATGCCTATACCCAAAAGCCTATTACGAGTTATATTACAAGACTTTATCTATTAATTACAAGAAAAAATACTCTTACTACTAAAACTTAGAAATTTTAAAATTTAGGTTGATTGTCAGAACTATCATCGATGATGAGGCAAATTACAGTAATTTACCCCACGAATAGGTTTAAAAGTTAATATACATAACAATCTTGTTATAGACTTAATCAAAATCTGAAATAATACAAAAAATACGAGATGAAACCCTATAACATGTTTAACACGAAAATAATATCGTTTTTCAACACTTGTAAGTGGATGGAGGTTCAACTTTCAGGGTTTTCCCCACTTCTCTCAAAAGTTCTTACCAGGCATACCAAAAACTACTACCTAACCATTCTAAACAAAACGCGAACCTTGATTAAAATCTGAAATAAAATAAAAGTTTACTTCGAATACGATGTCTCCCTTACTGTATATTATATGAATTGAGTTATAATATGTTAAACAATTATAATAACTACGAAGCAAAAACACCTATAAACATTTCAATTAGATGTTTCACAAGCTGATGATTTATTAACAGGAAATAGGAAAGGTATACCTTGCAGGCCTATACTTCCCAAATATGTTTGAACAGTCATCATAAGCGTTAGATAGAGTGAATATGTTTTATAACATTTAAATACCATCTGTAGAGGTTATTTCAAATAATTACTATCTTTTCTTACAAATTTGATGTCACGTACGCCAATAATAGTTGGTATATTTACATAAGTTAACAATTTCATCGATGGGAACAACAAAAACGTATTATTTGCATATTATATCAACTATGACTATGAGAAGTCTCATCACTTACAACCTATCAGAAACATATTCAATGAAAATCTATATTGGTAAAAATTACGTGATTGAAGCATAATCAGATGTAGTCACCGTGAAAATTATTATCATAATGGACACAAAAATTTCGAAATCTATAACAAATTTCGCTATTAATAAAGTTATCACTCTATTACTGAACTTTAAAAATAACAGGTAATACATAATTCTCAATACCCTAGTTCATTAGAAAAAAAACTTCTAAACCCATACCGAAAAATACAAAAACTAAGATCCATTATAAGATAAAAATGAAGCAGTGTAAAGATTATATAAAAGATGGTAAAGATAATGTAAATTAACACGTAATTGAGACCATTAAATACTATTTTTCACGATATTAATGCTAACTTCACGGCAACGCAATTGAAATTAGAATTGAAATAATAGGGATTGAATATAAATAGGTACCTATTAAATCTTACTGAAGTAGTAGAAAAGTTGAAAGGGCATACGCGCAACTCCCTAAGACATATTACATCTTTATATTAGATATTAAAAGCTTTACAGATTATAAGCTATACCTTTAAATACTTGTAAAAGTCCTAAATAATATTGCAAAACTTAACGGCCTAATACCAACTTTACAGGCCTTTAGTATATATCTATGTTTAACAAATGTATTTTAATTATTAGAAAATATATAAAGAAGGGCTATAGTATACGAAAAAACCTTAGGGTAATTAGGGAGGAGATTAGATGAACATTACGTTAACAAAACCTGAAACAACAAAAATAATTCATCAACTATTAACTTACTAACTTTACTATTATAAAGTATTTTTTTTAGTTAACTTGATATGGGTAAATATGAATATATACTTAATATAATAAGTAATATTAACTCAAAAGTCATTTTTAAAACTGTCCACGGTTCTATGATGTATAGTATAACATAAGTTCAACTATATATTGTGGCAATTACTAATTAAAATCCCCAGAAAGAACGAATTGGCTGATACAATTTTCCTCCGCCAATAATGCAGAAGTGAATGGAGTGATAATAGCATAGCCGATTATTAAAAGAAAAGAATTATAACAAGAACGACAAGAAATACAAGTTAAGGCGTATATATACAATGAATGAAGTTAACAAAAAAGAGAATGATGATTATAATATGGCAGTCAAGTTTCGTACATAATGAATTATCAGAACCCCAAGTAGATATTTCAAAGAAAATGATAAAATTGAGATTAATAGACTCTTAATATGAGAACTTATTTAACTAGTGACTAAACGTAAGTTCGACGTTAAAAAATTCAATTTTACGATTTTTATATTGAAAATGATCCATAAAATGATGGGAAAGACCTCAAATAAACTATATTAAAAGTCACAACTAATTGCCCAAGGATACGATAATAAAGGCAAAAAATCTTTTATGTTGGATCTGGGTAGATTAACATGCTTCATCTACCCTTCATTTTTTGTTTTATTTACCTACCTTTGATACAAACTCTGTAGCTTAGGCTAAACTTAGTTTCTTCATCTTTCAATACCACTGCAAAATCACCACCACCATACAATTCCAACATTTTTTGTAATTTCTAACGATTTCCGCAAATTAATTAACGCTTGGTAATTGTATTTATACAAAGTTTAATAACAATTACTAATAGTAAATTTACCTTTAATAACTATAACATTATATCAGTATACATATAATCTATTAATAATTTATAAATGATTATATTGCCGAAATTACTTTAAAAATTCCGTGGTAAATACCAATTAGAAACAGTTATACAATTCGTGAAACGGTTATATGAATTAAGTAAAGGAAATATCTATTGATGTTGGAATAGCAGTCAAATGCAGTACAATCAAGTCAACTATACTTATAGTTAGTTGATTGCAGTGACTGCAAATTGACTGTAGTTTGTGGGATTTGACTGGACTGACTGCAAGTGAATTGCAGTAGGTACTCACTTCATAATGGGGAAATGACCAAAGCATTTGGTCATACAAATTAGCGTGCAGACTGGCTACCGGTCTGACGTACTTAAAACTTACAACTTATCAACCACAACTAATTTCAATGCAACACCAGTTACTTCGACCCCAGTAACTCGAATCGACTACTTTATAATGATAAAGGCCTACCAACACTAATAAGTGTTTACTTGGTTAAGAACAAAAAAACTAGGTAAAAGAAGAAGCTATTTTCAGGTTACGCGCTACGTTAAACGGTGGCTAAGGGTAAAGGAAAGGTTTTTGCGAAGTGTCTTTATAGTACTGTGTCAACTGTCGCGGTAATACATAAGGAACACCACTGGATTTTGTCAGCAATCGCTGCAATTAATAACCAGGAATCGGTATAGTTATTGAAAATACCAAGAAACCTTCAGTGGAATAGTATTAAGGAAAAAGTGTTGAAATTAACCGCTAAAAGTCCTGAATATCACAAAGTCAATAAGTTGGAAAACGGTTAAATTAATAATATTACGGGTATTACTACTGCAAATTTAATATCGTAAAAATTACTATGTTTTACGACCTATAAATTTAAATACTAACTTTGATGAAAAACTTACAACCCACTCTTTATACTAATCTTTTACCCCTATACCCTTTAATCTCCGTTACGATGGCTTTAAAATACGCTGGAATCAACATCATTAACGACTCTGATCGAAAAAAGGCAATTAAAAACCTCGGTATTGTATTTGTCAAACACTTTAATAAAAACCTCCAATTCACAAAACCCACTGAAGATTCTTCAATTAAATACCTTACCAATGTGATCGGTTCCTACATTCTAGACTCAAATCCTACCGAAACCATTTAAAGCACAAAAGCACTGAAGTACTTTTGAAAATGCTTCCGAAAATAGAACCTCTACATATAAACGATGGTAAATAAACATATCAAACTCAAATTAAAAACCAAACTTACAAACCAAGGTATTAAACTCCCTACGGAAAAAAGGAAAAAAGGTAACCTAGCAAACTTACTTTATGAATACGCAAGAGATAAAAAACTCTAATAATTAAGGCTAAAATCAAAGGTATTGATAATGAAAACGTTTCTTACCACCCTTACTCGCATTCGCAAAGGCCTACCTAAGCCCAGATAAATTCTTCAAAACGTCTTTCACAAGGCCAACGGTATAATATTACTAGCCGTAAAAAATTAATTAACTTATACACCGCAAGCTCTTAAGTTTACCAATCAATTAAATCAAGACCTCGATGTACCCCTCAATACTGAAAAAAGTATCACCAAGTGCGCAGAAACTCTCACATCTCCTTTCTTCTAGCCCCTTAACACGTTCAATTTCAACAGCTAAATCAAGGCAAAAGCGGCTTTACATGCGAGCCTACTTTAGGCACGACCACTAGCTTTTTCCCTCTAAACTCGACCAAAAGTAACTATCCTACCCACCAATATTACCTTCCCCAATAGTAGTCAAGGAATTTAAAGGGTCCCTACGATTAATACATTACTCTTCGTCTTCGATGCGTTCCCATAATAGATACGAATTACATGGCAATTACGGCGTTTATTAAAATTTAAGGAGGAAAAGATAAGTATACCGATAAGCCGTAAAATATCCTCAATGTTAAATTACGTAGGTTCTTCAACATTTTCCGTCAAATAAAAGTTGAAAAACTAAAATTTAACTCGCTATTTCATAATATCCTACTAGTCAAGTTAAAGACTACTACTTGCGGTATTTAACGAATATCTCCCTTTCCCGCGAAATCTACAATAATTTTAAGGCTAACTTAAATACGATGTCAATTTTTTCTAATATCAAACCTATTGGAACATGATTAAGTAGTACTACATGTTAAATCACCAAAAAGAGACGAAAAGTAAAATAAACCTCTTCAATCAAGTACTTAATAAACTAATACTTTGCCAACAAGTAATGAAGAACGTGAAAGCTAGTGAAATCATACTATGCCCACAGGTTCGAAAAACTATCACAGATCATAAAGAGTTTAAATACGTCTTATAGTACTCTAACGCCACCTATAAAGGGGTTTTTAGCTAATTATGTTCCTCGCTAACGACTGTAAAAACTCGGGTTTTAAACTCGACTAGTATATATCTCCAAACTCTAAAATTCACCGATAACTAATAAGATTCTCCCTACACGTAATACATCGACCACAATTACAGAAAGCTCAACTAGTATGGCTAATAAAAGGCATGGAACTAGGGCCATAGCTAACAGTTCATATAAGGAGGAGGATTTCCAAGTCCGTCAGACAAGTTTACATTAAACTTTAAAACATATTAGATTTACGGAAAACAAAATTATTGGTTAATATATTACACAACCGCTAAACACAAAAACAAGAGAATAAAGTATTATATACAATTCCTCTCCACCTCTTCTTACAATTACGTTAAATACCTTAAAAACTTTAAAAATATAAAGTTTAACGAAAAAGAAAATAAGCCTAAAGCTATCGACTAATACGAAAATACTAGTACTAACCCAAAAATAACGTAATAACTCGCCGACCACGCTTTTTTATACTGCCTAACAGGTAAAGACCCTTATTGCCGACATAATGATAAAAACCTTAACCTTACAAACCTATTTACCATTCAAAATCGCTATGCGAAACAGGTCTTTTAAAGTGTCATACCGAATATTAAGGCAATATGGTACTTAACAAAAGGCTATTTATCATACGTCGCATTACGAAAAAATACTAATACGGTTACGAAACTTAACTATACAAATACTAGTAAAGTCAAAATCGGCTTTAACTGTAAAGAAAAGCTTTCTTTACTAGAATCGAAAACTATTACTACTATCGTTAATCCTATTATTTGCCAAATCTTGTAATATCCTACCCCTTTCCTCCTTTACCATAAAAATATAAAAAACCTCGGCGTTAATGTTAACATTCAGACTGATAAACTAGTTCAGGTTAAGGATGACAAAAGGTTTCCACTCAGCTTTAAATAGGGGCATCTCTGGTTTCATCTTTAAGGGCCAGAAACAGTGGTGCTAAACCTAACGAAATTAGAACTTCATTAACTACATCATAGGTTTAACCATCCAACGACTAACAAACTTAGTAATTGTATTAGGCGCACATAATATCCTTTAAAGGTTATATTGACAAAAACAAGCACCTTCAGAATGTTAAGGCTTAGGAATGTTCATTATATATTTATTAGCGATTTAATTAATATTTGAGCTGTTTGATTAAACTTTAAATTAATTCTCACCATCGATTTTACTAATTTTTATTAGCTATTTGGCGAATCTGCAAGCTGATCCTCATCGACAATGTAAATCCTCATCACGATCTAAATCCTCATTGACGATCTAGTTATTAGACCTGTAGAAAAGACTGCTATAAATGAGAGGCTTAGTCGTTTACTAGATACTTAGATACTTGGATTTTTATACGTGTCAAGAATACTTTTCACACGAAGGCTTGCAAGGCCACTAGAGGACATGGTTTTCCTACGTCTTTACAATAACATTGATATTACGAGCAGACGAATACCTACGAGCTCCCTCCTCTCTCCCACGTGCTTACAGATTTCTATACGGAGCACCGGTTTTCAAACGGAACATTGGTCCCCATATGAAACACCGGCTCCCACACGGAATACTGGCTCTTATACGTGTGTATTCTCCTGATGTGGCCTGCACACAGGCTACAATAGACCAGCAACGCAACTGATGCGCAACTGATAGATCAGCAGTGCAACTGATAGATTAGCATTGCGATCAGCATTGCAACCGCATCAACAGTGCAGTCTGTATTGCAACCTGCCCTATAGAGAAAACCATGATATTATTGATATCGGCAACATCCCTCAGCCGAGGCATCTTCAAGAAGACAATATAAAGGCCCTATTGTATGCTAAATTAAGTACATAGTTTTGAATAATTTCATGTGCACCTACATACCTACAAACCTACTAGATGGCTGTAATTCAGCTGTCCCAGGTCCCAGATGTAGTCTGCCCGAATACACGAAAATATGTATTTCTGCTGGGTAACCCCCATACGGTCCGAACTCTCTCGATCGACCTTCATTCTTTCTTCTATCTATCTGTTCAGACAGATGGTCCTCAAAATGCTTCCTCAAACTATCGCCGTGTGACACAACCTGTCACTATATGCACCTCTCCCCGCACCTCTTCACTCTTTACTTTTCCCGCCACCATGTCCGCTGGTAAACCCACGGACCCCGCCGATGCGCCCACGAACCCCCAGCTTGAGTCCTCCATCGCTCAGCGCACCAGGGGCAAGACGGGAGCCGCCGCCGCCCCCACGGCCCCCACTGGCCGCCAGCGCTGGCGATGCCGTCACGCAATGCCTCGATGGCCTCGAGACCAAGATGGAGGCCATCTTGGAGGGCCCTCAGCAACCCGTTCCCGTGGATCATCACGATCTAGCCGTCGTGTCCGGTCCCCTCCGGTTCCTGAGCCCACGCCAGTTGCGCAACTCTTCACTGCGCCTACTAACCAGCGTAACCCCTGCTGTTCCTGTCCCTGTTGACAGGGGTAGCCCCGCTGCGTCTATCCACTTCTATGACGCTTGCCGGGCAAACGCTGTTCCGGCAGGCAGGCAGGGCCGCAAACGGCCCCACATACGGCCACGGCGCCGAGCCCACCGGGCCCACCGGTCCTATGCACGGCTACGGCTACTCCGCCGGCCACGTGTACGACCACGACCCACGGACGCACGGCCCAGTCAATCCTGCCATCCGAGAACTGACTTCTACTTCTGGAAGGTCTGGACGGCGTTTTCCGGACGGCCCCCTGAACCTCCGCTACCTGAGTTGCTGGAACGACGATAAGCCTCTCTCCTGTCACAGGCTAGTGCCTGGGCTAGTGGTTACCAGGGATCTAGCCCTAGTAGTTGTCACGTTTTTACGGTGCTCTAGAGCCTCTCGGAAGCCGTATGGGAGCATGACCTTACACGTTATGTAACCAGGTTACCCCCTTTTCTACAGCTTCGTAACAGCTCTTTAACAGGGGTTTCTTCTCTTCTTTTATTAAAGTCTATAAATAGAATCCAACCATCTAAAGCGATAGCTCTAGCTTTAGTCTCTTTACATATAAATTTTAAATCATTTTCTTAATTATATCTTAGCTTCTTATAAACGATTATAACTTAACGCTATGTTTTCTATTTCTGATTTTTCGAATTTAAACCCTTCAACTTTAAAACAATTCCCTAAATTACTTGTTAAAAATAACTATTTGATGCTTTAATAATTTAATATAATTATTATACGGTTTAATATAAGCGTTTTACTAATACTTTATGTATAAAGCTTATTTAGTGCAATTAAACCGTTTGCGAATATATCTCATATTAAAACGGACGAAATATTAACATTTTAAACAAGTTAATGAATATAATACGTAAATTAAAGTTACTAGTATATTTATGTTTTTAAACTGAAGCCTCTTTTAAGGATCATTTTCTACGGTACTTATAAATAACGTAGTTATTGCATCGCTCCTTACCTTGGATTATGTTAGCTTTTCCGACGACGATGATTCGAATCCTTTTAATTTTGATTACGATGTTAGCGCCTTATTTAACAGGACTTGATGACCTAAACGTAAACCCTTTAAGGAGACAGTTAAGTTTTCTAGTGTTAAGTTCTGATTTTCGATATAAGAAGTCACGATATTACGTAAATTAAGTAAAAACGAGAAGTTTATAAATATCAAAAATTACTTTTACGTTTCTTTAATAATTAAAAAGTGTAACAAAAACTGTTATAAAAAGTTATCATGCCTATAGTGGTAATGTCGGCACTAACGACCTTAATATCTTTATAGTTATATTTCGTGTTTAATATTACGATCCCAACGCGGTTAAAGCTGTTATCATTCGGTTTACGAGTATAAAATAGGAAATCCGTAAAAGATTTTTCGTTTTTTTTAATATTTGGAAAGTTGTTACGAATGCTGGAGGTATAGCCTAAAAGTCCGCCACTAAATTCGCTATTTTAAAGGGAATCATTAACGATACATTAGTTAATACGTTACTTCCCTTCGATATACTCGCGTATTATAACGAATAGATCGCCCGTATATAGTTTATTCATAAGCGATTTTATAACTTTCGTATTTGGTACGGTAACATTAGCTATACTAATAGTAATACTAGGGGTGTTTTACGCGGCGAGAGTAATAGCGGTCACGTGCCTACCCGTAATGATTGGGAAACCATTATTATACCTAGCGTAAACGCTTTTTAAACCTCTTTTAAACAGCATACTACCTGTGTTAGCTACTCGAAAAGCTCCTGTTATCAAGATTTTAAATTATATTTACGATACGACACGGATGGTTCTCGTATCTGTACCTACCCGTTAAATTGAACATAACGGATAAACGGCTTTAACGCTATAGTTATTATATAAATTCACCTAACTTCGGCCAAAAATCCTATTAATTTTTTATATAAGTATAACTTTAATATATAGTCGCATATAAAAATTAGTAAAACTTTGATTTAATTTCATAATTTCGCTTTAGTTTTCAAATAACTTTCTGTTTATAGTAAGTTTAGGTTGTAAATTAATTCATTTACGTTTGAGTAAATATAAGTTAAAAATATCATAATGTCGGGAGTAAATAGCTTACCTACCGCTTAAAGTTACCGTGTATCCTTATCTTACACTGATGACTTAGCGAAGCCATATATTATATACCCAATTCCGTTTTACGACTTATTTCCTTTATACCATTTTTAAATATTAACTTTGATAAATACCGATACCGGATATAAACCCAAGTTATTCCTTATTTATAATAATATATTATTTCAGGTTAACATTAAATGAAATATAAACAGGTAACATACGCCATTTCGGAATATGTATTACTTTTGGGATAAAAAGATAATTATCGCGTTTGGAAACGAAAGTTTACACTGATACTAAAGACACTTAAAATAGTCGGCGCCGCCGCATTTTACGCTATTTGATGAGAGGTCTGAAGGAAATAAATTTCTTTTATACGGTTCATGGTCGTTTCCTTCGAAAATATTCATAAATTACTCGTACCGAATTTACTCGATTCTATTCTCAACAACCTATCCAACGCCTTTAAAGAATTCGTCATTTTCTTCGACAAAACACTTGAAAATAAACTAACTTTTTAACATTTCGAAACTAATTACGAAATCGTCTTTTAAAACGATAATCCAAGCTAACTTTTAAAGGTTTCGTATAGCCTGTTATACGATATATCGCGAAAGGAGTTTTTATATTAAGGAAAACTTTAATTGAATTTCTCGACTTAGGTTATATTAACGTAAATAGACTTTTGATACATACCAATTTACTTTTCGTTCAAAAACTTGTATTTAGCTTAGGTTTTTTTTATTGATTACCGTTGACTTAACGTTACTACGAAAATGTATCGCTTCCCACCATTACTTATAAAAAATTATTAACGCATATTTTCTAAGTTAGGCAATTTATGAAGTTAAATATTAAAGCCGCTTTTCATAATTTTTGTATTGAAAAGGAAAACTAACAAATAACCGCGTTTCGTATATGGTTTTGGATCTTTCGAATAGCTTGTACCATTTTTAGCTTTTTTAATAAATTATCTATATTTTAATAGTATATTAATTACTTGTGACTCAGTTTTACCAATATTTGTTCCTTTTATTCACCTGGAAGATATTTTAATGTATTTAAATAATAACTTTGATGACTATAATATTAATGTTTAACAGGTATTTAACGCCTTAAGTATTAGGTGCTTTAACCTTGACACATCTAAATATAAATTCTACGTTAAAAAAAAGTATAAATGAATTTTTTTATAAAAACTGATGTCGACGTTTGTATAAATCCGAGAAAGTTATACGTTATCCGGAAAAAAACGATTCTCAAGTTCAATTAAAAAGTAAATGCTTCTTTGGGTTTGTTAAATTCTACCGATATTTTATTTGTAATCATTTTACAATTATTAGGATTTTAACTCGGCTTACTCAGAATAGTAATTTTATTCATTAGGAAACCAAAAAGTAAACCGTTTTCGAGCGGTTTAAATTTATCTTTTTTTCAAACTTATCCTTATTTAGTACAATTCCAACCGAAATAACTTGTTCAAAGCCTATTGTTTGGATTAGGCTTTAAGTAGCTATTTGCTTGAACGCGACTACTACAATAACTTACGCTACGTAACATATGACTTTCGTTATTCATCATTTACAGAATTCAATCACGAAATTTATGATAAGGAACTACTTAGAATAATGAATTACTTAGAAGCGTGTAATGTGAAGATTTAGAGTATGGTATGTTCGTTTATCATTTTTACGGATTATAAAAACTTAGAATACTTTATAATTATACGACGACTTTTTAAATGATAGGTCTGTTAATTCAAAGGTTTTTCTTGATTTTCTTTTAAGCTAGTTTATAATAAAAGAGATAATTATATACGACCTATTATATTATCCTAAAGAAATTAGGATATTTGTAAAGGTTTTTATGATTTACGCTTTTTAAGCCAGAAACTTTAGCTTTTATACCACGAATATGTCGTTTTCGAAGAACTTTCGCATTCTTAGATCTTTCAGTTCACTTTCGCTAACGAATTTATCTCGAAAATCTACGAGCTTCTCATTAATATCGACTTTTAAAGTGATTATTTCACTATTATAACTCGTAACATTATCTATTCTTAATTAATTCGTATAATATATATAAAATATATGAGCTTCTTCTTTTGCCAATATTCATATTAATAACGAATAGGCATTTAAAGTTTTCAATTCCAAATATTGAGTAAAAGATGATAGTATTTTATAGTTTTGTAACCTTATTTAGATATCCATTTATGAGCCGCTTATTACAGTATTAATATAAATTATTTTCAATTTACTCCTCATGAGTTACCCCGGATGCAACGTTATTATCGTTATTCTTTTTAAAACGTACTTTTAACCCGGATTACATCGTGATATACAACGCTTTTACCGGTATTGCGGTATTTATAGGCGTATAACCTATTCATAATATCGTCGAAAAAACTTTTTGAGACTTTTTTGGTTTCTAAATGGCTTTAAATCAAGCTTTTTATCCACTTTATAGTTAACCTCCCCTAGGAACACTCTGGTAATCTATATTACTTTATAGTTATTACGGACCGTTTAAGTAAAACTATTATCCTTAAAACCATACTTATTATAAATATCGAAATTTAAGCGAAACGGGTTTTGAACTATTACTGGTTGTTTTACGGATTTCCCCGTACAATTATTAGTAACCGGAAGCCAAATTAAATCGATAGGGTTTGAAAACAATTATAAAACTTAATGGGGGTAAAACAACGTCTAAATACCGTTTTTTACCCTTAAACCAACGATGTTACCAAATGTATTAATTAGTCAATCGTAACGTACTTATATTATTTTGTTATTTGAACTTTATTTAACTATAATAGTATATAACCGCATTATTATTTCGCGTTAAATCTTAAATATACGACTATTCTTGGTATTAATTAGCTCTTTATAACTTATAATTATTATGTTAACTTTATATAACACGTATAATATTCAAATATCCTAATTAAGAAACCGCGAACAACAGCCGAAATTTTCGTTTAACGTATTCGCAAAATTACGAATTTTGTACAAGTCGTAATAATTGCTACATGATATCGTATGGAAAAATCCGCTAATAAATAACGTTTACTTTGGAAACATTTTAGAGTTGATAACGATGTTTATTTTTTCTCTAGAAGTTATAAACCAAATAAGCCTTTAAAAAGTGGAATTAAGTTTACGATAAATATCGTATAATACGTATTATTAATCTATACGTTATCGAACTTAACGTTTCGGAAGGGAAACATCCCCAATTTTATGTGGATTAACATATTCAAACCGTTTTGAACCAGCTTCTGAGTAAAAGAAACCGTAATTATCAATTACAAGCTATCGATTTTACTACAAATATCGGCAAAATGAAACTAGAGTATTATGTTAAAAGCATTTTACGAATTCGAAATAAACTTTAGGTTGGACGCCCTCAACGTAATAATCCCCTGGAACGACAGGTCTTAATTAAGTAGACAAATTATATATACCCAATTTAAAAGCCGTTTTTTAGCCGTTTAATATCGCAGCTTTCAACGTTTTCTAATAACGTTATAAATCGGCTAAACTTAACGACAAGACTTTCCGCTTATCCTGCAAACGAGCCTATTATATTACAATTTATATTACAAAGTGGTACCAAAGCCAATTTTTAAAATTCACTGAATATAACTAAAACTACAGTAATGAACGACCCAAATTATTTAAATATATTTCCATTTATTTGTTTTCGAAAATCGTACCTAATAAATTTTTTTACATTTTTAATAGTTTACCTTACTTAATGTTGATAAAGTTTTATTTGCCATCGATACGTTCGAATATATTTACTAGGTATTTAGTCGTTTTAAGTTACGTTCCCTACCCATTTATTTGCTATGATACCTACTCTTCCCTTCAATATATTAACTTACTAAAAAACTACACTGATTATTTAAAAGTTATACAGCTTGTAAGCCGGTAAAAGAGACAAAAATTATAGGTATTAAACCCGATCCGCTGCAAATATTAATCTTCCTTAATATAATACGCCGAAACTTTATAACCATTCTCATTACGACAACCTACATTTATACGCTTTTTAACCGCTCGTTAACGGTTTGAAAATAATTTATAAGTGACAGACTTAACTCGATTTTAAATATCGAACACTAAACAAGTTGCAAACTACTTCTTTATAGCCTTATTTATGTTAGGATTTAAGTAGAAGAGCGTGTATACATAAAAAAAACTACGAATTATAACGTTAATAAATTAAATACTATAACGGGTACCGGTATTTAATCTTTCGTTAGTAATTTCTTACTAGTTATATACGTTAAACGTACCTTTAATTCTTCTGAAAAATTTCTGCGAGTCGTACGTTATCCGATAAAAGTATTTGAAATGCGTTTATTTATGTATTTCGTCAAGGTATATATTAATAATCCGTAAAGCAGGGACATTTAACGTTTGTTAATAGGAGTAAAACAGATTTTCAACAGGTAAACTTAATTTTTTAATAACTTTCTCAACGGTCACGATTAACTAGGGATTTTTTTAAAGCTACGAAAGATGGCAACGACTAAAGGAAATGAAAAAAAAAAAAAACGAAATTGATAAGAATTAAATATAGATACAAGTAACAACTGCTACACTACTAAAATATGGTTATAAAAGGGATGTTTTGTATTTTTATGGGGTTGGTGGGGGCCTACAGAACTATTTATAAAGGGGGGGTGAGGGTGGGAAGGTAAATCGAGAGGTAATATTATAAGCTAGTGACTAGCTTAGTGGTTACTAGGAATCTTACCCTAATAGTTGTTACGTTCTTACAGCGCTCTAAAGCTGTTCGGAAGCCGTATAAGAGCATGCCCTTACATGTAATGTAACCAGATTACCCTCTTTTCTACAGCTTTGTAGCAGCTCTATCGCAGGGGTTTATTCTCTCTTCTTGATCGAGGTTTATAGACAGAATCCGACCACCTGGAGCGACAGCTCCAGCCTCAGTCCCTTTATATTTTCCTACAAAAACATCGTTATAAGCAATATTATACTAAACTAATCATTTCTGAAAAAGTCTTATCTTTAGCCGCATCCTATACAAATAGCTACAATATTATCATTAGGAGAAAAATATATATTCCTTTTAATTTCAAAATCTCTAGTATGAACCATATAACTACTATCAAAATCAATAAAATCCAGGATTCTTTCACAATCCAGCGGATTTCTAATCAGTATAAAGCTATCTATATAAGCTATAAGTAATAAGAACTACGTTAAGAAGACTAACGTAAAGTAAAGGTAATATGAAATTGAGATGTATGTGAGATGAAAAAGTGAGTTAAAATAATATTCCAATTAACTCAAGTTCAAAAAGAAATGAAACTGCAGCGGGAAAGTCTTTAAGTTACATATAAAAACTAGTGTTATTTGTTTTCCAAATTTTACATTGAGTGAAATACTACTCATCTTCAACTGCAAAAATTTTAAGCCTTAAATAAAAGGAACTTGAAAACCATGAATAAACTAATTAAAAATCTACATATATATTCTAGTAGTATGTGCCTTATAATAGTTGGTTTATAATAGTCAAACCCATCACATTTCACCTTAACTTTAGAAGCCTATTCAAACTTTGAAATAAAATATACACAGTATGATATTTTCAATCAATAATATCAGTATTATGTTGATATGACCTTATCGTTACATCGTAGTCGATTCGAATCTCTAGTCGAAGTAACTTGTATTGCATTGAAAATGATGATGTGGTTATTTCTAATTTTGGCAGACTGTTAGTCGGTCTGCACACTAATTTTTCTAGCCAGATACTTTTTTTATTGTATTTTCTTTCACCAATCAGGTCTAATTACTCAGCCTGTGCTCTAGTCTAAATTTAGTACCCACTATACTCGACTTGACGTTACTATAGCCAATCCTACAAACAATAAAGTCAACTTACAGTCAATACAATCTGCTTACTATTAGTATAGTTGACTTCACTATACTTCAGTTGACTACTATTATAATATTGGCGACTTTTTGTTTTATGCATATACGCTAGTGTGGCCAACCACTCATTTGTAGTAATCTCTACAGTCGCTTCCAACTCCATCGGCTAGACTCCTGTTAATTCCAACTTGTTTTTCACTCAAATTAACTCCATTTACAGTCCTTCGCCCCGTATTTCAAAGCATCAACTTCTTTAACTCCCGTATACAAGTCCTTTGTCACAGACTTATGCGTGTCACAAACTTGTGCGCCACCAATTGCATATCTTTTGCCTAAGTCTCTAAACACGCTTTTCTTGCATACTATTACTATAGAAATTTCCAGTTTACCAGGGCATCCCTGTTTCTCCACGTCATATACTCGACGGTATACCTTATACCTTTAGTACTTAAAAATCTACATCGTTTTTAATGTATCCATAGTTAGAATTATAGGGGTATTAAGTGTAATACATTATTTATTTCGATTCGTATTTGGTAGTAGTGTAATATGTTGACCAGTAACTTTACTTTCCTCAAATACAGCACTTTTTGGCTTTTAAAGTAATTTAAAATCTTACAAAAGAAGAATATTCTCCTCTTTGCGTATGTTGCCATTTAAACTTCCAAACAAAGTTTTTTTATTAATTGTATTACTTTGGCCTACTGTATTTACGGTTGATGTGGTAAACGTTGGTGAGGTATTCACTGTCATCGCAAAAGTAATAAATTTAGGGGTATATATTAAGCGAATTCGGCTGCCGCATTATTACGGTTATAAGCGAAAACCATCACTAGCCAAAAACATACTATTAAAAGTAGTGTTAGAGAATTATAAAAAGTTTTTACACTTTTTGTAACCTATGATATTCTAGTGGATATTCTGGTGTAATATAAATTCGTTAGCTGTCATATTCCCTATTACTTATTCATAAAGTATTTTCTTTGTAAGCATTGAATTAAGAGGGAATATCCTGTTATCGAACAATTTTTTGTATTACAACAGTTAAGACCACCCAATAATATTACAATAGATGTAATACTAAGCGAGGTTAACATAATTTTCGAAATAATCTTTAAAACTATTGTGAATCTCCTGGAACAATAAGCAATTAGTTAAATATCAAAAGTAATAATACTCGACTTAATCGATAAAATATTGGGAAATAACAAATGGAAACCTGGTTATTTAATCTTTATTGACTAGAAAAAGTTAAAACATGGTTGCGAATTAATGTAGACAAGATTACAAGGTTTCTTATTCTATTTTCACTCATCTTTCTCTATCTTCAAAAAAAGTTTTAATCATCATATAATCCGTATCTACTATAAGAACATCCTGAGGGAAAAGAGTAATGAACTAGTCGTAAAATTTCTTGGGGTTTTTTAAATGCTAATGTTAAGATTAGTATTGGTGCTTGCGTTAATGGTCAGGATAGTGACCTTCCAGAAGTTTGGAGGGAAAAAGCTGATAGTTGAGCCTATAATGTGTTCGCGTATGAAACAGTTTGCCACCTCAGTTTAGGTTTGGTACTACTGGTGGATTTGCTGAAATAACACGGATTGGGAACTTTGAGGATTGTTATAGACTTATTGATAATCCTGTTGGTGCTAAGGAGCTCTCTAGAGTTTTTAGTTTACTTAACTAGTGGACTTAAAAGTGGCCATAAGCTTAAGGACTTGCTACGCTTGAGTTAATTGATTTCTAATCGTTACCAGCGACGTCAACACGTTAAGAATTTGAAATACTAATCAGAGCTTACGAAAGACTTTACAAACGTGTGTGGATGCGTTAAGAGATGCTGACGCCAGCGATACCTTTGTTCTTGTCTTTATATATTCACTAAATATATTCGTTCATATGGTATTTATATAATACGTTTGCTAAAATAAGTTTTTTTTCGTTGGGAAGTGGACCCCACATTTATTCAATTTAATATTCAACCTGGTTTTGACTTGTTTTTCCACTGCTTTCCATATATTTAAGGTCCATTCGTTAAACTATTCGCAGAAATTACCAAATGCATCAGGTTTTTAGTCCAATCTAGTTAGGTTTCAATCGATTTTGAAGTGGCCAATGAAATTGGTTAGGTGTTTGGGGGTTAAATTTTTATAGGAGTCTGTAAATTAAAGGTCGTCGTCATAATATTTGGCGAATGTAATTGCGAGGGCTTTGATTGCTTTTTTCTTTAGCGGGATCAGTAAAGACGTCGATTTTGCGTTGTGGTATCTTTTCTAATAAAGATTAAAGTAGTGTAGAAATAAAAGATTAGTAGAAACGGGTGGGTTGTAGGTTATTTATTTCCAGAAGTATTGGTTGAGATTGAAGAGGTTGTAGGACTTCGTCGTTTCTGATTTGCGATTTTAAATAGTAGTATCTGTATTAGTAGCGAATTATCTGTTTGCCAACTTTGGTAGCTTAAGGAACTTAAGACTTTTGAGCGGTCAATATCAACACTTTTCTTCCAAGACTGGATCAATGACGATTTCTTGGTGTTTTCGATGATAATGGTGATACCTTAGCTCCTTATGAACTACCGCGAACAACTGCACAGTCTATAAGCTCTCGCCACTTACTGCCGCGAACGATTACATATATTATCTGGGGATTTCATAACAATTATTACTCTGCCTTACTTAAACAAAGCGTAACAACCGAAAAAGTAGCTTCCTTTTCTACCTAACTTATGTATTCTCAATCTGATTTGTACTGATGAGTGTTAGTAGGCCTTTATTGTTGAAATGTAGTCGATTCAAATCTCTGGTCGAAATAAATGGAATTGCATTGAAAGTGGTGATGTGTTACTTCTAAGTTTGACAGACCGCTAGCTGTTCTACACACTAATTTGTATGGCCAATTGCTTAGCTCATGCCCTAGTCAGAATTATATACCTATTGTACTTGACTTGTAGTCAACACAGTCAATCCTACAAACAACACAGTCAACTTACAGTAAGTACAATCAACTTATTACCGATAAAGTGAACTTGCCTGTACCGTAGTAGACTGCTATTTCTATATATAAAGTATTATATTAAGAATAGCTTTTACGTATTTTTCGGGTTTCAATTTGTGTACGATTCAATGTAAATTTAAGTTTAAAATAACAATGAAATCAATATTCAATTAATACAGTAGTATGTTTATATTTTCTTATCTCCTATAATTTCTATATATTGAATAACGATTCATTTTATAGGATGAAACAAGGTTAATATACGTATAAACAAAAACCTTTTGATAGGAGAAAAATCTGTATCAATTACAATCCAAGTCATTACTCTTTATATTATAAGATAAGAATGAAAACGGATTTGTTTTTCTTTTTTAAAAAAATTGAAATGAAGAAAATTATTTTGAAATCAAAGTTTATAAGATTATATTTCCTGAGTCCTTTTAGATCTTTAGAAAAGGCCGGTTACTTTAAACTTTAGTTATTGGAAATCCACAGAAAACTATTGAATCAATCGATTTCATTTTGATCGGGGAATAGTTTTTCTTCATTCTTTTCATCAAATTCAACTTTATTTAATGTTTGAGACTGCAATTTTGCACAAGTATAAATGTAATTTCACACGAGTAAGTCTTAGCTATGCCATATTCCTACAAATAAATTGGGCTAACCACCTATTCAAAATACTACCCTCATTTCCGCCGAGCTGTATTTTTCCCCCTAGACTACCCTTATTTACGTAGAGCCCC
The DNA here is from genome assembly GCA_038502455.1 of Anisogramma anomala. Taxonomy (NCBI): domain Eukaryota; kingdom Fungi; phylum Ascomycota; class Sordariomycetes; order Diaporthales; family Gnomoniaceae; genus Anisogramma; species Anisogramma anomala. The sequence goes on from JASMMZ010000004.1 coordinate 33,500,506, forward strand.
CTCTACTTCCGCAAAGCTACCGCGGTCAAATGTAATATAAGCAACTTATCTATCACCATTTTTGAAATTATATTAAAAACTCCAATTCAGTATATATATATCAATAATGCACTTGCAACTGCAAACCAAAATAAATACCATGACCTCCCGAATTATCTCCCTATACATTAATATATTTAATTTCTTCATGTATGCTTACTTTAGTCTCCCTATGAGTACAACTAAAAGGTTTTTTCACACCTATATACTAAATTATTTCATTAGTGTTCTTTTTGTTTTTGCCGAAAGCATCAAAACCAAAATCGTTTTAAATGTGCAAGCCTAAATTACTTTGCATGTACAAGCTCAAATTAATTTACATTGTAAATTAAAATCGTTTTGCGTATATAAACCAAAATCATTTACTACGTTATCCAATAAAGCGGCAACCTTCTACGCATATTAAACGGTTTCTGATAATAAAATCGGTAACTGTTACTTGAAGCTTGAAGTTTCAAAATTTTGATTCATGTATAAAAATGTATTGATAATTATTTTAGAACTTGGATAATACAAAAGAACTATTGAATTCACTAGAATTTTTTTTTTTTTTTGAAACGTTTTTCAATATATTCAGTTCCATATAAATAACTGTTGGGATAGTAGTAATTTGCGCTATACTTTAGTGACTGGACTAATTACAAGTTGACTGTATTAACTATAAGTTCCTTGAAGTGAAGTGATCAACTCAATGTGTGGCATGGGACAAGTAATTGCAAATACAATCTCATGTGAAGACCGGCTAGCGGTTTACTAAATTTAGAAGTACCACATCACTACTTTTAATAAAATACTCTAGGTACATAGACTTAAGGTTCGAATTGAATACGTTGTAACAATTAAAACCTATAAACAACCACTATGTTTTCGATTTATACGTTAATTGGATTGAATAGGGCAAACTAAACAGTTACCATTTTATTTTCATTTGATAATTTTTCAACAAGTGAATTATCATTGAAGTAAAACTTTTCTGTAAGCGAACTGTTTGAAAACATGAAGTTGAAGTAGTTCTAGCAAATGGATATATAAAGAAAACCGAACGCGGAGAAAATTCTTATCAATTATTAATAAATTCATTGTTGTCAAATACCTTAATATGTTTCCCTTTCGCATTACGCTTTACGATATTTTTATTACCTGTCACAAGCTGATTCCTGGGATAGTAGTCATTAGGGATCTAGCCCTGGAGGTTGTTATGCTCCTATGATTCTCTAAAGCCGCTTCAAAGCATGCCCTTACGCCTGTTATATAATCGGGCTACTCCTTTTCTATAGCTCTGTAGTAGCTCCTTAACCAAGGTTGCTATTTCCTGCTTTTATTGAGGATTATAAACAATATCCGACAGCCTTAAACGACAGCTTTAGATTCATCCCTTTATATATAATCTTCGATATTTCTTTATAACGGTATTTCAATTGTTTATAAATGATTGTAATCTAAAGCTACATTTTGGTACCTTTAGAACGTGCATTTTTAGGCTTGAGAACAATTGCTCAACGTACGTGTAAAGGATTAGTTTTAAAGCGTTTTAACATCATAATAAGATAATTCATTTACTTAATGTAAACAATTGACCGAAACCCTACGTATAAAACTAATTAAATGATATGAAGACATTCGTAAGTACACTATACAAATGAAACAACGTAACACTAATACATAAGCTACGTTAATAAATATAGTTTGGTAATTTTAAAATATTGCGGGCACGGCTCCTTCCTTGGAGTAAACCCCTATTTAAAAGGATCCCGTTTTTACATCGTTTACGAACGATGTAACTATCGCATCGTTTCTTATTAAGGACCGCATCGATTTACCCCATGATAACGGTAACCCAAACTCCACTTACTTCGACTACGATACTAACGACTTGCCCAATAACGTTGGGAGTTGAATAATTAAACCTAAACTTTGCGATGAACCGATTAAAATATCTGGCATTAAATGAAGTTTTTCGATTTGGAAAATTACGATATTACTTAAATAATATAGGGTTTGGAATTTTATCGGTATAAAAAAAACCACTTTATGTTCTTTTTGAATAACTGAAAAGACTTGCGAAAATCGTTATAGAAAGTTGTTACGTTTACGATAGCGACGGCGATAATAACGATTATATCGCCTTCATAATCATATTTTAGGCGTATTATTATGATCTGAACGCAGTAAAAGCTGTTATTGAACGACTTATAAGTTTAAAAGAAAGTGTTCATAAACATTTTAACGTTTTTTTTAACGTTTAGGAAGCTTTATTTGCGAAAGTTGAAGGTATAACCTGGGAATCTACCATTAAATTCGATATTTTGAAAGGGGCTAGTAATGAGACGCCAGCCAAAGTATTACTCCTTTTCGATATACTTGTAAATTATAACGACTAGGTTATTCGCGCCCAACTTATTGATAAACGATTATATAACCTATTTATTTGGCATGGTGGCACTAGTTCCATTAATATTATTATTATTGGAAATGTTACTTGTAACGGCAATAAAATCGATGACGCGCCTATTCGCGATAACCAGGGAAATATTATTATAATCGACGTAAACGCCTTTCGAACCAGTATTAAACACCGCGTTACCTAAGTTAATTACTCGGAACTTTTCCATCGCAAAAACATTAGCTTATACTTAATATACAACGTGAATAATTATTGTATTCATACCTATTTACTAGATGCCGTGCAATGCTTATGCAGCTCTAATACCAAGGTTAATATAGGTATTCACCTTATCTTTGCCGATGACTTCATCAACCCTTAAAAGGAAAAAGCGTAACTTTTATATATAATCGCAGAAAGAAATTGGAGGATTTTTCATTAGACCCGGTAACTTACCTGAACCCTTTAAACAGCTTCTCCTTTATAATGAATTTACTTTCAAATTTCATGTAATTCGTCAACATCTTATTAAACATAAGTTGTAAATATTACAATATGACGAATACGAAGCTTACCCGCTGATTGAAGTTACCGTATATTTTTATTTCACCCCAACGATTTAATAAAACTACCCGTTATGTACTTGGAGCCGACCTACAGTTTATTTATTTTACAACTTATTTCAAAGTTAACCCCACTGAATACTAGTACCGCATTTAATCCTACGTTCTTTTTTTTCTTTGCAATATGACGTCATTTTGAATAAGCCTTGGGTAAAATACGAATAGTTAACTTACACCACTCCGGAATATATATTATCTTTAAAAGAAACGGGTAACTACCGCGTATAGGAATAAGATTTCACGTAGAAATATAAGGAACCTAAAAGTATTAGTACCACTATCTTTCAAATTATATTTCGTAAATGTTGGAGGGACCAAACAGTTTCTACGCGGTTTGTCGTTTTCTTCCTCGAAGATATTAATAAAACTTTGGCCCTAAATCCACCCATTTCCGTTGATAATAAACTCCTATACCTTGAAAGGGTTCACACCTTCATTCGATAAAACTGTAAGGAATCAACTGCCTCCTAACCACTCTGAAACCAATTACGAAATTATACTTTAAAATAACAATTAGAGATAGCCTTTAAAAATATTTTAGGGCCCGTTATACGAAATATTACATAAGGAGCTTTTGGTGCCGTAAAAAAGTTGATTGAGTTATTAAAATCGGATAACATTCGCGTAAGTAATTTTTCAACAGGTGCCCTTATGTTCTTTGTTTCGAAACTCGGAGCTAGCCTACGTTTTTGTATTTATTACCGAAAACTTAACCTCATTATAAAAACCGATAGTTATTTCTTTTCCCTCATTTTTAAAACAGTTACAAATATTTTATGAGTTAAACGATTCAACAAATTCGACTTTAAAGCCGCTTTTTCCAAGATTTATATTCAAGAGAAAGACGAGTGTGAGATCGTGTTTCGCATAGGTTTTTCAATTTTTCAATGTTTATTTACATTTTTTGGTATTTCCGATGTACCGATTACCTTGTAACGATCTATTAATAAATCTTTAGATTTCTTTATCTATATTATTTATTTCATTTGCCCTGGCGATGTCTTTCTATATTAAAATATTAATTTTGACAACAACAACGTTAAGGTTGATCAAGTTTTCAATGTCTTAAACGCCGTCAATTTACATCTATATATATTTAAGTATAAGTTTAGCGTTTAGAATACTAAGAATTTGGATTCTTTATTAAAAGAAAAGATAAAGCACGAATAAATTAGGAAAATTTGCGCGTTATCCGCTAATGCACGGCTTCTACATTTATATGAAAAGTTGGGGGTTTCCTCGAATTTACCAATTTTTACTGGGAATTTATTCGAAACTAATTTACAATCTTTTTCCCTTTGATTTGATTGATTAAAAAGGGTGTAGTTTTCTGTTAGGTGGTTGAAACAAAGCTGTTTTCGAGTGGTTTAAGTTTTAATTCTCCTCAAACCAGTTTTTAATTAATATGAGCCCAAGCATAAAACCTTTTTAAAGGCCTAATATTCGGATTAAGCCTTAACAGAATGCTTATTTTAATGAAACAATTATGGTAGATAATGTTTAATAGTGCATTATTTTCGTCGTTCATTGATTATCACATATGATTATAAAGTTTACAACAAACCACTATTAGGAATTATAAGCTACTTAAGACATAGAATGCAAATATTTGGGTTACGGCTTACCATTTTATTATCTTTACAAATTACAAAAACTTAGAATAATTCATAACTATCCAACAACTTTTTAAACTATAAATCCGTTCGTCTAAAATTCTTTTCCGATTTCATCTTAAATTGAATTATAATAAAAGGGTTATTATATACAACCCGCTATAATATTTTGACGAAACCAGAATATTTGTAAACGCTTCTTTAACCTCCGTTTTTGAAGTTAGGGATTGTTGTTTTTACACCCCGAATAGGTTGCCTTGAAGCCGCTTCGACGTAATTATATCTCCTGATTAACTGTTGTTAACGAGTTCATTCCGAAAGGTTGTAAGAATTTTATGAATATCGACCTTGAAGGCAACTCATTGAAGGTACTAAACAAGAAGATATTATGTAGGCTTATAGATTCAAGTACTATAGAATCTACATAGAGGACTTGATATATGATCAAGTGTATCCTTATAAAGATCTCGATCAAAGTTCGAGACTCTATATCAGTCAATACTAGTATATAATAGTAGATACTAGTTTCTCTATACTAGTAAGTATTAGTCAAGGCAGCATCTCCATGCGGCTTATTTGTACAAGTCAATACTAGTACTTGCACTAGTAAATACTAGTACCCCTTAAAGATATTTACATCTACGGTGAATTCATCATTTTTTGGTATTGAAAGGTTTATTACTTAAAACTGTACCAAACAGTAACTTGTCTAGTTATAACCCTATTGTTAAATGTATGCTAAGTGAATGTATCTGTTATATTTTCAACACATCTATTCAAGAGGTATTTCCTAGTCAAAAAGAAAGAAAAGGAAGGAAAATGAATTAAAATAAAATAGAAGATAGAGGGTAGAGAATAGGGGGCTTAGTATGGAGAAAAAATAATAATAAATACAAAAAGCAAGAAGTGTTGTAATAGTAGTAATTTCAGTGCAGTAGGTCAACTTTACTTACAGTAAAGTTAACTATACTGACTGCACGTTGAGTGTATTGTTTTGTGTGAGCGTACTGTATTGGCTGAAAATCAAGTATACTATGCGCCCACTTCACACTAGTGAAAAAGCTAAGCAATTAACCATACAAATTACTGTGCAGACCGGCGAGTGGTCTGCCGAACCTAAAGCAATACATACACTAATTGACCACGTAATACTACTATTACTTCGATCAATCTAATCGATAACGTTGTAAAGTCTACAGCCTCACCAACACTAATAAGTACTTATTGGGTTAAGTACACATTAGCTAAATAAAAGAAGAAGTTACTTTAAGGTTACGCTTTACATTAATCACAGCGGCTAGGGTAGAAGAAAGATTCTTAAGAAAGACCCACACGAATTGTAGCGGTTTTTACGGCAACTCAGAGGTAACAACGGTATCGCTATCCAAAATACTAAGAAATATTTATCGATCCATTTTAAAGACTTTAAAATTAACTCTCAAAAACCTTAAAGTTTGGTAAGTTGGTAAACGGTTAGGTTAGTACTATTAGGGTTGTTACTACTATAAAAACTACCAAGTTCTATGGTCTATAACTTGTAACCTTCGACCTTTACTAACAATAACAAACGGTCTTTAATATTACCTTATATACTGAACCTCTACCACTACTTCACTTTTTTCTTCCCCCTTACGTCAATTTAATCGTCAAGATCACTGTTTTAAACCGAATTACCGAAAAATCTCAGATTATTACCAAAAAAACCGTATCACACGACTCAACGCCAAGTCATCAAATTTCCACGCGATTTTACACCAAAACATCAAGTCCCTACGCTCCTAAATTGCTAAGTTTCCTCCAAGCCACGCAGTCAAGTCTCATGCTACCCGGAACCTAAAGAAAACACCTTTATAGGAGCTACTAAAGGTGATGGAAATTCTCGGTTTTAACTTTTTCAAATAATATAACGAAGATCTTTAAGGTTAAAATATTGATGAATACTTAATGGATAAATACGTGGTTAACTATATCGGTTATAATATAGTTAAATACAAAGATGGCAAAGATCCCAATCGCGCTTTTATTAGGTATCGTGAGTTTTTAAAAACTAGATAATTAACATGTGAAAAACGGTATGAAAGACCGTCAAGTCTAAATGAAAGTTAGAATTTAAACTACGAGGGATTTACGTATTGAAGGAAAGTTTACCAGACTGATAAAAACTATTTTCTAATTGGTTGAACTTGAGTAATTATTTTAGGACTCATAACTTAAAGGAAACGGCGTTAAAAGGCCTTAACGCTCTTATACGCGTTTCAAAAGAACTTCCAACCACTAATTAAATTATGACCCTTCATGAGTTAACGATGAATAATCTGTTTATTCGTTTGGAAACCTAATACCTCTACGTAATAGCGCCTAGTATGCTTTTTGCGGCAGCAGGGTACGTAATGTAACGGTTGTTAATACAGAAAGAAGAATTGATATTATTGTTTTCCACTAGTTAATTAAAAAAGATAGTCATATTATTGAAACAAATGAAGCCCCTATTGCCTCCTATCTATTCAATTTGATTCATCAAGTCCTTTAAATATCTTTCTACGTCAGGTTCATCTACCTGCGTAAAACCACTACAGGTTTTATTACAAGAATTTACCCTTTAGGTTCAACAATTAGCAATTACCCTTAATATAGAGGCTTAGAGACCCTAGAGCTCAAATTATAAAGAAATACCAAGAAAGACTGGAATAACTATCGCCACCTACCCCTAAGATCTATTTAAATGGTTAATATAAATTAAAAGATTTTTAGGAACTTTATCAAGATTAAAAACGATGTAGAAAAGTATAATACGAAGTTTTATAACCATTTCAATAAAAAGATAATGCTTTTTTGAATATGTATAAGTAAATAGAAGTATCGATTTTCGGTTTTCACTTATTATTTTCTAAAGTATCAATATGACATGCTCAAGATAATTACCTAAATTTCCTGACCCAAGTAACCATCTTTCGCTAAATCTATGATAATATGAAGAACCATTTCGAGTTCGACGTTCACCTTACTCAATACTATATTTATTAGGCTATTACGAAGTGGAACACAGTAATAGCAAAGAAGAAAGAGGAGGAAACACTAATAGATGTGCTAAATTAACTGCTTAATAATCTAATATTATGTTAACTCATAATAAGAAAGGTATACGTTAGTAAAGTTATACTTCTCAAGCCGATACAGGCAGCCATTACGGGTGTTAGCGAGTCTAAATACACCTTATAACGCCTAAATACTACTTGTAATGACTTTTTTAACTAGTTGCGCTCTTCGTTCGCAATTGTGAAAATAGGTATACCAAATTGGTCTGTTGTATACCCCTCAGATAACAACTTCCTTAATATAAAAAACAACTTACGGTAGTTAACTACATCGATTGCAAATAATTTTATAGGCGTTTTTAACGTTCAAAATCTGGCTTAATAGCCTCAAACTCAAGGTAAAAACCACGTTAACATTGATAAAGCTAAGACTAAAACAGATTGATTAACGGCAAAAACCATCATTATCATAATGGTAAAAGATATTAGATTTGTAGCAAGTCTGTCTATTAGTTTACTCGTTATCCTCGAGCCGATCGTAATAATAAAAAGGTAATATACTATATTGAATACCGTACTACTTTCGAACAAGATTACTTAAATTTCATCGTAAATTTTAAGCGCGACGGGGTAATTGATGGTGATTATACCCCTTAGCAAATTTAATAATATGAAAATGAAGCTTTTAATACGGCTTAATAATTAAACAACCACACCTTAATATACAGCTTAGGTGGTGAAAACCCTTACTTTTACGTTAATTGAGCTTTTAACCCCTTACATATCTTTAACCTTCATGATAGTTACACGGACTACGCGTTTTAAAGCATTATGATAAATATAGGAACAACAAGGTAATTGACAAAAGGCTATTCGTAATACGTCATATTACGAAGGGGAAACACTACGACCAGTAGAATAAATCGTTATGCTAGTTACAAAGCTAAAGTTGGCTTTGGACCAGGCGAATGACTATCGCTATTAGCGATAACGGTAACTTGAACTATTTTCAAATTAATTAAGTTTTTTATCCTTAAATCCCTTACCCCTTTCTTTTTTTAATTCAAGGATATTAAGACCCTCAGTATTAATATTAATGTTAACGTCGACGAAATGGTTAAAAACTGCCAAAGATTTACACTTACCTTTAAATAGGAGTACCTATATTTTTATCTTTAAGTACTAATGGAAGTACAATTAAACCTAACGGAGCCAGAGATCCGTTTAGTATACAAGCGTGTAAATTACCCAATTATCAATGAATTATTAAATGTTTTAAAGTCCGCAAGACATAAATATATTAAATACTCTACTACAAAAGCCATCGAAAACATTTACAATTTCTGTGAAATATATACATAAACCCCTCAAAAATTTAAGCTTATAACTAAAAGGAAATATAAGGACTTCAAATATAAGGATTTCGTTAATATATTATACATAAATAATCAGCCTATTTCTTACATCTTTCACTCCGTAACCTTTTTTATGGGGTAATATTTTAAAGTCCCTATCAGTAAAAGATACGTGGAAAATATTTAGGATCTTATAAATTGACACGTATTTGAGCCTACATAACGTCATCGATTACGATATTGGTACCAAATTTACAGCGGCGGAGTTTTGAAAAAATAATAATATAATAGGAATTTAATATAAACAGGTTCTTTTAGAGGTCTACTAAAGTATTAGAAAGGTTAAAATGATATACTTATTACTTCGCCGAACGTATAATATCTTTATATTGGAGATTAAAAGCTTTAAGGATTTAAAGGTACGCTTTTTAATGGAGGTAAAGTGCCTCAACTATAAAATAAGCCTTAACGGTCCAGTACTAACGTTACTAGTCTTGAAAGTATACCTACGCCTAACAAGTGAATCTCTACCATCGGCAAGTACCTAAAAGCGAGTTATAACTTATGGTAAAACATTGAAGGAATTGCAAAAAAAAAATCTTCATGCCGCCAAGTTAACAACGCCTTCAATATTATAAACGGCCTTAGGATTATCGACTTACTTTTTTTGCCGTGATGAAGGAAAGTCTTCGTGTGGTATTAGTCGGGTAAATAAGAAAGCCTATATAAAATCTTTAGTATCGCCAACTTTAAAGTAATTGTTAAAACTGCTAACAGCTCCATAACGTTTCGTATCACTTAGAATAAACATTATATTAGGGTTACCGATTTTAAAGCCCTTTAAGATAAGCGACCGTGCTAATAAAAACCGCTCCCACTCGTTATCGATAAGCCGATGAAGTGTTACTAGAGCGGACGACCCCCCAAAAAGAGGAATATTGAAAAAAAGGAATGTATAACAGGTCGTATTTACAATATTACTTAGGTAAGTAAAAAAAAGGCAGGATAGCGAAGACTTTATAATAAAGCTTCGAATATAAAGAATTATTGAAACTTTCGATAAACTCTTTAAGAAAAACAACAGAGTCGAAGTTAACAACTTATTATTTCTAGGAATCATATAATGTGTATTGAAAGCTAATTTTAACTTTTAAATCCTAAATATTACGATTTTCAAGTCGAGGATTATTTTCTAGATTTAGGGTAAAACTACGAGGCGGCCGTACGAAAAGTTGCGTTTCATAGTTTAAGGATATGGCAATAAAGGTAAGGATTGGATTTTCATATGGTTCTTCACAATTTAGAAAATTAACTAATAATGAGTAATCAGTTTAACATTATGTTTACTAGTTAAAAAAAAAGGTCAGTTTACATTTAATAGCAGAAAATTAATGTAAGTATACATATGTAATTAGTAACCAACTTATAACGAATCGTTTTAATGAAGTTGTTATACAAACTACGTATTATTTAATTCCCGGGGACGGTAATATAATATACTAAACTATTATATGGATTATTTAAAGCAAACGTCTATTAATTCCTAACCTATTTATTGCAATTAAAATGATGGTTAGATATAAAATCTTGAATATACGACCCGTATCAGTTATTAACGTAACGAATTTCTCGGTCTAATGGGTAAATAAACTAATAATACGATTTACGTTAAAACGGCGGGTTTTCTAATATCGGAATAACAGGCGATTAAAAGCCCTAATTTCTAAAATTGTAAGCCGATTACGATATTAATGAAGGGTAATTAACTTAACTTTAACGAATAGTTAATTTATATATTTAGTAACAATACTAGCTTTAACATTCGTTCAAAAATTATCCCGTTAACCCAATTATAATCCACAAGATCAACGTGGTTAAGGCTTGGCGGAACCTGAAATAACGTGCAAGTGGTAGCTATATCGCCACTTCATGTTAACCAGATACCTCCTACGACCTATATATTACAATATAAGTATAAGATTGAATAAATTACCATTTGAACCGGTTGAATAAAAAGTTTAAATAACAGATACAAAACCTAAACCAGGGTATTATAATAGTTCCATTATATCTCTTAAAGGCTAAGTTGATAATCTTTATGGACGGTTTTTTTATAAATAACACTCACTTATTTTTATAAATCGGTTTTTTCATAAATCTCATTCATAAAGACAATCGAATTGATTAATTTAATATTATAGGAAACCTAATTCATGAGACTCTTCTGAAATATGAAAGGATTACACGAAGCGTGCTAACTACAAGAGTTTATGGTATAATAATAGGTTTTAATATAAGTATAATACTGGAAGAAACTCTCCAAATTTTATTTGGCAATTAAAGATTTTTCTTATTCTACTCGTAATCTATACCTATTTAAGGAGCCTATTCGAATACTTTTAAAAGTTTGGAACCAATAGTGAAAATGGCCTGATAATTTATGTATTAACACTGTGTAAAACCTATAAATGCAGAGAAATCGAGGAGTTCCAGTGAATTCATGGGAAAAACAATCCTACTAATATTAGAACAAAGGTATCGCCGAATGAAGCCCTTGAAAGGTTTGTGGATAGTAATAGGATAACTATAAATATCGAGTGCTATATTAATAAGCCGCCCGATAAGGTCAAATTACGTGACAGAAGTCGGTGATGCGCTGGCGAACTAGCAGACTACCAGGGAATTAATGATAGAGACTTGCTAAATTAATACGGTTGAAAAGTTTAAATAAGTATGGAGAGGAAAAACCTTTTGTGGAAATCTATGAAATAGAACCTCGGAGCCGTAGGGAAATCGATGGCAATTGAGGTTAATTTGAGTGTAAATAGGTGTAATTTAATATGGATATCAACTGGAATTGATAGGGATCTAGCTAGTAAACGAGGTCGTAGTTTAGAAGCTATCGAAAAAGATTAGTTTACTATACTAGCGTACGCGTATCAATTAAGAAGCGGATAGTATTGGAATAGTATTCATTTTAATACAGAAAATCAACTTTGCTTATAGTTAAGTTAACTATACGAACTGTAAGTTAAGTGTATTGTTTTGTGTAGGCCTATTGAATTGGCTACAAGTCAAACACAGTATACGCCTACTTTACATCATGGTATGGTCCATGTAATTGGTCATACAAATTACTATATAGATCGGCTAGCGGTCTACCAAACCTAAAACAATATATCTACTACTTTATCACATAATACTACTGTTACTTCGACCAATCAAATAGAAAACTTTACAATGTCTAAAGCTTTACCAACAAAAAGATTAAAACAGAAAATCTATATAGTGTCTTAATATCTCAGAGTTCACACTAAAACTATTACATCATTCTTCACCTATAATAACATAAGGTAACTTGAAATATAGAGATTTATAAACCATTAAACTCAACTTGGATCAACCAACCCAAGCCGTTGAGTTATCACTTCATGTTTTGAGCTCGGCAGTGAATTTATTAATCTATCGGACAGTGGTTTATCTATAGAAGCCTACTTCGTTTGTATTAGACCATACTCCAATTCATCCCTTACAAAGATTTTTTAGTTAATAAAGCTTAAGATTTCTAAAGAACTTGTTTCCTTTCTTATTATTGTAGTATATCGTAACGATTATTGGATTATGTAGCTCTATAAACAAATTCCTTATCCAAAGGGCATTTTGAGTAACCATTATTACTGTTAAACTTTCAGTATTTATAAAAAAGGCATAATTTGAACCCTTGTTTCCTTTCTTATTATTGTAGTATATCGTAACGATTATTGGATTATGTAGCTCTATAAACAAATTCCTTATCCAAAGGGCATTTTGAGTAACCATTATTACTGTTAAACTTTCAGTATTTATAAAAAAGGCATAATTTGAACCCTCGTTTGGATACCCAGTTTATCGTGATGTTAATGATTTGGATTGTGTATTTATAGGTAGACTTTTCAGTAGCCTTATCCCCTTTCCAGTTGGAATCGCGATAGCCGTTGATTTGAAGCTTAAAAGAGCCTCCGTGGTAATTTTGACTGAAGTTTATAGAGTTACAATACGAATTCTCAAATAGGGTTTATAATATTTGAATTATTTCGAGGCGTAATTAATAAGTATAATGTTTTTATATAAAGAATTGTAGTAAAAACGTAAAAGTACTGATATAAGGAAGTCAATATCTGGTTTAGTCTGACACATTACATAGGCAAAGGACCTTATATTTAAATAATACTTCTTGATATGTAATATATTAGCTAAATCCTTTCGGGGTAAAGACATTGTATAAATTAGTAATCCAGATGAAATAGGTATGTAAACTGCATTTCTACTTCGTTACTCGACTTTATTTTCTAGAAACCTTTGAATATATATATTTTAAGCCAAGATAATCGTATATGAATCCGTATTCCTTGAAAGATGTACCCCTAGGAAGTACTATGCCTGTCCTACATCCTTATACCTGAAGTAATTTTCAACTTTTATATGAAATCTCTTAATAGCGATTAGTTTAGGGCTATTAATCACAATGTCATTAGCGTAAGTATGTATCATAAATTAATGCTAATAATTAATGTATATCTCGTTATTCAAGCTTAGCCTCTTAAACCTAAGGTTATTAAATAATTCTTTTAACCCTTTTAACCATTATTTCAAAGCCTGCTTAAACCCGTAGAAAGAAGCGAATATCTAGAATACTTGGTTAACTATGATATTAATACTCACATAATTTTTATCTGGATAATTTAAAACAAGTCTCCAATAGCATTTGGAATCTTTATGAACACGAATTCTTTAAAGTATACCTCTTAATCAGCCGAATTGATATTCCATCTAAAAAGAGCATTGAACGTAAGAAGGATCCTCCATATACAAGACTTTTCCGTGACAGAAAAGGTTGTAATATAATTGATATAATACCTTTTATTAAACTCTCTTATTATGATCCTGACCTTATACCTTTCAATTCGACCTTTAGAATCAGTCTTAACCTTGGTAACTTCTTTTGAGGTCAGGATATAATGGTTCATATCCCTCTTAATAGCTTTAAAGACCTTGAGTGATAGTAAACTCCGTATTTTATTGTGGAGAGACTTTTTTTAATACTTAGTATTAGAGCCTTCCAGTACTTTTTTTATAGTTAGCTGTTTTTATTGTTTACTGACTAAAAGTACAAACTATATTATTTTGACATTAATAGTAAGAGCTAGTAAACTGTTTTCTATTTTTATCATTATTTGGCGAATACTCTTTTTTGACTTAGAATTTGGAGCTGGTATTATAGTATTATAAGTGATACTAAATTATATGGTCTTAATATTTTTTTTCTTTACGACAAACTCATGAAGTTCCATAATGGCTTTTTTCAATACTGTTAAGCTAGAAATGTTCATAATCTCTATTGTAAAATTTCCTGGCCGGTTTGGTAAATGAACTTTGAAGATATTCCAGAGCTTTGTAATATGAGAAAACTGTTATAAATAAGGATTCTCCTTTATCCTATTAAATAAGATTTTTAACCTTTTAATCGTTTTGTATGTGGTATATGGATGATAATGAGAAAACCATAAATAAAGGCAAACTAAAACTTAAATCCATAAGCCACATATTCTTTCAATTTATTATAGAAACACTTATAGAGTGTGGTGAACCGGATCCTGCTCGTATTGCTAACCGTCAAGTAAGCTATGACAACAACTACTTAAAATAAGTAGAACCATAAATGATATGGCACCTTTCCAGAATCGGTTTAGGTCTTTATATTTTCCAAGATTACTCTGAAAGAGTTCGGCAATTCCGTTTTCTTTAAGGATGTATAGCAGAAATAACTTAAAAGTAAAAGCGTACTTAATGATTTTTTTTTCAACTAAATAATTAACAAGTTCATTACCTCCGTCGAAGATCAAATAGCTTATAATAAGCCCAATACGTTTAATAATATAGTTTAGTATATGGTAAGCAGCTTTTGGTACTTTATTAGGGGGTATGATAGCTATATCACAAACTCTAAAGCCATACTTAACCTTAATAGCTCTTAGAATATGGTATTTGCCTCTTAGGCCAACAATTATTTCCAAAACTCTATCAAGGGTATAGATTAGCCTTCGTTTCTCTAAGGAACCATATTGGAAGCTTAGTAGCCATCGAATGCTATTAGAAAGCATACAGATATCATAAATAAAGTATAAATGTTCCTCTTTCTGGTCCTTCTTAAGGATATCCAATAACTAAAGTGATGTCTCTACTGACTTTAGGCTAATTTAACCAAACCTGATATATTGAAGGGAAGTATTAAAGGGTTTGGTCGCAACTATAACAATAGGGTTGCAATGAAACTGCTATATAGTAACCTGTATAATATTGCAGTTGCTGGTTATGATAACGATCATTTTCTTAATTTGTAAATTAAGCAAATATAAGCCTTCATCCATAATACCCAATCTGTAAATATTTAATAAGATAATCTGGTTTATGAAAAACTTAGGGAAATGGAAATAATTATGAAAGGTTAGGGTATTGTAATTGTAACTTTCTTGAACTATTGAAAGTACTACACAAGAAGATATTGTGTAGGCTTATATATTGAAGTATTCTAGAATCTACATAGAGGACTTTATATATGATCAAGTGCATCCTTATAGAGATATCGATCAAAGGTAGAGACTCCATACTAGTTGATACTAGTATATAATAGTAAATACTAGCTCAGGTAGCATCTCCGTGCGGATCTTCCGTATTAGTCAATACTAGTACTTATAACAGTAAATAATAGTTCTAGTGGATATATTTACAACTCCGGTGAATTCCATATCCTTTGATGTTGAGGTTTAGTACTTGCAATTTATACTAAATATTGACTGGATTCATTGGTTTTGTTGTTGAGTTATATGTGACTGTATCTATTGTTTATTTCAACAAACTCCATTAAAAGGTATTGTATACTTCAAAAAAAGAAGAAAATGAAAAGAAGTAAAATAAAAGGTAATGGGTAAAGTGAAGGAATTGTAGTACAGAGAAGAGAAAATCTGTAAATATAAAAAGCAAAAAGAACTGTATAATCCGATTTAAACCAATAACCTTTTTAGTATCATTTTTATTAATATCCCAAGTTTTTACTAAAACTATTACATTATTTCATACCTATAATACTAAAAGGAACCTTAGAGTTCAGAGTTTTATAAACTATCAATTTAATATTGACCTAGGTTAACTATATAAAGCCGTTATATTATCATTTCGTGTTTTGCCCTCGGCAATAACTTTGTTAACCTATCTTCCAGTAGTTTATCCGTAGGAACCCATCTGATTTTTATAGTACCACGCTTCACTTTATTCCTCGTGAAGTTTTTTTAAAGGGTATATATTAAATTCGTTGGTAATACTGGGAGTTTCTAGATAATTTCGTGGCTTCCTTATTATTACAGTATATCGTAACGATGATAGGAATACGTAGTTTTGTGAATAAATTTCTTATTTATAGATTGTTTTTAGTAACCTTTATCACTGCCACGTTTTTTGTATCTACAAAAAAAAGGTGTACTTTGGATCCTCTTTTGGATACCTGATTGCTCGTGTTGTTAACGATCTGAATTGTGTATCCATGGGTAAACATTCTAGTGGCCTTGTCTCTTTTTTGGTAGGAATCGTACTAACCGTTAGTTTGAAGCCTTTGGGTATCTTTATGGTAATTTTTACCAATATCTAACGTTCTAATATAAACTTATGAAAATCCTCTTTATCATTTGCTTGTAATATATTGTTTTTATATTATTTGAAGAATTGAAAGGCGTAATCGATAAATATGATGTTTTTATGTAAACGATTATAGTCAAAATGTAAGAGAAATAATATAAGGAAGGCGATGTCAGGCCTAGTTAGGCATATTATATAGCTAAGAGCCTCTACATCTGTCTAATACTTCTTAGTTTGTGATATATTAGCCTAATCCTTATGTGGCACGGAATTGACGAGGAATCCAGATGCAATATGAATGTAGGCCGGACGCTTGCTTAGTTTCTCTACTATAAAAACGAAGACCCTTTGGATAAGCGTATTTTGTGTCAAGATGATCGTATAAGCGTCCCTATTCTTTAAAAGACATACCTTTAGAAAGTTCATTGACTATCCTGGGTTACTGTACTTAAAGTACTTCCTAATATTTTTCTCAAAAGTCTTGATCAAGATTGATTTAAAGCTAATTATTAAAATTTATTTACGTAAATATATATAATGAGTTGACAGCGATAGTTAATGTATAAAACGTTGTTCAATTTTAGCCTTTTAAACTTAAAGGTATCAAATAATCTCTTTAACCTTTTTAACCATTGTCTTAAAGCTTTTTTAAAACCATAGAGTGAAGCGAGTAACTGTAAGACTTGATTGATTCTAGGATGAAGACTTATAATATCTGTTATACAAATATTCTAAGAAAAAGTCCCTAAAAGTGTTTGGAATCTATATTTATACCAATTGTTTCTTTAGTTCCCTGTTCAAGAAGGCTAAATTGATGTCGATTCAGTTGATATCCCATTTATATGAAACATCAAACGTAATTACGATCTTCTACGTGTAATATTTTGCTATAATAATAAAGATTTTAGTATAATTATCACCATTTTTTTATTTAATTCCTCGCATTACGATCTTAACCTTATACCTTTCGATTTAACCTTTGGAATCAGCCTTAACCTTGTAAACTTCTCCAATGGTTAGGGAATAACGGTTGACATCCCTTTTAATAGCCTTAAGACCTTAAAGGATAGAAAACTTCACATCTTACTATAAATGACTTTTTTCCAGTACTAAGTATTTAGCCCCTCCAAAGATTCCTTTATAATTAGCTATTTATTTTATTTTCTAACTGAAAGTATAAACTGGATCATATTTTTTTCAATAATAACATTTGATAATAGACTATTTTCTATTTCTTATACTACTTGGCAAATACTTCTTTTTGGGTTGGACATTAAAGCTGCTGTTATAGTATTATAAAGGATATCAACTAAGAAAGGTTAATTCATTTCTTCCCTTATTACAAATGTACGAGGTCTTGAAATATTGTTGTCAAAGACCATTAAGTTAAAAATACTGACGATTTGACCTGTCGAATTGCTGAGCCGGTTTGAGAAACAAACGTTGAAGATATGTTAAGGCTTTGGAATATCAGAAATCTTCCATTAAAAAGAATTTCATTTTTTCCTATTAAACTATGTTTTTAATTATTTACTCGTTTTATAAAGGGT
Source organism: Anisogramma anomala (assembly GCA_038502455.1). Taxonomy (NCBI): domain Eukaryota; kingdom Fungi; phylum Ascomycota; class Sordariomycetes; order Diaporthales; family Gnomoniaceae; genus Anisogramma; species Anisogramma anomala. Next base: position 33,518,772 of record JASMMZ010000004.1, read on the forward strand.
ATGTGAAAGATAACGGTAGAGTCCGGAGTAAAAACAAATTCAACGTTAGGTTGAGAACCTTTATTTGCTTTTACTTTATAGTAAAGACCCTTATAAAGCGTGGTGCATTTGATTATTCTCTTGTTTTTAACCGTTATGTTGGCTATAATAACGCTACTTAAAATAGATAACGCTAAAGGTAATGTGTCACTTTTTTAATAACGGTTCAAATACTTAGCTTTTCCAAAATTACTTTGTTAAAACGTTTAAAAATACCGTGTTTCAATGGTATAGTACGATGAAAATTTAATTGGGAAAGCGTGTTTATTAGAAAATTTCCTAACTGAATAGTTCATGAACTCGTTGCCTTCATCTATGATTCAATAGTTTATGGTATGCCCAATACGTTTAATCATTTCGTTTAGTATACAATAAATGGCTTTTAGTCCCTTAATAAGGAATATAATAACAATGTTAAAAACTTCATAACTATACTTGACCTCTGTAAATATTAGGGTTCGGCGTTTTCTTTTTGGATTAGCAGTTATTTTTAGAATACTGTTAAGGGTTTTGATTAACCATTTTTTCTAGGGTGCCGTATTGGAAGTTAGGTCGTTATAGATTGCTTTTGGAAAGTTTATAAGGAGTATAAATAAGGTCGAAATGCTTTACTTCCTGGTTCTTTTTAGAGTCGTCCAATAACTAAAGTTATTTTTTTATAAACTTTAGACTACTGTAATCAAACTTGATGTGCCAAAGGAAAATATCGAAGGATTTGGTGAAAGTTATGACAATAAAGCTATAATAAAACTGCTACATGGTTTTATTAATGATATAATCGCTAATTCTGGTAGCAATTATTTCCTTAGTTTGTAAGTTAATTAATAATGAGTTTTTGACTAGAATGCTTAAGATGTAAAATATTCATAAGTTCATTAGTTTTATAATAAAAGTAGATCAATAATAACAGTTGTAGAAAGTTAAGGTATGATAACTATAACCTTTTTTAGATTTAATTGATATATTTTTTTTTGCTCCCAGAGGCTAAATCATAATACTTACTATTCGTAATCCAAGGTAATTTTCGACTTGTATTTTAAGATATAAGAACAATTTCTTGTTGTTGAAAATTTGGAAAAATAAGCAAGAATTTGCTTTCAAAGATTTCCGAAACTGGAGTTCATTAATTGCAAAACAATATTTTAGTGTGGAAGAAAGAGGATGAAAATTAAGACTTGACGTTGAGTTTGAATGGATTGACTGTTGGTAGATCTTTAGATGTTGCAACGTTGTCGATTCAATTGGTCGAAGTAACAGTAGTATTGCGTGGTTAAGTGGTGAATGTATTGTTTTAGGTTTGGCAGACCGCTAGCCTGTCTGCGAAATAATTTGTATAGCTCATTGTTTGGCTCGTTTCCTAATATAAAGTGGGCGTATACTGTACTTAACTTAAAGCTAATATAGTAGGCATATTAAAAACATTTAAATTGTAGTTACTATAGTTAACTTTACTACAAGTAGAGTTGATCTACTACATGTTCATTATTATTATCCTAATACTAGCGGCTTTTAAGTTTGTGCGGATATGCCAGTGTGGTTAATTAATCTTTCCCGGTAGTCGCTAAACTGCGACCTCGTTAACTGGCCAAACCTCTGTCAATTCCAGTTAACTTTTATATCAGATTGTACTTATTTGAACTTGAATTAACCCTCATTACCTTTAATTTCCCTACGGCTCCAAGGCTCGACTTTATTAATTGCCACAAAAAGTTCTTTTACCACAGTTTTATATAAACTTTCAATTTCATTGTGAAAGTTAAACAAGTTGCTATCTTTCATTCCCTAGCAGTCTTCCAGTTTTCCAGAATATTCCTGACTGCTTCTACGTAGTTTAGACTTAGCGAGCGGCTTATTAACGTATTCGTAGATACGTACAGTTGGCCTATTATTATTCATAAACCTTTCAAGGACCTTAATTGATAATGCCTTCGTTATGAAGTTGATAGAATTATCTTTCTCGTTAATCTATCGAAAGGTCTCGATTTTTCTGCCTTTATAAACTTCGTGGAGTATTTATAAGTTAATTACAGGAGTCTTTTGCTAGTGGTTCCCGAGCTTTAAAAAGTATCAGAATAGGCTTATCGAGTTGATATAGATTATTATCGTAATAGGAAAAATTCTTAGGTACTTAGTAATAACGTTAAGGGTTTCCAACAATATTATGCCTATATTAAAACCTGTAATTATTCCTTAAACCTTCAAAGTTAATACGTTTCGTGTTATTCTCCCATATTGGACAAAGACATAATAAATTAGGTAAACTATAATGCTAAATTGATCCTTCTACTCATCTTCGTAACCGAGGATTACTAGGAAGCTAATAAATGAGGATAAGTCGATATTATTTGTAAAGGACCCGTTCGTAAAAATCATTAACTTAAATTTCAACAGGTCGATCAGGATTATATCAATCCCACGATTTTAGTTTCGTATTTACTACTTAAGCCTTTTCTTTAGCCGGTTAAAGTCGTTGTCCATTAAGGCCTGTGCTTATACCACAATAAATCGAGTCGTAAAAGGCCTGTCATTAATATAATGTAGCGATAAAACTGTTATACGCACGTTATTTCAGGTATTGTTCAGCCCTAATCACGTTAGTTTTGTCGATTATAATGAATTTAGTGTTTTAGTTTCTTTAACGAAAGCAAAGACCTGCATTAATACCAATTATATGAATGAACGATTGATTGAAGTTAGGTTAATAACCCTCCAATAACGTTGTAACCTGCCTATAATTCAAGAATTTAAAGTCTTTGATCGCTTACTATTCCGATACTATAAAGCTAACAGTTTTAACGAAAAGAGAATTGTTAATCTATATACTCATTAGGCCGAAATACTCCTTTTACGTTACTAATAGGAGCGGATTATATATTGAAGACTTTATATCTGGTCGTAATTCAAAATTGAATTCATAAGTTAAAACCTAATGAATAACTTCTTCAGCTAATCTATATAATAGCTTAATATATTGTATTGCCGTATAAAGAGACTAAGTAAAAAGTAGTTCTTATGATAACTTTATTAAGACGATTCTCTATAAGTCGGTCACTAATTATGAATATACTTACGTTATATATAAGCTATTAAACGTAAATTTTCTTCTACTTTCATTTATCAAATTTTACTTAAAACGAATAATAAAACTTAACTGATATTTCAAATTGTTAACGACCACGTCAGGATTGAGTCTTTTCCTTTATTACTGTATTTCAAAACGATTGAACGTAACTTTTCGTACAGCTGCCCCATAGTCTTACCCTTAACCTCATAAATAATCCTCGATCTAAAAATCGTGATATTTATGTTTTCCTGATCAAAGTTAGTTTTTGATACGAATTATATTACTACTCGAGTTAATAGGCAGTTAATTTTAATCTTATCGCCTTTTTTAAAAAGTCTGTCGAAAGTTTTAATAATACTTTGTATTCGAAGCATTAATACGAAGTATTTGTTATCCTTCTATTTTTTACTTACCTAAGTAGTATTATAAATTTAGTCTGGTATATATTTCTCCTGTCAAACATTTCTTTTTTTTCGAGGGTCGTCTGCGCTGACGATGTTTTATTGGTTTGTCGATAACAGGTTAAGGAAACTCGTGTGAACTCTGTCGCTTAGCTTAAAGGTCTTTATCATTCGTTAAATTAATATAAGGCTTAATCTGGGTGGTACAAAAAGTTACAGTGTTATTCATAATTTTAATCACTACTTTAAAGTTGACGATAATTCAAGTTTTATATAAGCCTTTCTATTTACCCGGTTTCTGCCTCACTAGGACTTTACTTATAACGACAAAACAAGTACGTTGATAATCGTAAAATCGTTGCTAATATTAAAAGCATCGTTAACTTAGCGATGTATCGATTCGTTCTGCAGTTTCTTTAGTGCTTTTCCGTAGACTACAACTAGTTTTTAGGCACTTACTAATAGCGGAGATTTACTGGTTAAACGTAGGTACACTTTAAACACCAGTAACATAAATAATATTCCGTTAAGGCTTACAATATTTTTTAGTTCTTTTACCGCTACTTAAAGGTATACTTCTCAATCCGTAAAGCTTTGAATCTCCAGATTAAGGATATTGTACGTTCGGTGAAGTAATAAGTATAACTTTTTGACCTTTTTAATAATCTAGTAGGCCTTTATAGATACATGTTTACACTGGATTCCCATTATCTTAACATTTTCCTAGAACTCCTCCGCTATAAAGTTGGTACCAGTATCGTAAACGACAACGTTAAGTAAGCACAAATACGTGTTAATTTACAACATCCTTAGTATTTCCCAAGTATCCTTTGCCAATAGGGATTTTAAAAACCTAACTTCATAAAAAGAGGTTGCAAAGTTAACGTTATAGAAATAGACTTTCTATTTAAGTAAAATACATGAATATATACCTTGTAATTGAAGTTTTTATTATTTTTAATGTAAATTTAAGTATTATTTTGGCTTAGGGATGTATTGAGTAGTGGCAACAAAGTTATTCGATAGCTTTCGGGGCAATTTATTCTAAATTTTATACCTTAAGAGCTTTGGGACTTTATATAGCCTATTAATATTTGTGTAGTTCAAGTATCTATAAAATTAATGTATTTTTAGATTTATTAAATTTAACACCACTTCCTTTCTGCCTTAAAAATAAAACCATAAGTATACCTACTTAAAAGCAAGACAAAATCTCTGGCTGTTTTTAACCAAATCTTCGGCGTAAATGTTAATATTAACGTCGAAAGTCTTAATATCCTTTAAGTAAAAAATGAAAAGGGGAAAAAATTTAAACAATAAAACGTAATCACTATTATAATAGTTTGAACTACCATTATCCCTAATAAAAAAAAGCTGTTTGCCTAATTTAAAATTAACTTTAACTTTACCAGTATCGTAACGATTAATATTTGTAGCCGTAATACTTTTCCTCCGCAATTCTACATATTATGAACAGTCTTCTATTAAGTATCTTACTATCTCTGTCTTTAGAATAATACCTTAAAACATATAGTTAGCGTAATAATTGCAGACTTTGAAAGTATATAAGGGGTTAACGGCTTTATTAGGGCAAAAGTAAAAGTCTTTACTACCTAAACGGTATAGAAAGACGTGGTAAACTAATGATTAAGCCGTATTAAAAGCTTTACTTTCATGCTACTTCATTTGTTTAGGGGTATTATCGTTGTTGATTACTTTGTCACTTTTAAAGTTCACGATATAATTCAAGTAATCCTATTCGGAGGTAATAGGGTACTGAATATTGTACAATAGCTTTTCATTCTTACTTTTGGTGAAATAGTAGCGAGTTTACTAATATCTCGATTTACTACCAATACAAAGATTTTGTCACTATTATAACGATAGTTTTGACGGTTAACAGGTCCGCTTAAATTTAAGACTTATTGTTGCTAAAATAACTATTACCTATAGTCTAAGGCCCTCAGGTTAGGTCTTAGGCGTTAAAAGCGCTTATAGTTGTATTGGGGGTAGATGTAAATGAACACTGAGGATTTTTTTTTTATTTACGTTAAGGAAGTTATCTGTTTAAGGTTATATACTAAACGATTTTAGTATATTCGTTATTAAAATTACAAGCGAGGAGCGCAACTGGCTAAAATGCCTTCGTAAGTTGTATTTAACTTTTATAAGGAATATTTCAACTCGATAACGCCTTTAATAGCTGTCCATACCTATTCGCGAAGTGTAGCTTCACTAATATAGGTTTTTCCCACTACTTATTAACATAACATTTGCTTGTCAAGTATCTGAATTAAAACAAATATTGATAGTTCCTATTTTGTTTCTTGCTATTATTGTAGTTTACCTTGTAATAGCATAATCTGTATGATATTCGGTGAGGTGGACGTCGTATTCGAAATAAATTTTTATGCTATTGTAAACTTCGCGAAAGGTGGTAAAGCGGGTTCAAAAGGTTAGGTAATAATCCCTGACGTGTCCTATGAAGACTGTAGGAAACAATAAGTATGAAACAAAAAGGGGAACCTCTATCTACTAACAAATATTGAAAAAGAGTATTATTTTCGTACTGAAAATATAAGGCTTCTCATTGTAATTCTTAATATTGTTTTGAATCTTGACTAATTCCGTAAAAAGCTTTTTATTAATGTTAACCATTTTCATAGGTTTTGGAGGTAGGTTGCGATAGTTATCCTATTTTTCATTGATATTTTCTGGAATTTTGAACTTTAAAGCCTCCGAAACATAGTGTTTAGGGTAATTATTAATCGCTTAGACCGACGGGTAAAATCCGGTAATAGGAATTATTGTGGGTTCTCGCGTATAAACAAACCTGCCGTGGAAAGGCTTTTGAGGAGCTTGGAGATTCTTTTTGAAGTTTCGTAAAGTAATAAGAGCTTAAGGCTTTTTAATGAATTGTCAGTTTCGCTTAATTAAACGATACAGTGCGCTAACGTCAATACCCTTTTTCGTGTTTGCAGCTGTTATTTCGCGCGCTTTATCTCCCTTTAATATTCATTCCACGTTGTTACGTAAAGATGCTAGATTGTCGAACAAATTAATGGGTTCTTCATCATTAATGTGTAAAAATTCTTAATTTAACGAAAGGTGAATGTATTTTTTTTTGAAACTCGTATAACAGTATTAATGGTTTTTAATGATTTGGCCTTTTCATTGTAGGTCTTAAGAATTAGGATTTTAAGAGGGGTCTTTACGTTAAGCCGGTTTGAAAAAGGTTTCTCCTAGTTATAGTAAAGTATTTTCTGGGATATAAATGCTGCGGAAAATGAATTCTTTTTTTAGCTTGACCTTAATCATACGTTAGATTATCTTTTATATATTAAGAATCCAGTAGTTTAATAACTTATGGAAATATTTAAAAGTGCAGACGTTATGGCTGTAATCGTTACCGAGGTCCGCGTCGAGTATGTATTAGCTCAAGTAATTGCTTAGGTAAGTCTTAATCGAGGTTTTATTAACACTCGTAATCCCAAGATATTAGTTACAATAATTAACAAAGATGGGTCCGCGTACCTTAATTACCTTTATATATTCTTGACTTGGTGCCATAGTGAAGGTCTAGCTTGTATAGTTCTTAGTGGTGTAGCATAAAGGGAACTTATAAATCTATGGACGTGAGGACTTGGTGTTGAGTCGCACGATGTAGCTTTTTTAAAGTAACTTAATGTTTTCGCTTCAAATAGCGATCTCAACGATCAAATTAGCGTAGGGGAATTGAAAACAGTAAAGTAAGGACCAAGGTTTAGTGTAAGGAATAAGGTCGAAAGTCGTTTGTTATTATGAATAAAGATCGAATATATATATATATATATATTGACCATGGGAATTCATTGTTCTAACAATAGTTACACCCGTAGTGATACTAACTTAGTTGTTTTGGAACTGACCGAACTTTGAGACTTCTGATAGTCAATCTTAACGTCTTTAAAAAAGATATTGAGTAAAGATTTCTTGGTTTTTTCGATAGTGATACCGTCGATACCTCTAAGCTGCTGTGAAAGCCGACGTAGTAGTAGAGGCCTTTCACAAAAGTCTTTCCTTTACCTTGTTCTTTTATACAGCGTAACCGGAAAGTATATTTTTCTTTTACTTAGCTTATTTTGCTTAACCTTATAAGTGCTAATCAATTTTGGTAAGGCTTTAAACATTACAACATTATCGATTCGATGGGTTGAAGTAACAGTAGTATTATGTGGTCACGTGATAAATCTATTATTCTAGATTTGGCAGACCACTAGCCGGTCAGCGCAGTGATTTATATAGCCGATTGCTTTGTCTGTACCCTAATTTGAAGTGAACGCAAACAGTACTTCACTTACAGCCTATACAGTAGGCCCACAAACAAAAATAAACTCAACTTATAGTTAGTACTATCACAGTAAAATTGACCTAATACACTGTAATTACTACCATTCCAACATAAAGTTGAAATTGGAGCTTGTACGGTGGTATTATCAGCTTTTGATACGGTCTTAAATTGGTTTTTCTGGCGGATCAATGTGAAAAATGAAGCTTTTAACGTTAAAAATAGATATTTTGACGTTGGCAGTGGAAACCTCAAAACGGGTAAATCCTTATAAGATTCGATCTTTAATTTGTCAAAATTCTCCAGTGTAGGATCCTATATAGGGTTTTGTATAGTAGACCATTCAAATTGAATATTTGATTTTGTAATTAATGGTATTAATATTGGTAGAGCTTAAGACGTTGCAACGTTGTCGATTCGATTGGTTGAAGTAACAATAGTATTGCATGGTTAAGTGGTGGTTTGCATTGTTTTAGGTTTAATAGACCGCTAGCCGGTCTGCATAGTAATTTGTATAGCCAATTACTTGGCATATACCCTAGTATAAAGTGGGTTCATACTGCACTTGACTTGCAGTCAATTAAAGTAGGCTCGTATAAAATAATACACTTCATTTGCAGTCAGTATAGTTAATTTTATTGTAAGTAAAGTTGATCCATTACATTGCAAATACTACTTTTCCAATACTGTCGGCTTTTTAGTTTGTATATGTACGTTTAATGTGGTTGACTAATCTTTTTCCGCTAAGCGTTTAATTGAAACCTCGTTAACTAGCCAGAATCCTCTTAATTTCGATTAACCTCTATATCGAATTATACCTAATTGCATGTAAATTGACTCCGATCGCCATTAATTGCTCTACGGCTTCAAGATCCGACTTTATCAACTTCTACAAAAAGTTTTTCTATTATAGACATTTTACAAACTTTTATCCTAGCTTTACTAATTAAATAATTCGCTATTGTTAGTCTCCTAACAGTGTTTCAATTTGCTAGCATATCCTTAGCCGCCAGAATCACGTGATTTAACCTTACCGAGCAACTTATTAACATAAACCTCGATACGTATAGTTTACTTATTAATATCTATGAACCCTTTAAAGACCTTTTTCGTCGATTCCTTTGTGATTGCATTACTAAGATTATCTTTACCGTTGTTTTATGGGAACTCCCTAATTTATTTCCTTTCGTAGGTTTCGCGAAGTGCTATTACGTCGATTATTAGGCGTTTTGCAATGGTGGCTCCGACTTTCGAAAGGTATTCGAACAGGATTTTCGAGTTCGTATAAATAACCGTCGGGATATAAAAAATCTTAAGTTACCTTATAATAATGTTAAGGGTTTCTTATAATGCTGTACTTATATTAAAGCCTGCTATTATACTATAGACTTCTAAATCTAGTACACTTCGTGTAATCCATTTTTATTTAATAAAGCTAGAGTAGATTAAGCTGCCGGTAATACTAAATTGGGTTTTCCGCCTATCATTATTAACGAATGTTGTTCAAAAGTCGATTTGTAAAACCTAATCGGTGTTATTTGCAAAGGACACATCCGTAAAAAAATTTACTTAGCTTTTAACATATTGATTAAAACCATTTTAATCCCTCGGCACAGATTCCGCATTTGCCACTCAATCCTTTTGTCAAACCGGTTAAAGTTGTCACCTACTAAATCTTATATTTACGTCGTGATATAAAGGTTATAAAAGGCCTCCAGTTAATACTAGGTAGCATTATAGTCGCCACTGGCTCACTATTCTAGGTACTATGATACCTTAACCACGTTAATCTTATTGATAATGGCCAAATTAATTCCTTGCCCTTTTTGGAGAAAACAAAGGCTAACATTGATACCCGTTATACGGATTAATAATTTGTTAAAAATAAATTAATTATCCTTCACCAACATCGTTACCGGCTTATAATTCCAAAACTTAAAGTCATTAATCGTCAGCTATTCCGATATCATAAAGCTAATAGTTCCGACGAAAAGGGTATTGTCAGTTTATATACCTATTAGGCCAAAGTTTCTTTCCTACGTTACCAGTAAACAAAGATAGTATATTGAAAATCTTGTACCTAGCAATAATTGAACGTACGATGAATAGGTTAAAAGCTAATAAACCTTTACTTTAACCTGTCTTTGTAAAGGCTTAATCCATTGTATTACCGTTATCAAAAGGTAAATAAGCCATAATTACTATGGAAATTCCAGTAATATGAATCGATATAAGCCGGTTGTTTATTACATATATATTAGCATTAGATCTCGGCTATTAAGCGTAAACTTTCCTTTGATTTTAGCTAATAAACTTATCACAAAATTGACCACTAGACGCTAGTTAATCTTCTTAATTGTTGGCGAATACGTAAGGATTTAATTTTTATCTTTATCGCCGTATCCTTAAGCAATTATATGTAATTTTTCGTACGGCTGCCACGTGATTTTACCCCTAACGTTGTAAATGATCCTCAACCTAAAAATCGTGATACGTAGAATTTAAAGGATAAAATTAGCCTTCGATACGAATTATACGAATTTTAGAGTTAGTAAAACATCAATCCCAACTTTGTCATTTTCTTCAAAATGCTTGTCGAAAGTCTTAATAATGCCTTGTACTTGGAGCTTTAGTGTCAAATCTTCGTTATCCTTTTCTTTCTTATTTACCTAAGCAGTATATAATTACAAACCGGTATATATTCCTACTTTTTCACGTTCCTCGTTTTCGGAGGTTATTTATGCAGACGATATTTTATCGGCTTATTTATAATGAGTGAAGTTGGTTCATATTGACTCGATCGTATAGCTTAGAGGTCTTTATCATTAAGAACCCTAATATAAAGTTTCAATTAAGTAATTAAAAAGAAACCGTTCGCAGTTTTAATAACTATTTTAAAGTGAACAATATTCAAGGTTTTATATAGGACCTCCTATTTACTTGGCTTCCGTTATATGAGGACTTTACTTTATAACATAAAAGCAAGTACATAGATTATTATAGGGCTATTCCTAATATTAAGGGCATCATGAATCTGGCGGTGTGCCGATTCCATTATTAATTCTTTTGAAGCTTTATTATAAGCTATAGTTCGATTTTGTGTATTTGTTAATGATGGAAATCCACTCGTCGGGCATGGGTACATTCTAAAGACCAATAGAGTTGGAACTAGACCATTAGGGCGCACAGTATCGTTCAGGAATTTTACCGCTATATAAAGGCGTGCTTTCGGATCCGTAAAGCTTTCAATTTTTAATGTAAAAATGTTATATACTTGGCGAAATAGGGAGTATACCCTTTTAACTTTTACAATACTTTGATAGGCTTTTACAAGCACTTATTTGTACGAAATACCTATTATAATGGCATTTTCCTAGAATTCTGGGCCGTAAAGTTGGTTTCGGCATCGTGGATGACGATATCAAGTGGGTCAAAATACGTGTTAATCTACAACATGTTTAGCGTTTCCAACGTATCCTTTGCTAAAAGAGACTTTAAAAACTTGGTTCTATAAAAAGAGTTCATAGAGTTAACGACTTGAAGAACAGACCAATTATCTAAGTAAAATAAATTCATAAAAGCCTCGCAATTAAAGTCTTTGTCATATTATAATATAAATATAAATTACCACGAGGCTTGGACATGTATTTGTCAATAATGACAAAGCTTTTCTGTGAATTCCAGGACAAGGTATTCCATATATTTATGCTTTACAGATTTCAGGACTTTATACAGCCTGTCGACAGTTAAGTAGTTTAAATGTCGGTGTAATCAACACAGTTCGGGCTCTGTTAGGTTGAACACCACGAATTTAAAGCCTTAAAAAATAAAACTATAAATTCACTTACTTAATAACAAGGGGAAAAACTTTACTTTCTTTAACTAGTTCGTCGGCATTAACGTTTACTTCAACTCCAAGGGTCTTTATATCCTTTAAATAAAGAAGAAAATGGGTAAAAAACTTGAAAATGTAAAACCTAATCGACTTAACAACAGTTTAAATTACCGTTATCCTCAATAAAGATAACTATTTACCTAATTTGAAGCCAAATTTAGCCTTACTAATATTATAACAATTAATCTGAGTAGCTTTAATGCTTTCCTTCTATAATACTACGTACGGAAAATAGCCTCCTATTAAGTAACTTATTACCCTTGTATCTAATATAATACCTCAAAACATATGGTCCATATATCAATTGCGAAAGTTAAAGGTTTATAAGGAGTTATGGGCTCAATTAAGGCAAAGTTAAGTGTCTTCACCACCTAAACGGTATAGAAAGGCGTGGTTAACTAGTTATTAGGCCGCGTTGGGAGTAGTATCTTTATACCACTTAATTTATTTCAAATCATTATCGCTGTTGATTTGATTATTGCCCTCTAAGCTTTCAGTTTAATCCATTTAGTTTTATTTAAAAGTAATAAGATACTAAATATAATATATCACCTTCTTATCATTTCGCTCAAAAGGGGGGTAACGAGTTAACCAATAGCAAAATTTGCTATAAATTTAACATCTTAAGCCACTATTACGATAAGAATATTCACAGTTAGCAGGACCCTTAAATATGAACTTTTTTAGAGTAAAAGTGGCTAATACCTTTGGTTTATAGTCGATAAGCTAGAACTTAAGCGTTAAGGGCACCCATAGCCGTTTTTACGGTCGAAGTAATTAACTACCATAAAGTTTTTTTTATTTACGTTAGGAAAGTTACTAGCTTGTGGGTATATACTAAACCAATTTGGTGCACACGCTATTAAAGTTAAACGTGATAAACTTAACTAGCTGAAAAAGCCTTTACAGGTAGTATATAGGTGTTGTAAGGTATATTTAAATTCGGTAACACCTATAACAGCTACCTGTACCTACTTACAAAATATAGCTTCGCCAAAGTAGAATTTCCCTATTACTTGCTAACACAACATCAACTTATCAAACATCTGGTTAAATATATCTTTTAGTATTTCTTCCTTTTTCTTTACCATTATCGTAATTTACCAAGTTGTAGCCTAGTCTATATAGTATTTGGTAAGGTATAAATTGTATTCAAAGTGTATATTTATATCATTATGAAATTTACGAAAGGTAGTTGCTCGAATTAGAAAGGTTAGGTAGTAATTCCTAACTTACCTTGTAAGGATTTCTGGAAATATTGAGTGAAAACCAAAAGGGGAAACCTTTATTCATTTGCAAATGTTCAAAAAGGGCATTATCTTCGTGTAGAGGAGGTTGTAAGGCTTCCCCTTATACTTCTCTACATCGTCTCAAATCCTGGCGAAATTCATCAAGAGCTTGTAGTTAATATTAACTATCTTAATAGGTTTTGTAGGCAGGTCGCAATAGTTATTCCAGTTTTCATTAGTATTTTCTAGGGGTTTAAGCTTTAAAACCTTCGAAACATAGTATTAAGGATAACTGCCAGTTATCCAACCCATGGGGTAAAGTCATGTGGTAAGACCTGTGGTAGGCTTTCCCGTATAGGCAAACTTGCTGTAGAAGGGCTTTTAAAGAATTTGTCGACCGAAAGGCTAGAGGGAAATATGGGTTCAAAGGTTTTAAGGAACTTAACGATCTTAGTTAACTGACTGGTGTAAAGCGCCGACGTTAATTCCTCTGGCCGCATTAGCGGCTGTTGTTTTACGTGCTTTACCGCCGTTAAAAGTATACTTCGCATTGTCAAATAGTAACGCTAGACTGTCAAACAAGTTAACAAGTTCTTTATTGTTAATGCATAGAAAGACTCAACTTAGCGAAAGGTAAAGAGGTAACCCCCTGAATCGCGTATAAGAGCGTTAAGTTTTTTTTAACACATTTTCCCTTATAGCGTAGGTTTTGAAGGAATTCCTCAAATTAGGCCAAACCGTAAAGGATTTTTACCAACTTAATAGGTTTTTTCTCTAATATGTAAATCCCTTTTCGCTAAATTTCTTCTTTTAACCTTAACTTAACACGTTTTTAAATATTTTTCCATACATTCATAATCCAGTCGTTTAATAATTCGCAGTAGTTGTAAAAGGTATGGCTTCCGCGGTTAAAGTCTTCGCCCCTATTGTGGTTGATAATGTAAAAACTAACGGGGTTATTCAAGTGCCTTTCCGTTAAATATTCTTCGAAGTTGTAACTCTAAAGCTATTTATCGAAATACTTAGTAAATTAGGGTCTAAGGGTTTTAATTGCCTCCATTTGCTTTTAACTGAATGCTATCTAATGGTTCTGTTTTGTGTATAACTTGGTAGGCGTATATGGTGTGTAAGGCGAGTCACCTGTCGATCTTGAGCGTGTGTATTTGATATTTTGGCGTAAAGTGTTATGGTCCGACCTACAATGGTATGCTAAGTAGGTACCAAAAAGGGTTTACTATTAAGGTATAGAGGAAGACTAGAAGAGGCTACCGTGGCTCACCGTGTAGGACTTATGGGCATAACCAGTGCATAGTCCGTTACGTGCCCTTATACGTGCTATACACGAACCATGCGCCGTGACGTATATAGTTACGTAACCTATAAATTTAATAGCCAATAACTTAAGTTTATAATATGCTTACATTTTTCTAGGATTTTATATGGGATATGACGTTCTGCTGATTAAACTCGAGGCGCGGGATTTACCCATTCCGTACGCGAGCTGGACACAAACTAGTAACGTGGTATTTAACGCGTCGTATAAAGTATTACCAGATTTAACACCGAATCGCCAACGTTATACAAAGAGTCCCTTAACGTGTTGTATAACGTATTATCCGGTTAAACCTTAGGCTGCCGACGTCGCATAACGTACCTGTCAACTTGTCGTATAATATATTGAATATCTGAACTTAGTTTACTAACGTCTTATGACGCACTTTTTATATACTGCTTAACATATTAACTGGCTTGATTCCGGGTCGCCGACGTCGTATAACGCGTTTCTTAACAAATAGTATAACGTATTAACTGGTTTAACCTAAAATCGTTAACGTTATATAACACACCCTTTAACTTACCATATAATTCATCCTTTTTATTGCCAGTATAGTATAATATACCTTTTAAAGTGTTATATAATACCTTACTCCTACTTTCATTATTATATAACACGTTTCCTAAAATATATAACACTTATAGACTCTGGTTTATTGATACCTATAAATATAAACATTCCCATAACCCCTAAAACTTCCTTTTTTCCCTTTTTATAACATCGCCTTCACTTTATTATTTATACTTTTCTATAATAATTTCATTGTTACATTTCATATTTCAATTACTGATTTCTGCCGATATCTTTTAGCTATTTACTTTACCTCGTCCTTATAACCGATATATATAATAAATTTTATTTAAGTTACATTATTACCAACGCTTTGAGTAAAAATAATTAACCAATTTTCAAGTATACTACTTTATTATATACGAATACCTCGTTGTTAATTACTTTTGAGTAACCTCTTTATATAATAAAAACCTATTCGGTTTCAATAATAGAGAAAATAAAAGTAAACTAACTTTTATACAATTTAAAAACGCGTGTATATCGTATATTAACCAGTCTTTTAATTTCAGAATTTTTCTTATTCATATTCGAGTTTGTTGGGCGTCAAGTCATCGTACATATAGAAAAGGGTTTTGTAAAATAAATTTATGAATAACCTTGTGAAAGAGTCGACCGTTATTTAACCATTTTGTGTAATATATTTAAACGATAAGTTTACTCAGGGATTTATCACGTTTACGCGTTCTTTTTAGTTCATTAGTTTTGATGACCGAATATAAAGGCTGTATTCTATATTTAACATATACTTGGTAAGGAAATGTTCTGGGTTATCGACCCTTTTTTACCCCCGCATTTTTTAAGTTAATTCATTAGTTCGCCTGGTTTCGAGATATTAATTAGGTATAAGGGTTTTTTATCGTGCCGGCCGTATAGGTTTTCACCCATTTGGTTATACGTTTCTGTCGTCCTTTTTTCCCGGGTCCTTCTTTTTCCAAAGCTTTTTCGTTATCTTTTAAAATTTCGTTTCTTTATCGAGACAGGATTTTTTTATCTAATTGTATATTAACGCGTAAGGTTTTCGGCTTAGTTCCTTTGAATAACCGCCTTATACCCTTTCTTAGTTTTAGTTTAAATAGCCCAAATGATATAATTCCAAAAGTTATATTTCTCATAATTAATATAGGCTACGGCCTATAAAATATAACGAACGATATCTAAAGCTTAACTGTATGAATTCCGATTTCTCCCGTATTTTATTTACTAACCGTAATTAGAAACGAGTTGACCGGGCCGAGTGCAAGCAGGTGGAGGATCATATCCGGGTCGACTGTGTCGCTCGAGATTAAATTAATGTATTATAATCTTTAGTAACCCACCTTAAAGCTCGCTTTTTTCGCCCTATCCCTTGCCTTGTTTTTTTTAACCATTATTATCGGTTTCCTTTAAAGTCCGGTTTTCCTAACGTTATTAGTTATCTTTAACGTCGCTCCACACCCGTTCCGCTTTTTACCAGCCCTTTTTATCGGTACCGACTAACGTCTGCTACGCCCCTCATCGTCCTCTCCTACCGGTGTCTTTTATTATCTGAAGTTAATTATAATAGGGCCTTTAGCGTCAATAACGCCGATAATTGATAAACCTCAATAAGGATAATAATAACAAGTAGGTAAATCTTTATTTAGTCGCGGTAAAAGTTACTATACGATCGGATAGGTACTCGAGGAAGTCGGGTAATATTTATCCGGCTCTACTTATTATATAATAATACAATTTACCAATATATTTTCCCATTTTTAAACTTAGTATTTTATTTCGAGGGTATTGACGATTCGCCCCGCGTAAGTCGTTTAATATAAACTTAAAATCGACGTCGAAATACCGGGTTATTATAAACGAAAATATACCTCTTTTTCGCCCTCAATTTGTTTAAAGTTATAATATATGAATAATTTATTTATGATTCATATTTCCATTCATTACAATTTAGTTTACCTAACCAATGTAAAACGATCTTCACTATGTATAGTTTTTATCTCGAATTCTGTTAGACTTTAAATTCTTTGTATATACTTTTCCTTATATATTCAAAAACCAAAATTAATTTTAGGCGAACATCGAAGAAAACCTACGAAAAAAAGAGGTTTAAAACCACACGTTTAACTAAATTTATGTAAAATATGAGGTATTTGCCAAAAATACTGAAAACGATATGAAATGGGTTCGAAATATCGATAACCCGATATTATTTATAAAATTAATTAATTTTTTCACTTAGACGGTCAATTTGTCCATAGTTAAAGATTAATTAAACCTCATCCCCTACTTAATATTCCTTTGATAAACGTCGTTGACAGTTTAACGTCGTTTTTATTGATTATTAAATATACATTATCGCCGCCTGAATTAACTTCATACCTTTTCATAGGTATACCCAAAAAGTAACGGCTCGCCCCGCCAAATTAGATGATAACTTCGTATCCCTGTTGACCTTAGAAATAGGTAAAGTTTTATATCTATTTACTAAACAATTCGCGTTAAATACGGTAACCATAGACTTTTCATTATTTAACGCAAATTAATACGGCGAGAAACGTAAAGCCTAGTTATATTACGAAAAGATGATGACGATTAGTTAATATTTTTAACTTGTTCATTCATACATTTAATAAAGTTATTCAAATTTTATTCAAAAATACGGTTATTTAAAATATGGTTATCTAATTGGAACCGTGATTATTAATAATAGAATTCAAAAATTTAAAACATCGTTACTATATATCCAGAAATCATTTCTTATATATAATGGCTGTAATAATTTATATAACTTGAACTTGGACAAATTTCAAACGGCGGTTCATAATGACTAATAAACATTAAAAGCCGATTTTAATAGCTGGTTAATCGATTATAAAGTCGATAGAAATATATATTTAATACCGATTTGAGATAAAGGGAGGTTAATAGAGTCCTATTCATAAGGTAAGACAAGGTTTTGTTCTGGTATATTACGTATATATTCGATATAGGCGTCGAATATTTCTGATCACCCCTTTCCAGTAGTAATTCTATTAAAGAAAGAGGATCAATTCCCTCCCCCCCGAATAACCTATAGTAGTTAATTGTAAGTTTATTATAACATATTCTTCGTTAATAATATCCATTTCGGTAATTATAAATAGTGACGGTAAGGTAACGTACCCCGCGGATCAATTTCATGGTTTGTAATTGACATCGATTATCCGTTTTTAATTATAAAGTGATTCATGCTTTCGGAAACCGTTAATAAGCTAACCTTATACAATAGGCCGTTTGTTATTTATTAGTTTTATAATTTTATTAAAGTACCCGAGTCGAGAATAAGGCTATTATTTGGTGTTAACGATGTTAACGGGCTAAATGCGAGCTAGTTCCGTAGCGTTGTTACCGGTTTTAACGTATTGAAAACCCTCGGCGTTATCCCCGATAACCACCCGGGCGCAGGCCGAGCTCAGGGCGGTTTCGCCTTTGGCGATCCGTTGAAAAACTTTGGCCTACCCTTAAAGTATACATCGTCGTAATCTAGTAATTTAGCTTTCGTTATAACAAATTTATTTATATAATCAGCCGTAATTTATGTTTTCATAATATATAAATTTATTATTATTACGTTTAATATGATAATATAAATGAGTTTAAAGATTTGTGCGCGGCGTTTTTTGACTTCGGTTTCATTTTGTAATTGGTGGGTTAATGTATTTGGACGGGCGCTTTAAGTTACAGCCCTATATCGTAAGTGATATTAAAAAAGAGAAAATATTTTTGTTTATTTAGCCTAGCGTTCCCAAACTAAACGTGGTAAAGGAAAATATTTTAATCCTTTATACTTCGTTAAGATCGTAAACGTAGTACGCATACTACATAATTCGAAAAAACACGTTCATAAATAGGATATCACCGCAAAAAGCTTCTTATCTTGGATAATATAATTACGTTTCGCATTTGTTAATTATGTGGAATATTAAGTTATCTTTATTCCATTACAATAAGTACCCTTTTCATACCAGTTCCGAGTAATCGGTTTCCACAATCTCCAGCCAATTTTAATCCTAATATATTAAAATCGGAGCCGTGATAAAAACACCCCTTAAGGTATGGAATACATGTTTCTCCCGCTTTATTCAAATTTAAGGATTTCCTTTTTCATTAGTTGGACCACATAATTCGCTAATTCGAAATAATTACTAATAAAATTACGATAAAAGTCGGCAAAACCTTAAAAACTTCGAACTTTTTGAATAGTACGTCGTAACTTCAATTCGCGGATTACCCGGATTTTTTAGAGTCAGACCGGATACATATCTTAACTGTTACAATAAAACCCAGGTATTTCAATTTTTTAAAAACGAAGTAACAATTTTTTTAATTTTTAATTGAATATTATATTCAGAAAACGTATTAAAACTACACGAACTTTTGCCTTATGGTTTCATTTAATACCAAAGAAAAACTGAAACAGTCGTTTAAGTAAGTTATAACGAAATTATTCTATATATGCGCTATTACATCAATAATATGTCGTTAAAACATCGCTGGCGTTTTCGTTACCCAAAAAATGGTAGCCAAATATTTAAATAATACGAACCGCGTATAAAACTTCGTTAATTTCTTTTATACGAGTATAACCCAGATACGGTAAAAGGCCACCCGAAAATTTAATTTCGTACGTTATATCGATTTCAATAACGTACGTAAGATTTTCTTAATTAAAGGTAGGAGAACCCGATTTTATTCGTTAGTTTTATTTAATACTCGGTAATCGATATGAAATTATCATCCCTCCCTCGGTTGAAAAATAAGTAATACCGATGTTATAGCCGATGAAAAAATCATCCTAACTTAGATTTTATTTATTAACTTCATAACCTATCTTCCAAATTTGAAAAGTTAATCCTATAATATCGAATATGAAAACCCTTAAAGGCATTTTAATAATGATTTATTTTCGTTCAATTTGATATAAATGTGGTAATCGAGTTTCCATTTATATGAAAATAATTTTATAGCTCTATTTTTTTTTAATTAGTCGCGGAATTTCGTCGATTTTAATAAAGAAAGTAATTAATTCCTTTTCTTTTGAATCGTAGTTATTGTCGTCATTTGTATAATTCACGTTATTTAACAACGATCCATAGTAAAAGCTAACTAGGATTAATACTATACACGTTATGACTCCCAGTATGAACGTTTATCTAAACCGATAAAAAACAATATTATTACGCCCCGTATATCCCCCAAACTAAAACGTACTATTATTGCATCAATAACCAAGCTATTTTCACTACAAATTCCGAAACGATTACCGCCAACATTTAACGATACCTATTAATATAGTATTTAAAGCATTTTAAAGATAATATCGCGCGTTATTTCGGAAATAATATATATTGACATCAGGTTCGATTATTTATTAATATATATACAGAATTTAGCTATTTAGGTTATACGCGTATTTTACCGTAACCCTAATATTATACCGAAATTTCGAGTAGGCAATAACCGAAGTTATTTCATCCTTAACCATTGTGTTTAAACCTCGTTTATAATACAATGATAATTAAAATTAAAATCGACTTGAAAATTCAGAAAGTATATGTTATTAAAAAGTATAGAGATAAAATAAACTTCGTTTATACGTGTTTCAATTCAATAGAACTTCTTTTTATTATACTAAATAATTATATCGTTCAATTTATGTAACCTTCGAACGAAATTATATCTAGGAATTAAGCTTTTTCCGTGGCTGTTAAAAGGGCACTTTTACTTCCTTCTTCAACTTGGATCGAATATATTTATGTAGGAAATCATCTCGAATAAAGTTTTTCATCGCGTTAATAATAGTACGATTAGCTATAACGCACGTAACGCCTTATGGCGAGTTTAACCTAACGTTCCTTTACCGTTGCCTACATTGTTTTACGTTTTCAATTTTAAACGCGTACCTCATAATTATATTAAAATAATTATTCGTGGCATTAAAATAAATATCCGCGATTACTACGACCTTTTAACAAAGATACCTAAAAACGTAAATTATTATGATAATTATATTATTATTTGACCATTAGGATTATATATATTTAGTTAATTAACGGCTAAAAAGCCGCTTCAAATTTCAAAACTTTTATTCATCAGTGTGTTCGCGGCACTTTTTTAAGGTTATGATAAAGTTTACCCGGCCAACGCCTGACGTAATAGATTTTTCGCGGATTCGTAACAATACGAGCAAACGTAAATGATTATATTTTATGGCCGAAAGCTCATTAAAACCGCTTATTTAAGTTAAAAGTATTTTCAATCTGACAGTAAATAGTACTTACAAGTTTATATCGTTTATAATCAATCCCTTTAATTTTATTAATATTGCATCCACGAGATAAAGATCATCAAAAGCAGTTTTAATATAATCGAAAAAGTTGCCTATATTATATTTACCCTCGTATCCATTGGCTTCGTAATATGTTGTAACCGCTTATTTTACCGTTGCTGTATAATAACCTTATATGTTAAAGAACGTATACCGTTTTTTTTCAATTTACATTTTATCCGCTTTTAATATAAACTCGATCGTTTAATGCGTCTCCGCCTACGTAAAAGCAAGTTCGTTGAATTACGGTTGATTATATCGTTTTCGACTACCTTAAGCCAGTGAAAAGCTAATACTAGTTGCGACTCATTTAGCTTTAAATTATTGAATGGTTACTATGACCTAATCAAAATCGAAAATAAGATCGATAATTAAAATTAATGAACCCTGCTATTATAATTACTTTATAATGGACACAATATAGGTTATGGTATCTAATCAATGAAAAATATCGTCTTAAGTTGACCCCGAAGATGTAGAAGGCATGTTTATAAAGGTTAACAACTAGGTATTTATCAACAGCCTATCCTTTTAGATAACGTTAAAGTAGAACGTAAATTTATTAATGTTTATTATCGATTTGTTTTTTACAGCTAATATTTTTTCGAAAAGATAAAAAATGTCCCCAATAATACATTATTATTGGAGCTACGATGGTAAGTTAAGTAAATATTAAATAGGGTTAAATATTAAGGTACAAAGAAAGATTGGAATAGGTTATGGTGGCCTACCGTATAGTACCTATGGGTATGGCTAATGCCCAGCCCGTCTCGTAACTTATAGACTCAATGGCCAATGGCGTGAGTCCATAACATAAAGTCGCGTGGGAACTTGAGAACTTTGCGTTAAATCATATGACGTGGCTTTCTTAGAGCGACTTGATATTTATTAGTGTTTTTAGCTCTAAGAAAAGATCTTAAAGATTAAATTGGCGCAAGGGAAGTAAAAAAAAGCAAAGTAAGAGCAAGAGTTTAGTATAAAGGGTAACGTTGAAGGTTATTTATTGTTTTCGGCGTTAGACTTGGTCGTTTTTGCAGTAGTAACCCCCGTAGTAGTACTAACTTAGCTGTTTGCCAACTTGCTGAACTTTAAGACTTCTGAAAGTAAATCTCAAGCATCTTGATAAATGATCCGTAAAAGTTTCTTAGTGATTTCAATAACGATACTGTCACTTATTTTTAGATTGCTGCTATAAACTGGCGCAACCAAAAAGTCATCTTTATTTTCCTACCGTTGTAGACTAGCGCAGTACTAATAAAGGCCCTTCGCAAAAATATTTCCTTGACCCTAACCACTGTTGTTAACGTAAAGCGTAACCTGAAAGTAGCTTCTTCTTCTCCTTAACTTATCTGTGCTTAACCTAATAAGTATTGATCAGTATTGGTAGGGCTTTAGACATTGCAATGTTGTCGATTCGATTAGTCGAAGTGTTAGTAGTATTGAGTGGTTAAGTGGTAATCTGTATTGTTTTAGGTTTGGAAGACTGCTAGCTGGTCTGCGCAGTAATTTATATGGTTAATTTCTTGCCCTATGCTCAAGTGTAAAGTGAGGCCATACTGCATTTGACTTTCAGTCAATTAAAGTAGGCCCGCACAAAATAATACACTTAGCTTACAGTCAGTATAGTCAACTTTACTGTAAGTAAAGTTGACCAACTTCATTGCAAATACTACTATTCCAAAAATTAATAGTATAAAGTTATAATGTTATATGTAGCGTAGGTTTTTTTACTTTTCCATCAATAACTGTAATAGCGTCTGATTTTTCTTCTTTACTAGTAGATTTACTAGTATTAAAAGATCATCAATTTGGATGTAGTATTTAATAAGTCTTTTCTCTATAGCTCTTATTAAAACCTGTAAGGCATTTTTTAAAACTCATTAATTCGATGATTATGGTTAATAGATATCTTATTATTCGGTTTTTCTTGGAGGACTGAATTTGACTTTTCTTTTTTCCCGTAAAACCGATTTTAATTTTCGAAGTCTAACGGTAATTTAGGAAGTAATGAAGGGACAGATTTCCTCAATTTACTTCGTATACGAATCATCTAGATTGTAAACTCAGGTTTTGTATAGGTTGAAAAATATAGTGAATAATTAATGTGTTTAATCTAAAGGCCTTGATATAGTAAGCTCCCTTTGGTGTTTTAAACGTTTTTATAAATAAAACTAAGGCTAAATAGTGTAAGGAGCGAACGAAACGAAGTTTTTTAAGAAGTTCTTAATAATAGATGAGACCCATGCATTGGCATATGCTGATCTACTCTCATAAGGCTTTATATTTGTCTTTAGTACCTATAATAACTGCTGAAAGGTCCAAAGTAATAGACGATGTAATTATCATATAGGACTGGATTTGTATACATATATTTTTAAAAGTCTTTGTAAGATTATATTAGATTGACTTAAATAAGTAAATATAGTTTTTTTCCTCGAAGACTGTATTTATCTTCATTTTCAAGATACCCAATTGGTTTTTGAAACTGGTATTGTTAATAATAGAGCTTTTTGTTTCTGTTAGATATTCTGTAATTTTTATAAAGGGCGACTTCTCAGAGTTACCTAGTGATTATAATTTTGCCTTTGTTAGTTGTCTTTTTTTTTTAGCGTTAAAGAGAGGGTTTTTAATGTTTCTCTCCTCCTCCTTATTCTCTAGTGTAATAGTTCCTGTCGATCTGAATGGTTCCAGTTTTTTGGTCTTCTTAGGCATTTCTTAAGCGTATCTAACAGTCTTTTGTATAATTCGATATCTAATTTAAGTCTTATTGATTTTTAAAAGTCGATAGAATTGATAGCTTTTGCACGAGCCTCTTTATTCTTATTAGCTAGATTATTAGCGTTAATAGCTTGGATTTCTTACTTAAATTCAGCTTCGTGGTCTCTATAAGCTTTCTTACTTCCTTTCCTCAAAGAAGCTTCAGGGTTTGCATCCTTTAAAGTAACAGGAGTTGCCTTGAAGCGCAGGAATCGAAGGAATATGTATTCGGCCAGAATCAAAGAATCTACAGGTTTTAAGAAACCGGAAACAATAATGTTTATTTATAAATAAGGATCATTATCACAGGAATTACCGTAGAATATCCCTAGTGGTAGAATTGAGCCACGTTTTAAGGATGCTGATAATGAATCCTTAAACGTTTCAGATGATTAAAAGACTAGAAAATTTAATGTGAGTAAAAGGAAGTCAACTAATTGAGTAAACATTAGAGCATAATCGTATTGAATATGTGGTGAAGGTACTATATAAAAAGATATTGTGTAGGCTTTATAGATTCAAGTATTCTAGAATCCACATAGAGGACTTGGTATATAATCTAGTGTATTCTTATAGAGATCTCAATCAAAGGTCGAGACTCTTTACTAGTTAATACTAGGGTATACTAGTAAATAATAATTCTCCCGTGCTAGTAAATACTAACTCAGGTAGCTTCTCCGTGCTGATCTTCCGTACTAGTCAATACCAGTACTTGTACTAGTAAATACTAGTGCTGGTGGAGATATCAACAACTCCGGTGAATTATTCCTCCCTTGGTGTTGTGGTTTAGTACTTGAAGTTTGTACTAAGCACTGACTAGCCTTGTTTGCACTGCTGTTGAGTCGAATGCTGTGTGACTGTACCTATTTTATATTTCAACAAAAGAGTAACTAATATTGAATTGTTCTTTTCTCCTTAGGATAAAAAATACCACCTACTATTCGTAGTCCAAGGTACTGATCGCCTTAAATCTCAAAATATGAAAACTATTTCTTAACGATGAAAATATTTTTCAGATAAGTTGAAGTCATGTTTAACAGAGTCTCGAAACTGGAATTTATTGATTACAAAATGATGTTATAATATAGAACAAAAAGGAAATTAAACAAGATTTAACGTCAAATATAAATAACTTAACGTTAAAGATAAAGCCTGTATGGCGGTACTACCCGCTTTTAATACGGCCTCTAATTTGTCGTTTTGGAGAACTAATGTGAAAAGTGGTGCCTTTGTCGTTAAAAATGAAGACTTTAATGTTAAAAATAGATACCTCAAAACGAGTATACCTGTGCAAGATACTGCTTCTAATTGTCCAAAATTCTCCAGTGTAGAGTCCTATGCGGGGTTTTACATAATGAACCAGTTAAATTGAATATCTGACCAAGTAATTGTAGGTGGCAGTATTATAAAGTTATAATGCTATGAGTAACGGAGTGTTTTATTTTACCGTTATCAATTGCAACATCATCTGCTTTTTCTTTATTTCCAATAAACTTATCTGCATTAAAAGGTTTTACAGAATTAAGAGACCATAAATTATTATGTAATACCTATTAATCCTGTGTCAAGTAGCCCTTGTATTCTCTTGTGAGGCAATTATTTCTACATTGACTAATACGCCAATCGTTATCAAGAGGTTTGTTTTTTGGTTTTCCTTAAAAGATGGAATTTAACGTTCCTTTTCCTCCTTAAAGCCAGTTCTCGTTTTGAATTCCGATTGTAGTTCATGTAATATTCAAGGAATGACTTTTCCCAAATTCCTTTATATATGGACTGTTAAAACTAGAAATTCGGACTTAATAAAGGTTAATGATTGAAGGAAATACTCAATATCCTTAACCTGATAGACTTAATAAATAAAACACTTTTTTGTGCTCTCAAATTCGATCATAAAAAAATCTGAGGTGTAATAATACTAAATGCAAAGAGAGCGAAGTTTTTCAAAAAAAATTAAAAATTATCAATAGTAAATTAGTCCAATGCCTGAGCATATACCAATTGATTTTTGAAAGGCATCACATGGGTTCTTAATACCCACGATAACTATTAAAAGGTTTGAAGTAATAAAGAAAAAGTAATTATCCGATAAACCTGGATTCGGGTACATATATATTTGGAAGTATTTACAAGATTATAGTCGATAGACGTATATAAGTAAACATAATCTTTTTTCCTCAAAGCTGTATTCATCTTAATTTTGAAGACACCCTCCAAAATATCAAAATAGTTATTACCAACAACATATCTTTTGATTATTGCTAATTACACGTTGATATTTGTAAAGCTTAACCTTTCAGAGTCTTTCAGTGATTATTACCTAGGCTCAGATATTTTACTCCTTTCCTCAACATTGAAAAGGGGTTTTTGTTTCTTCCTCTTTGTTTATAGATGCGGTAGTGTTGATCGATTTGTATAGTTCCGGCTTCGTTAATTGGGGACCTCTAAGGCGTTTCTTAAACTCAACCTTGAGTCTTTCGTTTAAATAGATTGATAACTTAAGTCATTTACATTCCAAGTGATCTAGAGTATAAAAATCCCGAGTATATATCTCCTTATCAACAAGATCATCAGCATTGACAGATTGAAGTTCTTGCTTATCTATAATCGTATGGGTATCAGAAACTACTTTTAGCTCTTTCCTTAACAGAGTCCCATGGTCCAGAGCCCCTGAAGAAATTGGAGTAGCCCTAGAGCGTAGGATTCGAAGGGATGAAGATTTAGCTGCAGGAGCAGAAGAACCTGTAGGGCCGGATGTAATAACAGTTCTTTGGGAACAAAGACTATCATCACTTGTATTTCCGTAAAACAGTCTTAGTGAAAGAAACAAATTACATTATGGAGACGTTAAAGGGGCATTCGTAGAGGTATTAAATGGTTTAAAAGAATTGGAAAATTTGAATTTATGTAATAGGAAAAATACAGAAATTTATTTAGTTAAATCGTGAAACAGTAGAGCATAATTGTACTGATAATGTATTAAAGATACTACACAAAAAGATATTATGTAGGATAGTAGAATCAAATATTTTGAATCTATATAAAGGACTTTATATATAATCAAATATATCCTTATCAAGATTTCGATTCAAGGTCGAGACTCTATACTATTTAATACTAGTGTAGACTAGTAAATACTAGTTCCTCTATCCCAACAAGTACTAGCTCAGGAAGAATCTTCGTATAAATCCTCTGTACTAGTAAATACTAGTGCCCCTTGGAGATATCTAGATCTCCAATACATTCCTCATCCTTTGGTGTTAAGAGGTTCAGTACTTGAAGTTGTACCAAGTACTGACTGGTCCAGTTGTGGTCCTATTGTTGAGTGTATACTGAGTGATTGTATTTGTTGTATTTCCAATAAAACTAAGACTCCGTTATTACCCAGGAAGTTACTTACATCTGGTTAATTCGCATTATATATATAAACTATTAAATTTCTCCTACCGATACTTTTATTAACGACGATCAAACTCGCGAAGGGTTTTTTTTTTCGAAATATTGAATAAGAGGCGATGATATCCTTCTTTTTTGCGACCGTATTTGGGTTCCTATTCACCACCTATTCACAACGGCATTAATTCAAGTTATACATAATTTAATTTTTACCGGACACTCGAGCTACAATACTCCTATCTCCATTTCATTTACCATTTTTTTTCAGTCCGTATTAAACTATATGGTCCGATGTTGTTACCGAAACTATAATATTTGTAACCATACGCCTTATTAAAAATATCATCTAAATTTTTTTTTAAGATCTTACTAGTCCCTGATGATCTTGAAAACAAGCTTTCAATCAATTTTATCATCAATCTCCTTTAAAAAAAACTAATATCCTACGTTACCTTATAATTTTTATAGATCATTTAGGTAGAATTGTTTTTTTAGATGTAATGAATATTATAAACACCGAAGCTTACATGAAATAATACCTAAGTTATTATTAGAGGTTTTACGAATTCCTTTACGTTATTATTGACGATTGAGATTCGAATCCAACTAGTAAGTTTTGGAAAAGCCTTTGCAATTGAACGGGGGTAAAATAACGCCCAAATACCGCATTCCACTTCGGAAAAAAAAACCACCAAACGTGCCAATAAAACAATCTTTCCATATTTACATTCCTTAGTTATTTATACCATATTCGATAAAAACCGTTTATGACCTATATTATAACTAATATTGAATAATAAAAATACTACTGATATCAATATTAACTTGTTTTTAATAACATATAGATTTTTATAAACCTCATATAACTATCAAATGTTTATTTATTTCAGTAACGAACCTACTGTAATGATCACACTAAATACTCGTGAGTATAAAGAAGGTGTCAGAGGTTTTATGTTATTAAGAAGGTAGCAAAGGTACTGAGTAAATAATATAGCAACCGTGCAAGTAATGATCAAAAGCCGTAAGGCTATTCAAAATATACTGAGATAGAATACTTAGATTGACAACTGAAGAGCTATGAAGGAAATAATATCTATGTGGTGATGACCGTATCCTTATAAATCCGTGTCTTTATACCGTTTTCAGTACTGGATCCTTTGAATCAGTGCTGAGCCCACTGATCCTGGATCACTTGGATCATTACTGATCCTACTGAATCTAATCACGTGATTGGCTTAGTAATTTCCCTGCTAACAAAGGAGAGGTGTTCCACGCCTGATGTGTTGGACTTCAGGCTCTAAGTGGCTCATTTGCATACTGACTTGCTTCCTGACCCACCATCATGCTTGGGTCGTAACACTTACATATAAAGGCTAAAAATTTAGTTCAGTGTATTCGCAATGTTACCGAATCAGTATAAGCCGTAATAACATCTATGCAATAGCTCATAGAGAAATCCTCTAAAAAAAAACATTTTCTCTCGAAACGGTTTTAGATTAGCAATAATATTTGATTTTTTCAACACAATTACAGGCCGGACAAATTTTCTCAACAGATGAACTAGCTTTATAAAGAATACAATATTATACGTATTGAAAATTTTCACGTTGTCGAACTGAATATCTTGGGTAAGAAATTCCCCGGATTTCACGTTGACAAACTTATCTAAGCTGCGTTTTACCCGCTTCCAAACCAGTAAGTCCGCGATAATTAATCACCCGCTATAGACGTTATTAATAAATATAATGAAACCCAAAATAAATAACATGTCGAAAGCATTTCGCAAACTCGAAATAAACTATAATTAAACTGCCTCAAGATTGGCAACTCATTGGAGGGATAGGTTTTAGTTAAATTGGTAGGTTATGTGCACCTTACTTTGAAGCCGCGCTTAAGCTTTTAAAAAAACAAAGCTTTCGACGTTTTTAAATCCTATTATAATGAGACTACGGATAAAAATGAGCTTATCCGTCCCGCACATTAACGAATTTAATTTTATATTCAATTTAATTTAAATTTTTACTAATTACTAAGCTGTCTAGAAGCTTTTATTTAATAGCCATTGATTATGATAATAAACATGTATTACTGGTCAGATTGCAATTAAAACGACTCAACTATACCCCCGTACTCGCCACTTCTATTATTATAGTCCTCATCTAGTCT
The DNA here is from genome assembly GCA_038502455.1 of Anisogramma anomala. Lineage (NCBI taxonomy): Eukaryota > Fungi > Ascomycota > Sordariomycetes > Diaporthales > Gnomoniaceae > Anisogramma > Anisogramma anomala. The sequence goes on from JASMMZ010000004.1 coordinate 33,548,298, forward strand.
ATTAACGGAAAATAGTTTTTTGCACATATAAAAAAGCTTGCCTAGCTTAATATCAATACTTTCAATAATCTAAACCAACTCCTTGATAGCTTTTAATTAAGCTGTCTCCCCGCTCGTTTGTCGCTACATCTAAGTTTATTACCTAGATATCTTCTTTACCTAAAAAGCATGTTCCTCATTTAAAAGCTTTAAAACGCGGATGATACCGGAAATAATCAACATAGACGGCATAAATCCGCTACCGCTACGTATATCGACTTTACGTTGGGTTGTTCGATTGACTCATATAGCCTTTCTAACTGCTATTACCTAAGATTATACGCTATCTGACCGTTAATTAGTATTTAAAAACCGACTTAAAAGCCGGGACTTACTTCGGTTTTGAATATAGAAGCCTGGGAAAGCTTCCGCGAGTTTTATATTCGCCGATTTTATATCGGAATTAAGGTCTAAGGGAGTCTAAGTATAGCCGGAGCTCTGGCCAGTAACACCGATAACACACAAACAGTATCTAATGCATGTGTTTAGCTATTCGTTAATAACTTTCCAACTGTTACTCCAATTCATACTTTACTTCAGTCTTTTAATAGAACCTGTGAAGATTATTGGCCGTTCTACATACATATTCAAAATAACTTTGCTCTTTAGTACTATCCATTTATATATTAATAAGGAGAATTAATAGGAATTATGTACTTGTTAACAAAAGGTTAACGGTTTCGAAGCTGAAACTCATATCTAGGATGACCTTATCAACTTTAGCACTAAAACTGAAATTGATTTTAGCAGAAAGAATAACAATAACAAAAATAAGGTAAAGGATTTCAAACCGTTGATACGTATGATAAAGCAAACAAAGTATGTATTACTCTGTTATTTGAAATGAAAGGGGTTATTAAAGGAGGAAAGTTTTTATATTTTAAGGAGGCTAACGAAAACTATTTATATAAAGGGCGATAGGGAGGCAAGTACCAGCGCCTTTTATTCCGTGCTAAAACAATCGATAGTAGAAACCTTTCCCACGATGTCATAGCGTTTTAAGCCACTTCAAAGCGGTTATCACACACCTTCTGGAACGGTTTATAATAATAAAACCCTCTTACTATCTTCTGCGATTCTTCAACGCCTTTTATCTTTTTTTTATAAAACGTCGAAACTTGGAGGGGTAAGCTGGAGGTAATGTTATAGATTGGTTCTTAAGTTAATAGTTACTAGGGATCATTATCTGGCGGTTGCTATACTTATATGATGCTTTGGAGCCGCTTTGGAGCATGATATTACATATTTTACATAACCAAACTACCCTTTTTTATGACTCTGTAGCAGCTTCTTAATAGAGGTTTTCCCTTACTTCTCTCATCGAGGATTATAGACAGTATCCAACCGCTTTATGCGACAGCTCTAGCTTATTCCCTTCACGTTATGTTTTTTTATTTTATTCGTAATTATTACAATGATTTCATTTTTAATCGTAAAAAAACAACTGCTGTTAGGAATTTATAGTTGCAATGAAGTGAATTCGTATATTTTGTCGAAATAACTGGTGTATCTCGTTGGAAGGGGTATATAATACTTCTAAGTTTGGCAGATCGCTATATGGTTTTCATAATAGTTTTTATAGACAACTTTTTTTTTCAGTACCTCATATTGAATTGGGAACTACACTACAATTGATATGTAGTTAATACAATCAACTTGTAGTCAGTATAATTAACTTACACTCAATACAGTTGACTTTACTGCTCTACAGGTAACTTGTTTTTCAATACTGTCAACGTTTTGTTTTGTACGTTCGCTCAACTGTAGTTGATTATTAGTGCATAATAATATCAAAATTTGTTTCTTTACCTATTGACATTCATTCATTAATATAAATGAGGTTTAAAAACATATTCTACTACAATTATAGGTTTTAACCTTACAACATTGATTATTAACTTAGTTTAAACCCACTCTCTAATCATTCGTCCTAAATTTATACACCAATAATCCTATTCTTAGTACTAATCAATTGACTATTAAGTGTATACGAATTATTATGGGTATCTTCCAATTTTCCAGAATATAACTACTTTATTTTATTACATTCTTGCATATTCACGTCTTCTTTCATACAAACAATCAAATTATTACCATTTACAAAACTTTTCAAATAGCTTGTTAGGTGTAACTCTATTTATATCATCAAGGTAGTTATATTTGCCGTTAATATCCATAATTTCGTTCATCTCTCAAGTTTTCTACACATTCTTTCATGCTATTATGCTCATTATGAAACTTTATTCTTATTTTTTTTTTGAACTCGACAAGATATTCTGAAATATTTTTGAAGTTAAATAAAAAAAACTATCAATATCTTTTTTTATCTTAGCTTGGTTATAATCCTTAATAGACTATTAATTATCATACAGATATGAAATCCTATTTTTATGCTGCAAACTTTAAATACCAGTATATTTCGTATCATTCTCTTATACTTGTCTAATATCTAGTATATAAGGTTGCTGGTAATTATTCACTATCTGTCATATATATCTTCCGTAACGAATGTAAAAAAAACGTCTAATATAGAAACTTAAGTTGGCGTTGTTAAAAATGAAATAGTTCGTAAAAATCATGAACTTTACCATCACGTTATTTACCGACACCACATTAATATCTTTATCCGAGCCATTCATTTCCTATTGTATATAATTGTTTAACATGTGAAAATTATTTATTTTATATATATTATATTTTTCATGGTAACTAATTAGTCAAAAGATTACTTTGGCCAGTGTAAGGGAACGATATAATGCGCTTAAGACCCTTTTAAAATAAAGTTACAATCTTACACTATCGGCTTTATTAATGTTAGCTCGGATGGAAGTCAATTCCTCTTAACGTAAGTTTAGGAATATATAGCTACGGTTAATACTATAAAAACGATTTAACAATGCATTTAATTGAAATTAAGTTTCTTTAGCTTCAATTTTAATTATTGAATACATTCCAAAGCTTCAATACCGATAACAACATATTTCGCCACTATAAGTCACAAAATACCACTCAATATATATTATTAATCTGTATACTAACTATACTAAACTCTTTACAATTTGTAATTCACGAAGATTAGTTCAACTTCAATAGTTTAATATCTAGTTTCATTTAAAATTGTCTTTACTACATTAAAAACTCAAGAATCTTTGTCTTCGTTAATTTGTACAAAAGTAGAATATAATGTATAATTTCTCTAATATAAACCTTGTTTCATTTCTAATTTGGCAACTTAATAATAGAATTCTTAAAAAATAGCCGGTGGATTATATGTAAGTTTACTTAATATCTCATCTATAAAGAGTAAACTTACCGTTTACGTATACAATCAAATAAATAACAATTATGACGATTAGGAGCTGATTAATGTTTCGTATTGTAGAGAACAAGAATCCAACTTTACCTTTATTATTATATATCCAAACTATTAGTTATGATGTTTCTATATAATCGGTTGAACATTGTACTTGTAATATTGTATATTATCCTACACGTCAAAAATATGACGTTTTACATATAAAATTATGTTAGTATCGGAAGTTGAATTACGCCGTGGGTAGGAAAATTATTCATTATGCCTTGCTTGGTTTCTTTAAAAGGTGTTTCTAACGTTTTAATAATATATTTTATATGTAACTTAAGGGTTGATTTGTTGTTAAACATTTTCTTTTATTATACTTATTCTGTAATATATGCTCCTCCAGGTTTGTAATTCTTATCTCCATCCTTATTTTCATCATGTACCCTCCTCTTGAATGGTTTTTCACGTTGTAGTTATTTTTTTAGATATATTAAAAAATGATTCAAATTGGTTATATTAATGTATTCTCTTGGTTTCATGATATTTGACGTTTAATAGACTTTTGTATGGTAAATTCTGTATAATACGCAAGGTAAAAAACACTATTATCGATTTGAACTATTTCCCTCATGTTCGTAATACTTCAAATCTTATATGGTTTATCTTATGTACCTAAATAAGTAAATACTTCTCTTTAAAGTATTAAAAATTGCTCCCCCGTTTCTAATAATATGTTTGTTGGAATAGTAGTATTTTCAATGCAGTAGGTCAACTTTATTTACAGTAAAGTTGACTATACTGACTGCAAGTTTAGTGTATTGTTTTGTGCTGGCCTACTGTATTGGCTGCAAAGCAAGTATAGTATGCACTCACTTCACACTAAGGTACGATCCAAGCAATTAGCAATATAAATTACTATGTAGACCGGCTAGCGGTCTGCCAAACCTAAAACAATACATTCACCACTTAACCAAATAATACTACTATTAATTCGACTAATCGAATCGATAACGTTGTAAAGTCTAAAGCCCTACTAATACTGATTAGAGTTTATTAGGTTAAGCGTGAATTGGCTAACTAAAAGAATAAGCTACTTTCCTGTCATATTCTACGTTAATAACGGCGGCTAGGGTAGAGAAAAGATTCTTATGAAAGGCCTCTAAAAACTACATCGGTTTTTACGGAAGTGAGTATAGAAGACTTCTAGGTTGCGGCGGGTTTTACGGCAGCTTAAAGGTTACAATGGTATCACGATCAACAACACCAAGAAATCTTTACATATCTTTCTTAAAGATGTTGAAATTAACTATCAAAAGTCTTAAAGTTATGCAATTTGGCATACGGCTAAATCAATACTATTAAGGGTACTATTACTGTAAAAAAAAGAGTTCCATAGCTAAAATAACAAATAAATTTCGACCTTTACCTATAATAACAAACGACTCTCAACCTTACATTTTATACTAATACTTTAACTTTAGTTTATTCATTTTTCACTTCCTCCACACCAATTTAACCGTTAAGATCGCTTTTTTAAGCGAAAGTTACCAATAAATTTCAATTAGCGCTAAAAAAACCCATGTTACGCGATTTAACGCCTAAAATCATTAAATCCCTCGTTATACACGCCACACCACCAAGTTCTATACATGTTAAAACATTAATATGGCTAACGTTAGTATTTACTTTAAAGACTTTGCTAACTCTATTAGTAAAAAAACAATTAAGGCTCTCGGACACCTCTTCTCCAAGCATTATAACTATCGTTTATAAGGATACGATGTTATGAAAAACTTGACCAAAAAGAATTTGACCAACTTCATCGGTTATTATATCTTTGAATATAACGGCAAGGAAGACCCTGACCTTCTTTTCGTAAGTATCGTGAATTCTTTGATAATAGGATGATGAATATGATAAAAGTAACTCAGAAGACTGTTAAGTTAGAACTAAAGGCTAAATTTGATCTCTAAGGGATTTACATTCCAAAGGAAAGCTCAACCAGGCTGGTAATAACCTTTTGTAAGTTGGCTCAGCTTGAATAATTTCCTTAAGACCCATAGCCTAAGGAACAAGGTGTTGAAAAACCTTAACACCCTTATATGAGATTCAGGGGACCTCTCTTTTACCCTTAGTTAATTTTAACCTCTTTACGCGTTGACAATAAGAAACTTATTGATTTGCTTGACAGCTCAACACCCTTACGCTACAGGAAGGAATACGCTCTTAACGGTGGAAGGGTATGTAAAGCAGCAGCCGCCAACGTTGCCAGAGAAATTGATGTTAGTGATTTACAACAGTTAATTAAACAAAATCGTTAAATCCCCCACAACCTTTAAGCACTTACTACCCCTTAATTCTTTAACCGTCAAGTCCCTTAAAAGCCTTCCTACGATATGTTTACTTATATACATCAGCTCACTATAAGTACTACCGCAGGATTTTACCCCTCGTGACAAATAACTAGCAATTACCCTTAACACCATACCTCGGCAACTTTAAGACTTAAACTGTTAGGAAATACTACTAATAAGGATTAGGATAACTATCGTAACCTGTCCTTAACACCTAACAAAATAATTAATATTAACTATAAGTTCCTTACGAACTTCTCCTATATTTTCAACTATGTAGAGAAGTACAACGAAAAGCTTTATAACCTTTTCGATACGAAGATAATACCCTTTTTAGATATTTGTAAGTAAATAGAGGTCTCCTCTTCTGGTTTTTATTCATTATTTCCCGGAATCCTTACAAGGTATACCAAAGACTGTTATCCAACCTTTTTAACTCGAATATTTTCTTGCGCAAAGTTGACGATAATACAAAAAGCCATTTCGAATACGAAGTTTACCTTACCTAATACCATAAAAACTTGGTTACTATATTGTGGACTATGATAATAGTGAAGAAAAATGAGGAGAAAATAATAATAGATATGCGTAACCAAATTCTTAGCAAGTTAATATTATGTTAACAAGTAATGGGGAAAGCCTAAGTTGGTGAAGCCATACTTTGTAGGAAGGTAAGGGCAGTTTTTACGGGCGTTAACGAGTTCAAATACGCCCTATAACGCTTAAATACCACCTGTAAAGGCTTCTTTAACCAGTTATGTTCCTCGTTTGCAACTATAATAATACGTACACTAAAATCACTTAGTATATATCTTTAAGCCAGTGACTTTCCCAAAGTAGATAAAAAAGACCTTGCGGTGATTAATTATGTCAACCGTAAGTATGGTTAAAGGCACCCTTAATGCATTACGTCTAGCCTATCAAGTACAAACTAAAGGTAGCTACTATGATAGCGCTAATAGGGTCAAAATTTAAGCGGCTTTGCCGACCGCAAACACTATCGTCGTAATAATGGTAGAAGATATTAGATTTATAGCAAGTTTAGCTATTGGTAAACTCGACTCGCCCCTGCCGCGCGAAACAACGAAAAGGTAATATACAATATCCAATACCCTGCCACTTTTGAATAAAAATACTTGGATGAAATTATAGACTTCGAGGGTAACTAGTCACTTAACAGCGATGATTCCCCTAAAAAAATGAAGTGGAATAAAGATATTACTTCCGGCGCGGCGCAATAACTAGCTGACCATGCCTTCCTATACCGCCTAAATGATAAAAGCCTTTACCTTTACCCTGATTAAGCCCTTAATCCCTTATACAACTTTAACCTTCGCAATCGTTACGAAGACCACACGTTTCAAGGTATTATGTCAAATATAGGGATATCAAGATATTTAATAGAAGGCTTTAGAAATACGTAAAACTTTAAAGGGAAAGCACGAAGGCTACTGAGATCAATCATTACGATGTTTATATGGCCAAAGTTAACTTCGGATTGGGCGAATAATTGTCTTTATTAAAGATAAAGATAGTTTAAATTATTATGGGGTAGATTACGTTCTATATCCTTAAGTCTCCTACCCCCTTTTGTCTCTGATTAAAGGATATAAATACTATTGGCGTTCATGTTAACGTTAACGTAGACAAGCTAGTTAAGAACAATTAGAGTTTACCCTTCGCCTTGAAGTAGAGATACCTATGGTGTTAATTTTAATGCTTTAAAGAAGTGGTGTTAAATCTAAATGAGCCGTAAATATGTTAATTACACCGGTGATTTAACTACTAAACCTTTTATAGGCTATAAAAAGTCCTAAATTATACAAGGCAAAGAAATGTGGAATAAGTTTCCTTAAAAGCAATCTAAAAGTTTAGCAACCACTGCCAAACATATACTTGAACCCCCAGGATATTGAAATTTGTACTAAATAATAATGATGACTTTAATTACGAGGTATTCTTTTAATATATCTTACCTGTATAATTAGCATATCCTTTACATCGTTAACTCTACAACTTCTTTTTACGATGCCAAGCCTTTTAAATACCTTTCAGTAAAGGATACATGAGAAATACTAAAGATACTATAGATTAACACGTATCCCGGACCACATAATATCGTTGTTAATGATTAAGATACCAATTTTGCAACGGTAAAGTTTTAGAAAAATGCTAATATAATGGGTATCAAGTGCAAATAGATGCCTGTAAAGGCCTATTGAAGTATTGAAAAGGTTGAAAGGATATATACCCTACTTCGCCAAACGTATAATATCCTTTCGTTGGAAATTGGAACTTTTACAGATTTGAAGGCATGTTTTTAAATAGCGTTAAAGGGTCCGAACAATACTATGGGCCCTGATGGCCTAGTATTAAAGCTACTGGTATTTAGAGCGTTCCTACATCTGAAGAGTGAATCGATACTATTAGTAAGTACCCAAAAACGGGCTAAATCCTACGGCAAAATAATAAGGGAATTGCGGAAAGAATCGGCACGCTTCCAGATCAATAATACCCTTAATACAAGGAAGAGCTTTTCAATTATCGATGTATTTGTTTTGCTATTATAAAGTAAAGTCATTATATGGTGGAAGCCGGGAAAATAGAAAAGCTTATACAAAACCTTAAGTATCGCCAACTCTAAAGTAGTTCTTGAAATTGTTAATAGTCTTGTATCTTTTAAAACCACTTAGATTAAGCCTTATATCACGGCTATTAACTAGGAAGCTCCTAAAGCTAAACGAATGAGTTAATACGAACCTCCTCTATACATTATCAATAATTCGATAAAACGCCGCCAACGCGAACGACTCCCTAAGAAAAGGAACGTAAAAGTAGAGGAATATACACCGGGTCGTATTTACAATACTGCTCAGGTAAGCAAAAAAGAAAAGGATAACGAAGACTTAATACTAAAGCTTTGAGTATAAGATATTATTAAGACTTTCGGATAGCCTTTTGAAGAAAAGAGATAAGATCAAGATTAACGGTTTGTTAACTCGAGGAGTTGTATAATTCGTACTAAAGGCCGATTTTAACCTTTCAATTCCAAACTTTGCCATTTTTAAGTCGAGGATTATTTATGAGGTTAAAGGTAAGACCACGGGGAAACCATACTAAAAGTCACGTCTAATCATTGCAAGATACATTTATAAAGGTAAAAACAGGATCCTTATGTAGTTGCCAACGATTTAAATAATTGGTTAGTGGTTAATGGTCATTTTGGCAGTAAGTTTGCTGATTAAAATCAAAGGTAAGTTTACGTTTAATAGCCGAAATATAATTTAATCTTACGTGTAATTAATATCCAACCTATAGAGAATCGTACTCCTGGAACTGTTATCGAATTCGGGTATATCGATCTTATAGAAACGGTATTAAGATGTATTAAACCTTTGTACGAACTAGTTAAAACAGGTGTTAACTGGTTTCCAACCTATTTATCGTATTTTAAATTACGACGAACTCATAAATCTTTGACATACAACCAGTACTTATTAGCAACGTAAGAAAAAGACTTTGAACTAGTGGGTATATAAATTAACGATAACTTCTTCTTCGGAACAGCTGGTTTTATCGTATTAGAATAGCAGGTAAATAAGGACTCCAATTTTTGAAACTATTAGCTGGTAACGACGTTGGCGGAGGGTAATTCATTTAACTTTCACGGATATTTAATCCGTATATATAGTATTAATGTTAGTCTTAGTTTTCGCTAAAACAGCTAAGGCACTGATATGGCTATAATAGATAATACTGACGTAGCTAAGACCTAACAGTACCTGGAACAGCGTACCCATAACTGTTATATTACCAATATATACCAACCGAAAGCTCTTTACGACCTTACCATCGTGTCGTAAATACAATATTTAACAAGTACCTAATTGAATTGGCTTAATAGGAGGATTAAGTGAGATATACAGAATTTTCATCGAGTGATTAATACGGTTTTAATTAACCTGTCGAAGGCAAAGTTAATAATTTTTACAAATATGTATTTTAAAAATAATCTCAAATTGTCTACAAATATTATTTTTATAATCTTTTTTAATAAGAATAAGCGGAAGAATTAGTTAAGTATTATTAGTAACCTAATTTACTAAACCTTTGTTAAATGTAAAAGAATTATACAAGTGTATTAGCTTTAGAGGTTTACAGTATAATGACAGACTTTAATGTAGGCATAGAATTATAGGAAAACTTTAATATTATTACCAGGTAGTTAAACATTTCCCTATTCCGGTAGTAATTTGTAACGATTCGAAAAGCTTGTTTGAATGCCATTTGAAACTCAGAATTATTAGTGAAAATCGCCCAATAATCGACATAATAATACTTTGCAAAGCTTACGAAAGGCGGAAAATGAAGGAGTTCTGATATATTAACGATAAAGATAATGTTATTCACGCTATAACGAAATCGTCGCCAAATAAAGCCCTTAAAAAGTTTGGGGATAATAATAGGCTAACCATACGTATTGAGACCTACGTTAATAGGCCGCACAGAAAGTTCAGATTACGCAAACACGGTTAAATATATATTAGAAAAATGAATGATTGCTAGTGAATTGATGATATTATCTTGTTTGATTGGTACGGATAAAGTTGAGGACTTTATGGGTTTGTGGCAGAATAACTTTTTGTGGGAGTTAAAGAAGGCGGAATTCAGAGCCACGGAGCGATTAACGGCAATTGGGGTTAATTTGCATGTACTTGAGTGTAATTTAATACGGAGGTTAATTCAAATTGAAAAAGGTTTGACCAGTTAGCTAGGTCGCAGGTTAGCGTTTGCCGGAAAAGATCAGTTTACTACACTAGCGTATACGTACAAACTAAAAATCCACTCGTAATAGAATAGTAGTATTTTCAATACAGTAGGTCAACTTTATTTACAGTAAAGTTGACTATACTAACTGTAAGTATAGTGTATCATTTTATATGAGATTACTGTATTGGCTGCAAATCAAGTATAGTATGCGCCTATTTCACACGAGGACATGGGCCAACAAATTGGCCATTTAAATTACTACACTGACTGGCTAGTGGTCTACCAAACCTTGAAAAATACATCCATCACTTGACCACGAAATACTACTGTTACTTCAACCAATTGAATCGATAACTCTGCAACATCTAAAGCCCTACCAACATAAGGATTATTTACGAGGTTAAAGGTAAAACCATGGGGCGGCGGTACAAAAAAAATCACGACTAATTGTTTAAGAATACGGTAATAAAGATAGAACCTGAATCCTTACTAAGTCACTAACTACTGATAAAATCAACTAACGCTTAATAATCGCTTTGATATCAAGTTTACAAACTAAAATTAAAGGTTAGTTTACGCTGAATAACCAAGATACAACTTAATACAACACATATTTAACAACAAATTTACAACAAATCGTATTATTAAAATTACTCCTGGAAATACAACCTAGCTACCATTTAAAAACGGTAATACGATATATCAAGACTTTATATGGACTAGTTCAAAAAGGCGTTCACTGGTTCCTAACCTACCAGTACAACTATAAATCACGACGAAGCATAAAATATTTATCATATAACACGAAATTACAAATGACGTAAAAAAGGGACTTAGATCTAATAGGTATACAAACTAATGATATTCTTTTCGTTAAAACAACTAGTTTTGTAATATTAGAAGGACAGATGATTAAAGACTTTAATTTTTGAAATTAAAAGTCGGTTACAATATTGGTAAAGGGTAATTAATTTAACTTTAACCAATCGTCAATCCATATACTTGGTAATAACGCTGGCCTTCACTTTCGCCAAAAGAGTCAGGGCACTTACTTAGCTATAAACGAAAAACCTAACATGACTAAAGCCTAATGGTACCTAAAATCACTGCCTGTATCAGCTATATTTACCACCCTATACCAACTGAAGGCCTCTTATAACCTCTCTATCGCGACACAAATACAAAACCTAACAGGTAACAAATTTGACCGGTTTAACAAGAATATTAATTGATATGTGCAGAATCTAAACCGAGAAATTAATATATTTTTAATAAATCTTTCGAGAGCTAAATCATAAATCTTTACAAATGGATATTTGTTTAATAACACCGACTCATCTTCATAAATCGACTTCCAAATGACCCTCGTCAATAAAGATATACGGGGAAACCAATTTCATATTATCGACAGCTTAATCCACTAAATCCCTATTGAATACAAAAGGATTACACAAAATGAGCTAGTTTTAAAAATATACGGCATAATGAAAGACTTTAATATAGGTATGTTACTATGGGAAACCTTTAACTTTATTACGAAGAAGTTCTAAATTCCTCTTATCCAGGTAGTAATTTATACCGATTCAAGGAGCGTATTTGAATACTTCTCGAAAATCGAAACTATCAGCGAAAAACGCCTGATAATCAACGTGATAACCCTCCTAGAAGTTTAAAAAGGGAGGGAAATTAAGGAATTGAGGTAAATTAACGGTAAAGACAATCCTGCTAATGCCATGATGAAATCATCGCCGAATAAAGTCCTTGAGAAATTTATTAATATGAATAGGCTAATTATACATATCGAGGATTACATTAATAAGTCGCCCGGCAAACCTAAATCACGTGGCAGCGGTTTCGGATGTATTAGTCAACTGAAAGACTGTTAAAAGAATAACGATGTTAACTTTCTTAATTAACACGGCTGAAGTAAAAGGCTATATGGGTTTATGGTGAAGGAACTTTTTATAAGAATCTATAAAGTCAAACCTCGGATCTATAGGACAACTAATAGCAATTAGGGTTAATTTAAGTGAAAATAGGTAAAATCTGATACGAAGGTCAATTAAAATTAAAGGGGGTTTAGCTAATTAACAAAGTCGCAGTTCAGCGCATACCGGAAAAGATAAGTCAACCACACTGGCGTAAGCGTACAAAAATAAAAAGCCTCTAGTGTTGAAATAGTAGTATTTTCAATGAAATAGGTCAACTTTATTTACAGTAAAGTTGACCATACTGACTGCAAGTCTAGTGTATTGGCTACAAAGCAAGTACAATATGCACCTACTTTATACTGGAGCACGAGCTAAACAATTGGTCATACAAATTACTACTTAGACCGGCTAGCGGTCTGTCAAACCTAGAAAAATACATCCACCACTTGACCAATGTAATACTACTTGTACTTTGACAAATCGAATCGACAACGTTGCAATTTCTAAAGCTCTACCACTCATATTCCTGATTTTAAAAGCATCGTTGATCTAGCGCCTCATACATTTCATCCTTAACTTCCTTGATGCTTTACTATAGGCAACAGCATTTTGAAGGTACTGAAGGATGAAGTTAATTTATTCATTGTGTGTAAATACACGTCAAATACTAGTGAAACTTGTGTAAAACCGTTGAAATCACTAGTGAAGTTCAAGCCATTAACTACCGTGTTCAATTTTAACTATACAATTGTAAAACCGAGATTTATCAACGTATAAATATCGAAAACTCTAAGAAAAAACGTGAATACAATCTCAGCCTTAGTCATACCCTACTAATCTTCAGCAAATACTAAGTTACAATAAATCTTTATTAATTCAAAGAAAACTTGAAACTCTATCGCAATCAAATTGAATATTGAAATCGTAAATAAAAACATTTAAACGCCTCAGGTGTAAAGGGACTAAGGCCTGAGCTGTCGCTCAAGGTGGTCGAATTTTGTTTTTAAACCTCGATGAAGAGAGAAAAGAGAAGTCCCTGCTAGGGAGCTGCTATGGAGCTAAGATAGTGTAACCTCTGATCACGTGACATGTGGAAGCGTGTCCCCATGCGGCTTCTTCCCTGCTTCAGAGTATCGTAAGAGCGTGTAGAACTACTAGGATTAGATCCCTGGTAATACTAACCAGATACTAGCTTATAACATTACCTCTAAAGAGACTCTCCCCCTCCTCTTTTTTTTGTGATAAGTAGTATAGCAAATACAAAGGAAGATAAACGCGTTGTTAAAGCGTCATGGTATTCTTTAAAAGGTATTAGGTTGTGTTAAGCCGAAACATTATATGGAAGGTACCTTAGCACCTCCCCTATAAAGAATCCTCAAGATTTAATTTTAAAACGCAAATTTTCCCCTTATTTTGACTTTTTACTATTAACCTTTCATACAGTATTAATCCTTACAGTCATTTTTATCATTAATATGAACCCTTTAAACCTTTAGTGTAATGCTATTATTATAGCCCTTTTGGCTATTAGGATTGTAATATTAGCCTAATTCAATAAATTTTCTTTTGCGTTTACTTTATAGTTCATACGATAAACCTTTAACTCGTTATTAAAGTTGATAAAACTATTATATATATAGACTATTTTCTTTAAAGTTATTTAGTCACTATTACTAAGTACAAAGTTATTTGCCCTACGGGTTATTAATATGTATCACAATGGAATCCAGGAGTAAACCTATTTCGAATACATTTATTGGATAGCATATAACGCTAAGAAAATTTACCAAAAAGCCGAGGGTAAATGATTTCAATAGCCGCGAAAGAGTTATTAATAAGCGGTTAAATATTGGTACTTGGTATCGTTTTCATTCCGTCGGGGCTACGGGTCGAAACTTTCGTTATTACTATACGCGATTTAATCTCAATATTAATATAAAAGTGGCGGTAAAAAAGTTATCCGTGGTGTATTCTGCGTTTAATTTTCAAGACCGGGATTAGTACAGGTTTTTACGAGTTGTTTCATACGTGTTAACGATTGGTTAAAAAGCGTATAAACCTAAGTAGTTACGAAAAAGGCTATAAAAGTAAGTCGTATTACGTAGCATAAAGTGGATATTCGGGACAGGGCGGGTTTTATTCCCGTTACCTCCGTGCGTTCCGGTGATCTTCGGGCTATGTAACTAATAAATAAAGCACGTAGTATTTAAGTAAGTTTTTTGTAATTGTCGGTAAGGTCTCAAGCCTATAATATTAATATGAACATAAGGTCTTTGAAGAGTAATCAGAATGATTAGTATTGTAATATAATTGAAGATGATGCTGATAGAAGAAGCATCCAGAGGTGCACGCTACAGGTGAGGGCTTATGAGCCCTCACTGTAATAATCACACTAAATACCCGTGAGTATATAGAAGGTGTCAGAGGGTTTATGTTATCAAGAGGGTAGCAGAGGTACTTAGTAAACAATATCGCAACCGTGCAAGTAATGATCAAAATCCGTGAGGCTATTCAAATGTGTAGACTGAATACTTAGATTGATAACTGAAAAGCTATGAAGGAAATACTATCTATGTGGTGATGACCGTGTTCTTATATATCTGTGCTTTCATACCATCTTCAGTACTGGATAGCTTGGATAGCAAGATATCCAACATATCCTATGCGTCCGTGCGTTAGCTCCAACCCTGGATTGCTAATATAATAGATGTTCCCCGCTTGATGTGTTGGTCATCGGGCTCTTAATAGCGCAGCCGACCGCTGGCCTGTTTCATTACCTGCAGTTGGTCCTTGGGTCATAACACTCACCTAGATCGTACCACTCTAGAACGCGCCTTCTAGACCGCTTCACGCATAAGAGTGTAATCTGCAGCGTGTTACGTTATCATATACTCTGCAAGAGTACAGCCTGTAACATAACACGTGATCGTATCATGCTACAGGAGTGTACCTTACAGCGTAATCTACTGCCACCTTAATATACTATCTTTAAAGGTATATAATAATATCCACACAGGAAATCTTTTCTTATTTCTTTATGTGTTCCGTATCCAGTAATAATAGTATAGCTTTGGTTCGTATTCGTAATCCAGTCGTAATAGTATAAGTGGTACGGTCCATATTAGTTGTATAGTAACAACATTCGTAATTAATAATGACAGTAGTATATGCTATCATTTCAGGCAAAATTTCTTTTCTTTTTCTTCGTTCCTTTTTCTTATAGTAAAGTAACAATTTTAAGGATTAGGTTATATGACCTTCCTTATAATGTTGATGGTTGTAGCAAGTGTTTAAATCAACGTACATATTGTAAATACGTAATTTAATGTAGTAGCGTAATAGGGCTTTTAATAAATAAAGCGTCAAACAAAGGTTAATAATATCGTACTAAAGTCTTCCTTCTTCAAGTTACTTAGTCTTTACAGTTTTTGTACACGTCGGCGTGTAATTCTTGTAAAAATTAAGGGTTGGAACACAAACAGTTGGGACCGGTACAGTATCTCTCTATAGGTATTTAACGTGTGTCTGTCTTTTTTCCTCTAGGTTATCTGTAATCAACTGGGTCGGCTACTAATCAGTGTCGGTAAGGTTTCAAGCCTATAATATTCATGTAAACATAAGGTCTTTGAAGAGTAATCAGAATAATTGGTATTGTAGTATAATTGAATATGATGCTGATAAAAGATGCATCCAGAGGTGAATACTACAGGTGAGGGCTTATGAGCCCTCACCTAGAACGTACCATTCTAGAACACCCCTTCTAGACCGCTTCACGCATAATAGTGTAATCTACAGCGTGTCACGTCATCATATACTCTGCAAGAGTACAGCCTGTAACATGACACGTGATCGTGTCATACTACAGGAGTGTACCTTACAGCGTAATGTACTGCCATCTAAATATACTATCTATGAAGGTATAAAATAATATCTATAGTAATAAGGTGAAAACGCGAAAAACGCGGCTAAAGAAAGGTTAAAGAACATTATTAAAACCGATATAAAAGTTCATTAGGGTTTGAGAGCTTATTAATATTAAGTAAGGTTATATATATGCCAAGCCGAATTAATTAACCGCAATAGGTAAAAGGCTATTAGGTGAAGAGTTAGATTGAGAGTTTAAAATATATATTTCAATAAGTTTCATCATCATCGTTTGGTTTTTATTCTTTATTAATACTAATACGTCTATTTATTATTCGTTCGTTAACAACTTATACGCCGTTTTATTTCGTAAAGTAAAGTATAAATATTGAACTTTTTTACTGGTTATGCGTAAAAGCCCGTTAATATATTTAACTAATTCGTAATATAATTCGAAGGTATCAAGTATTATGGTATTAAAAAAGCTTAAAAGCGGCTTTTACATTAGATATATATAATTTATTTCATGAAAATCTGTCGTTTTAGTGAGTTATGAAGTCGAGTATATTTAACATAGGTTTCATTATGGGCCCGTAATATATCTTAAACATTATATTCAGGTTTCGCTTCCTAATTATCGCCGACAATATTTAAGGCTTACGGTTTATAGTTTCGAATTTTCCAGTTTATAAGCCAATTTCAAACTTTTTATACGAGTTAATTTATATGAAATTGGGAATGTTTTCCTTCCGATACGTCGAGTTTCATAATATGAAATTAATTTTACGTGTTACTTAGTCTTTAATGTAAAACAAATTTAACTTATTAAAAAATTCGTTTAGTTTATGTTTTTTTTAGGAAAAGTTAAACGTCCTTGCCACCCGAAAGCGTTCTATTGGAAAACTAGGTTTATTAACGGCTTCTTTTATATATTATTATTTAACAGCTATTACGGTTTATAATCATTCCGTAACTTCTTGGATACGTTAAATAAAGTTTTTTATCTTTACATGTAATATTATAACCGTGATAAAAAAAATTATAGCGGTTATGTAAAATCGACGTAATAATCGTAAGTTATAAAAAAGGGCTAATATTAATAATAGTCGTTTCCTTATTTTTTTAACGCCAATAAATAACTAGGTAATGAGCAGATTTAGTTGAATTCGGTATAAATAACGAAAAAACGTAAATACGGTAAGACTTTTCAATTTACGCGTTTGGTTATACCGTTGGTTTCGGGGTAAAAGGTCGTATTTAAACGTTATTTCACCCTTTTTAAGTCGTAAAGTCGTTTTGGAAACCTATTAGGTTAATTGAAACTACGGTCACGAATAAGCGTACGGAGAAATTTATAAAATCGCTAATAACAACTTCAAGATCGCTCCGTATAAGCTCTAACATTTATAATAATTATAACCTTGAGGGTAAAAACTTTACTTATATAGTCCGTAATAATTATAAGATAACTTAGGTCGTTAGTATGTTTTGAAGGTAGGTTAATTATCAAGTCAATAAAAAACTCGTTTCAAAACCGTTCGGAAACCAGGAGGGGTTTGAAAACTCCTTTCCCATAGTGTTTTGAATAGGTTTTACGCCTACAAACGTCGTAGTTACGGTAAAAACAGCGAATCTCACGATATAAATCGGGTTAAAATACGGTTTAAAAAGAAATGCAATCATAACGTTGCGGCCCGAATAACCGGTAAAATATAAATCATAGGTAACTTGAATTAACGTGGTAATAAACGGCTCGTTAATAGGTACCCAAATACGGCCACGAAACCGCAAAACTCTATCATCGTTTACTAAGTATTTCAACATCAAAACCTTTAACGTACGATCGTCACCGGTACAGATATTTATTAAAAATATCGATTACTTATACATATCACGCGTATTAATTAGTGGTAAATAATATTACGTATAATAACGGCGTTTCATTAACTTTAAAGATCGATATTAGTGAAAAGTTTACAGCTTTTTAAAATAAATTCGCCGACAACAGTTAACCTGGAATTATCTATATATAAAAGCATTTCCAAAGTAGATTATTCAAGACGTACTAATTAAGGTTTTCAACCTAGAATACGTAAATTGAAAGGGATTTTGAAAATATTCTAATCTCGTCATAATAAAGTATCACGAGACGTATAATTTTCCGTTTTATTATAAACTAATTGATAACGAAATTATTAAAAGAGTTTAAATTAGCGGACTTGTCATTCAAAAAGCTGTTACATAATTATAAAGTACTTTAAATTTTTGTAGTTTATTAAAGTCGTAAAAGGATATATCGTTCCCCAAAGCTTCGCTTTTTATATTTTTTAATAATTTTTCATCTGAAATATATCTTGATCATATATTTTATAACTATATTCGATGAAAGATAACCGACAATAGTAATGCAGTATTAGACGTATGTTACCATAGTCATCGCGTTAAAAAGAAGCCTTTTAAAGCCCAACTGTAACAATCGGCTTCTAAAAGAGTATTGCGCTTAAAGTCTTATTATATAAACTGACATTCGCAAAAAAAGATGAACTTAAGCCATCCGAAAATAGTTTCTTTTTAGGGCTACTAATAAGATAAGGTATTTTTTACGGATTAGCCGAAGTAATGGTTTAATCATCATCGAATAGTCGCGGATAAAACGCCGGTAAAAACTCGCGAATCTAAAAAACCTTCGTATTTTCAAAACCGACGTAAAGGACGTTTATTCTCGGATAACGCGTAGCTTTTTTAGGTTTATACGTACGCCGATGCCAGCCTCAATACCAAATCCCAAATATTTTGTTCTTTAAACATCTTATTCGTATTTGGAAATACCTAGATTAAGTCCCGCAACGTCTAAAGCGTTAAAATATATGTAATTTTAATTATATAGTTATCAACGCTATCGTTAAAATAAACGAAAATATTGTCGAGGTAAATAAAGCACAAAATATCGAGTCAAAATCGTACTGAATTGTTAATATACCGCTGAAAAAGTGGCGGGGGTATTAAACAAGTCAAATGAAATAACAATTTATTCGAAAAGTTCGAAACGTATACGAAATATAGTCATTTATTCGTCTCCCTCCTTAGTACTAAGCTTTTAAAAAGCGACTTTAATATCTGGCATAGTAAACTACTTGATTTAGAAGATATTTGTGAACATTGTTTTTAATAAAAGAAGGCGAGTAATGATCTGTTTTCATAATAATATTAAACCATCAATAACTAGTAGAAAAAAGTAATTTCCCTTTAGGGGTTCCAACGAAGAATATGGTGATACCCGTTAAAAAAACTATTCGTTTAAATATAACCCTAATTAAATATTCCTGTTAACGTTTTATACAATATCAAGAGCTTTTTGTATAATATACCATATAAAAAACTTTATGGGACTTTTGAAGGTTAACCTTAATTATCAGTACAAAAAAGATTTCGTAATTTTTTTCGAAACGATTAAGGGGCATTTTATTGTAAAAGGTTTTATCAATAAGGGGGAGCATTCCTTAAAGTCGACGGAGAGTTATTCGTAAACGAAAACGAGCGGATTCGGAGTAGATATTTCAATAATCTTTTTAAAGAAAACGGCGATGAACCAAATAGTAACGGCTCGTTCCTTATGGGCTGTTCGTAAAATAACGTAAAATATAACAAAACCGACCTTTTCGACGTTTTTTTAAACGGATTCGAATCCTCGCTCCTAACTGAAATAGTTACCAGCTCGCTTTAAAAGTAATATATATTTTGGGACGTGGAAAGTAACCTATAACTATTTTGTTTATGGTTTACCTAAAATAACATTATATAATAAAAAAAGAACAATATAAGTTTATATCCGGTAATAGTTTTTATCGTCATCGATATTTAAAAAAATATAATGAAAATAAGTTGAAAGGGAAAACCGGGTATGTAATACGTAATTTAATTAAGTTTTCATAGTAAAATAAAAAATGAAGTCGTAAATTGAAATAGATAATAAACAATTTATTCGTAATATTATGATATTTATGATTTATATTGACCAAAATACAAACAAAAAGGATTCAATTATAAAATAAATTCAGTATCAACGGAAAACTTTTTAAAAGCTGGAACGGATTCATCCAATCAAATTAAAGTCTTATAAATTCATATACGTGTTTATATGTTAAAGTTACGATTTTCTCTTTTTCAATATAATAAAATCTTCGGCTAAAGTAAAATAATTTTTTATACCAATTCGAACGTTAAAGTCACTCGGGCGTTATATCGCATCTTACAGGTAGGTACGTTTACAGTAATGATTCAAGTAGTAACGTAAATTTAACCTGAGGTTTTTACAACAGGAATGTTCCGAGAGGTTAATTTAGGCGACACGTCGTTTAAACGCGGCTCGAAAAGTGTTTACGTTAATTATAATAATATCACCCTAATTATCCCGAACAAGCGCATCTTTATGATTGTTTCATTACATAAAGCGCTCTTAATAGTAATGATATTAATATCTCCGTAATAAATATAAATATTATAAAGGCATTTGTCGATAAATTAAATATGAACGACTTATTAGTTATAATTCTCGGGTATATCGAAGGGTAGTAGTATATTAGCGAGTGTATTATTAATAACTCCCTTTGAAATAGTGAACTTCACGGGGGATCTCTAGCTTATATCTCCAGTTTTTGCGAAGAAGGCTTTTTAAACGTTTAAAAAACATAAAATAGTTCCTAAATTTCCTATTTTATATTTATAAGCCGATCGATAATTACTTCACCTACATCGAGGTCGTAGCAATAAACGCGAAATATAGTTATAAAGATGCTATACTCGTTAATACCGCCGCCGCCTTCATAAATACAGTAACTTTTTATAATATTTTTCGCGGTGCTTTTTCATTATTCAAGGGGAACGTGAAAATATTGTTTCAAATTCCGATAAATTTCTGGTTTCGATTTAATTTACATATTATCGTAGCTCTTCATATCGGAAATCGTAATTTAATATAGGAAAACCCAAGCAGCGAATTGAAAGGTTTACGTTTAGGTAATTAACTTGGTATCGTAATCGGCTTTAAAGAAATACGATTTTTTTCGTTTAAAAAGTTAACGCTATTCCCTTTAAAAACGATATAACGGTAATATTATTTGTAATATGCGTATGGGGAACCTCTTAAATGGGAAGTTATTTCGAAGAGGTAAACGTGCCGGTAACTTTGAATTATCGGATTATATTAGTCAACGCGTTCAATACGTCGGTACTCCGTAATTTTAGGTATACAGCGTATTTTCAAACGGTTTGATTTTGTTTAATGATTTTCGTACGTAAAGCATTGGTAAAACGTTCGTATTAAATCTTCAAAGCGTTTTGAAGATAATACTTAATGCGTACGACAAGTAATTACTTTAAAGCCTGAAGGTTTAAGTTTAAGGGGTTGGAAAATAATAACATAACTTTAAGTTATAGCTACTAAGAAACGACTAAAACACGGTCAACAAAGTATCGAGGTTTATATATAAAGAAATTAAAATCGAAGCTCTCGTTTAAGGTAATGGGATTTTGTGTATAAACCTCGATGAAAAAAGAAACGAGAAGTCCCTGCTAAGGAGCTATTATAAAGCTAAAATGGTACATCCCCAAGTCACATAATGTGTGGAAGCGTGTTGCTATACGGCTTCCTCCTTGCTCTAAAGCATCACAAGAGCATGTAGAATTACTAAGGTAAGATCCCTGGTAATAGTAGCTAGGCACTAGCCTGTAAAATCAAGAACGTATCAATCTATAATATACGCATTGCTTCCCATAGTGATTTTTCGTTGAAATATTTTAAATGACTTCTACTCTATGAAACTCTATTAATGAATCAATGACGTAAAATATAAACATATTATCTAAGTAAGACACATGAAAATCCACTTTAAAGTTAAATTGAGAATTTGGTTTTCATGTGAACGTTAACCTAAAAAGTGTTTGGAAACATGTTAAGAAATAATAATAAAGTTTTACGTTCCATTTTAATACCAAAAATTCTACCAATTCATATCCAACTATATTAGAAACTGTATATAACCTATTGGTCGCATATGAATGCAAAATTCGATATAATGGACGAAGTTATAACCTTATTGAGTGTAAAACCATTGTGTTGTGCTGTCTATATGTGCGAACATATGGTAGTATTCCGATTTGTATTTTAAGGTAAAGACTAAGCTAAAGTTATGAATCTTCCAGAGAATGATAACAATAAGTACTCATAGAAGAATGACTCATGAGAAGAGAAGGCTCACTTATGAGTAGGCAGTCTCGTGAGAATGTACGAGACAAGTGTGTCAATGTACCCTCCCGTGGTAAAACAAATGCCAGGGGCCAAAAGAAAAAAACGATGTTTTTATTATACAGTAGCAACAACTTTCACAGAAATGTTTCCATTGTTCCTCTTAAAAGCTTTAATCAAATCCTGGCAATTCAATTTTAATACCGGTTTTAATTCAACGTCACGAGCCGTAAATCCTATTCATTTGAAAATATATTAAACTTAATCCACTTTACCATGGCGTCGATCCACCCGTTTAGCTATTATACGTTTCACCTCATAATTTTTAAAGTTTCATTCGTCGTTTTATTATTTAAATATCTTAAGTGTTAGTATAATTTAATTAAATGAGTTGTTTATAGGGTTCCGACAGGGTAACAAATAAGTAGTGTTGATAATTCGGTAAACTCGTAATTAAGGCGGAAAATGTAAGGTAAAAGTGGAATTATTGACTTTTTTATAATTATGTATAACCTTATACGCGGTAGGGACAATTTGCCTCTTTTTTAAAAAGGTTTGTAGGCTTTTCCTAGCTTTAGCTATACTTTGTTGCCTATAGAAAATTTATGCCAACCATAATTTTGATCGTATTGCTTTTTTTCTTGATTAGCGATAATATTTATCGTTAGTTATGCGTCCATTCGTAAATGTTTTCTTATTAAACAAATTTTTACCAATTTTTGAGGGAAAGTTTCTGTGAGAATATCAACTGATACCGTAAGCTTAAATTAGAATAGATATTCTTGGAGACTGGCTTTTAAGGTACATTAGTAGGCATTCTTCAAGTTTTATTATAAAGCCGGTAGAATATTAACCTAATGTTTTTTAGGATATTCGGTGACAAGGTAATGTAAAACTAATTTAACTATTTATTTTTTTCTCATTACTTGTTATTTAGTTTCCAGATAATAGGATGTTATTATTATTAAATGTATTCCAAATCCTTTTTATAAGTTTGGCTAAAAAGCTAACATAAACTTAATATTTCTATTTCAAAGGATATGTTGCGAATAAAGCTCGTCGTATAATAGAAATTATTGAATTAAAAAATCTGCCCAATCTTTCATTATATATATCGTATAGCCAAGAATTAGGAGTATTCTATTATATATTTTACATGTGATAGGCATTATATCGTCGAAAGATCCCCTTCCTAATAATATCCAAGTTATGCCTTTAAAAAGCACATGTGGTAATACGACCACAAAATCCATGTAAATTATGTGCATTATGTTTTCGGGTGTTTCAATAGGTTTCAGGCGATCGTATAGTTTTTGGTTGTGATTGCGTAATTGTTCTCAATACATGTAGTTTGTCCTGTGTGCTTTCATAAGATTAGTTTCCCCAAGAAAATATACTTTATTTAAGGTTTGTTTTATTCTTTTAGGTCTAATAACGTGTTTTTTATGATGTATCTCGGCGAGGAGCTCCTTTACAAGTGTTGTAGGAACCATAAGAATTTTACAACCACTCATATCGTAATCATTTCATAAGCGGTCAACCAATCTAAATAGGTATCCAAACTTTAAAGCATTAAAAAACAAGTCCATATCGTTTTTATTGTCTGCAAAATCATCCTGAAATTCGTGTTAAATGGAATCTTCATGATAACAAGCCTAAAAGAGAAGTATAATGTTATTATTAATTTGCGTCTTATTGAGATATATTGTAAGATAATATTGATAATTTGCGGTCGGTAATTCATTAAATATTCAAGTTATTACCGGTGTATCAGTCCTATAAGGTGGTCGGTCCTCGTTAGAAATTAAGTTATTAAAGGTATCGTGTATCATTTTAAGCGTTTTGGCAAAGAAAACATATTTCAATAGTGTAATAAAGGTAAATTAATGTATTAATTAATCGTTGACTTGTCATATTCGTAAATATTGTATTAGGTAAAACTTAGTTAATAACATCTCTAGTAACTTTATAATTAGTAAAAATAATAGCTAGCAAAGGGTTAACAACAATGGCTGTTCGCAAGTGTTTGTATATCTATGCAATACAAGTGAATTTATATTTTAAAAGACTATAGTTAAGTTTTACACGAATCAAACGACGACTTAAAAATCATTGGATCGATAATAGTAGTTGAAACAGGTTGTTCCAGCTATTGAAATAGTCTTTTGAAGGTGAAAAAATATAATACTGAATCTGCGTTCGAAACTTCCGTTAATTTAAAGAAAACGTTAACGCCTTGGTTCTAGGTTACATAACTTAATCTATTTACACAAATAGGTTTATTTAACCTTAAAAGACTTCTTTTATTTTGGCGTGAAATGAATAACTGTGAAAAGGGTAAAATATCTTTTTTTTACTATTACCAACTTTAAATTATCCTTATTTTCTTCTTTATACTAGCAAATTTTTCTTTAGTTCCTAAAGCAATCTTGATAATTGGACGTAATAAAGTATTATTAGGCGTAAAAACCTTGTTATTCCCAGGTATATTTGGAAGGACATCAAGTTACGAGAAAATGAAAAATTGCGAAAACTTTAAGTTTGCTATATAGTAGTGAAAATGTTAAGGGAGTTTACTTAAAATCCTGAAGGTTCCACTAATGAGACAGTAATATAAAATTTGTTTTCCTATAAAGCGACATTTTTCCCAGCAAAAATCTTAAATACTGCCTCCAAAAAGACGAGGTATTTTTCGAATCTATTGGAAAAAGTGACAATATGGTCTATAAATATATGGTAAAAAGATTGAAATTCCTTTAATCTTCGATTTATTAATCGTTAGGCGTGAGAAAGTTAATTGGGAAAACCTATAGGTGAAACTATTCTTTGTTCGCATCTATGTATACTAACGAAAGGAAATTGATTGTGGTAATGAAAATATACCAAAAGTTGAAAGAAAAACTAAGTAGAATTTATGATAGTGATACATTTTTTACCGCGAATAAATTTAATAATAATCTTTTAGAAAAGTAACTGGTGGGCGTTACAAATGGCCAATTTATTAAGTAGTCGTAAATCTATGACCACTCGACGTTTATCTACCTTTTAGACGGTTTTTCACATTACAAATACCGGTAAGATAAACAGCGATATATTGTTGGAGAAGTTTATACGTTTTGGCTTTTGTAAGGTATTATACTATTAATCGAGGAGCTTTTCCTCTCGTTTAAATATAAGATAAGAATAACGGTTTGGTTTGATATGTTACTAACTGTTATTAATTGAAACATTCATTTTTTGATCTCCAGCTATTTTATTTGGACTGATATTTTCGAAACGGTAAAATATCGATCGTAAATTCGTTACAATCAAAGCCATTTAGAGGGTTTGTTCGCATTAATGTGGGTTCTTTGTATTGTTTTCACTATAAATACATTTTCAGGTATTTTTACGGTGAATGAGGCATCCTGGTAACGCGGTTTGTCGCAAGGTTCAATGAAACCCGCTTTTTCATTAACGAGGTTTAACACCTACGGAATTTGAGATTTTTAAATTAGTCACGCTATTAAGTCTAGGAAACGGGTGCTTGATAAAGGTTAGATAAACGCCTTAGTAAAGAAAGGCGTACTCGTAAGCTTAATAATAAAGTGAAAAGTTAAAGAATCGAACTTAAATTCGGTATTAATTACCAGAATAGTGATAGATTTAACCAGGGTTCCGGTAAAAACAAAATGAATTTATTAGTTATTAATAGTTATTTCAATTGGTTACGTCACTATGAAAGATACATTACTAATACATATAGCCTATATAAAAGCTCGTATAACCCCTATTTAATTTACCTAGAAGTAAGTATTCTTTTTATATTTAATAATAGTCTCTGGACGAATATATTTTACGAAATATACCGTTTCATCAATAGTATTATAATGTTGTATTACGTAAAGCGTAGTTGTATCGATTGAAATATTAAAGTTATATGGATATTGAGTTATAAATATAAAAGATTGGTCTTTAGGGAGGATGATTTACTAAGTAGCCACGTATATCGTTTCTTCAGGTAAAATGACAATTTTAAGGTTAAAAATAACTTTACGAATGACAAATTACGCGGAAACCTTTTGTATTGAAAAAAGAATCTCAAAGTGGCTGTTTTTAAAACAAACTACAATTTTAGATAATAACATATTTGTGCCGTAAAGCTTAATCTGATAGTGTGTTAATAAAGCGCTTGCATTCAGAAAATTAATAAACTAATTTTTAACTGTTTCTTTATGACTATGTAAAAGTGCCGTCAGATCTATATTGAAAATTATGAAAGATTTAATGCGATTTGGTGGTCGAACAGATAGTAGGACTTATTATTACGTTAATTATATCGCATCTACATTTATGCTTGGTATAATATAATTCAGAAAGTTTATATTTAGCTAAAATTTAGGCACGAGGTTTTTACCAACGCATATAATGAGGCAAAGCGTATAATTTTTGTTTGTAAAGCTGGCTCGTATAACAATTTGTAAGTAGTAATAACCACCTATAGCAAGTGTTACCTCCTCGTTGACAGGCTTGGTTACAATAATATCAAGGTTTCTCGTATTGTTTTCGATATACTCTAAACCAGTTGCTGGCTTTTTATGATCCAGCTATCGTATACGTATTTTTTTTTTTAAAAAAAACTTATTCCTTCGAGCACACTCCTTTCAATTTTTAAATAAGGCGTGATACGAGTTATGATCTTCGTTACAACACATAAGTAGGCGAATAAAAGGCGTGATGTTAGGCTTTATTATATAGCACTCCTTACTGCCTAAGTAATATGAGCTTGCTTATAAGGTCGTTCGTAAGTAATCAGAATGGCTCTAATATAAATAATTAGCATCGTCTGCCTGTAATTACACATTGTTAAATTTATACTTGCGACTACTGTTTTATTCGACACTTTCATCGCGAGGATGGTATTTATTACAATTTTATTTACGCTCGTATTTATTTCCACCACGGTTTCGGTTGGTATGTTTTTGATAACGGTAGTTAATATTACGCTTGTGGTTATATTCTTTCAAGGGTCATTTCCTGTACCTCTTAATATTGATCCCTAACTTACGGGACTAGTATTTTTCCTTAAGAGGTCGATATTTGGTTTTACGAAAATAATTGAAATTATACCTCTTGCGAACGTCTTTTAAGAGAGGTTAGTGTTTGTGATATCGCCATATTACTACAGTCAACCATACAGTTATTAACTTTTTAACCTTAGCCAAGTATTTATCTATAGTTTATTTATTATGTGGAGGTAATAGGTGTTATAAAATACCTGGGTTTGATACGAATCAAATGTCATTTATAGCGCTAAGTTGATTATTATTGGAACGGTTTAATATACTCATAGCTTTTATATAGCGCATTTTTATCTCAATATACTTACGTAAGCTATATTTGTTATGTAACAGGTCGTGTAACAAGAACCTAGTTTTTTTGAACTTTGTAGTGGCTCATTTAAAGTTTATGGTAAAACAGTTAACGAGAACGTCCAAAATCTATTCGAAACCACAGCGGAACATTTTACTGCGCTCGTAAAAAGTGACCTTGATATTTCACCAGTATATTACAAATCCCTACAATAAAGTAAAAATATCTTTACGATTTGACTTTCCAACGTTGGAAAGATATTTACGAAAATTTCCAAACGTTGTTGAAATCTTTTTATGTTGGCAAAACCCATATTATTACCTATTATAATAATGCATATATCCTAAGAATTGGTATAATCGGGGTTAAATACCCGAATCTCTTTACGCTTTAGGTAGCGAGTGCCACCGGCCGAATATTAGGTAGCTATCTTATTAAGAGTTCAGGAAGAATCGTAACGAGTTTGAAAACGAAAACGGTGGGAGTAAAAACGACGGCGTTGAAAAGGCTTATGCTCTTGGCGATCGCGAGAGGGCTCGCGGCGGCGAAAAGAGGGCTTATACTTGCGGTGGTCGCGAAAGGGCTTATAATAGAAACGTTCATTAAAAGGCGAGTATTCGCGTTCTTTCCCTTTATGATGAGTGTGATAACGGCTTCCCTTAGAAGTATCCAACGAGGTTATGGAAATGGGTAAAGCTCAACGATAATGGCGACGAAAGGAGGACTCATGGTTACAAGAATAACGACTTTTAAAAACCAAGCTGTCGAGGCATCGTATAACTGCGTCATGATTTGTGCGTCTTGCAACATTGTATTCCTTAAACTTATGGTGTAGGCTTGTCGCAAGCTCCGCGATATCAGTGTTACTAGTGACTAGATCAACTGCTAAGGATACTTCTCATAATTTTATGGTAACGGAAGGTATAAAGATTGTAATAACACCAAGCGAGCGGCGAAATAGCGTAGGTAGAAAGCACGTCAAAAATTATAGAAAAGTCAATCTGTATGAGAAAATAAAATAGGTAACGGTATTTGTATAGGTAAAAGTAGGGCTTTTATTGGCATTTTTAATAAAAGTAAAAGAAAATTAACAATTAACTATAGCGTAACAAGTGCAGGATTCTTTTAAAGTTTCTTTATACGAGTTTGTTAATATGTACGGCAAGGTTTTTGGGGTTAATTTGGTGTAATACCCAACGCTTTTAGTTTTTACTTGCTCATATTGTAAAATTGGGGACTCGTAAAGCAAAAGTTAGCGATATAAGGTGGTGGTATGAGAGGTAGAAAAAAAGAGTTAAAGGTTAAAATTAGAGTAAGGTGAGAAGTTGGTATTTTAATTATAAGGTTATATGATTGTAGCTTCGTGCTAGTAACTCACTTTAATTGCTTTGCAATAATTAATCAGTCTGATACCAAAAAAAAATCTCAACTTACAGCTACCATTTGTTATGTTGTCCGTAAAAACGAACGTTTAGTAATATTCAGGTCTGTATTTTAAGGTAAAGACTAAACTAAAGGTAGGAAGCTATCAGAGCATAATAATAATAAGTACTCATAAAATAATGAACAATGAAAACAGAAGGAAAACTCATAAATAGGTAGTCTCGTGAGAAGGCACGAGACAAGTGTACCAATATACCCCCTCATTATACAATACATTGCTTCCAGTCGTCAAAAATAAAACCACAAGTTTCTTCTTTGGAAATACAGTGGAAACCTTAAAATTTTACCAGTAACTGTTTTGTCATTAAAAATTTAAAAATTAACATTAAAGTTCAATATATATTTCAAACAATTCAAAACGAAATTGAAGGATTCCCCAACATGGAAAATGACAAGTCTGATAACGATAATGATAATCGTTTACCCATGTAAAAGAAGATCCCTAAGGTTAAATCCCTCTTTTAACCTATTGATATTTATATAATCAAATTACTTAATAATATTAATAGCATTTCATATTAAGACAAACTATAAACAATCTTTTTTTATATCATGATAGTTCAATATCCAGCATAATATATAAAAAAAACTACTTCATATAACAATCACGAAGAATGAACAGGTATGGAAACCCGGAATTGTTATTATTATAAAAAGAATAGGTGTTTTTACCTATTAAACAATATAGTTAGACGTGATAGGCTAATTACTGCGATGTTTTAAGGCCAAAACGAATAACTTTATACTAGTAGATAATCTTAGGCGTTTTTCCCTTAACTTTTATATCTTTATTTTCAGTCTACAACGAGTTCAATATAATTACACTCAAATATAAAGAGGTATTAAACTCTGTACATCAAATGTTCTTATTGAACTTTGGTAACAATATAATGTATTAAGTAGTTCCCTTACTTCTCATTGATTCAACACCGTTTAACGTTGAATTTTTGAAGAAAATTTGCTAGATGAATTTAAACTTAAAGCCAGAATTTCCTCTTTATACATGTTATTATATAGTTTCTTAATTCAACATCTTTAATTGACTAAAATATTTGAATTTTCTATACTCCATATCAATTAAATAATCATTCGCGGGGTTTTCATCATCGTCTCAGTTAACGAAGTTATGAATTTAGGGGAACTAACTAATTGAACTTGGTACCCGTACTATTACAATTATCAATAAAGGACGCATTAATCTAAAGAGAAGCTTTTACAGGTAGCGTTAAGGCATTGTAGGGCGTATTAAAATTCCTTATATCATATAATAACCTAGTAAACTTATGAATGAAATTCATCTTCTCCAACTTTAATATATCCTATAACGTATTAGCAAAATATTACCTTGTCCAATATCTAATGAAGAAAATTTATTGTGGTTTCCTACTTTTTCTTGTATTTCAACATGTGCAACCACTGGATAATATTCCGGTTCCAATGATACTGGATGAGGTGAAGATCGTACTTGAAGTAACCTTAAAACGGTTGTAAATATCTGGAAACGAAATATAATTCGTTAGGTAACAAAAGTGGCAATACTTAACTTGACCAGTAAGGATACTAGAAAACAAAGAATGGAAACCTAGTTGTTTAATCATCATTCAATAGCAAATATTAAAGAATAGCTATAACTTGATATCCAAAAGATTATAAGGTTCATCGTTATACTTTTTCTTACTTTGCTATATTTTCACGAAAGTTGTAATCGCTACGGAATCCATATTCACTATAACGATGTTCCAAAGAGAAAAAATACTGTATTGATTGTACAACTTCTTTAGATCATTGTATCGGAAGTATTGGTATTAGTAAATATGTTATATACTTTGGACGGAATTAAGACGAATGAAATTAGTGATTGTATCTATCGTATGTTCGCGCGTAAAACCGTTCTATTTCTCTTGTTAGATTTATTACTACTAGTGAAGCTGTTGGAATTCAGTGTATTAAAAAAGTTCTTCATGATTTCTCTAAACTTAATGTGGTTCTTGTTGGTGTTGAAGGGTTTTTTGATATGGGTTTTTGTAATATTGAACGTTATAATAATGCTTGAAAGCTTTGTGGCTTGAAGCTTAACGTTTTTGCTAAAACGATTTGGCTGTTTCTCAAATTTGGTACCGTAATAGCTTTGGTAATCGCTTCTGAACTTGAAGAACTTAAGATCTTGAGCGGTTACTTTCAACCTTTTATTTTCAAGATAAGCTCAATAATGATATCTCGGTGATTTGACGATATAGTTGCCGTTTCCAAATGTCTGTAAGAAACAGTATACCTAAACGTTCTCCCTTTTACTGCCTATGAAATAGCACAGTAGCTAGGGTACTTCGCTAAAATTTTACCACCACCTGTGAGTGCTCTTTTGCGTTTTTTTACTATCTCCAGACAGTGCCATCTATGAAGTATAACACTTTCTGCTATGAAATAATCCTATAGATACTGACGCGATGGTTCGTAGCCCGGGTCCTTCGAAGACCTGTGTAGGCCCCACAGCCTCCGAGCTATCCTTCTAAACGAGACTTTAGGGTGCTTTACAGTTCAAAGACCCGTGGGCATGTAAATTGTTGCCTTAGTCTAACCGAGAAACGCGCCCTAATTAGTCCCCATCTGGTGCTTGTTTGCGCCAGAGATACAACTTTATGGGTTTTTGAGAGAAGGGCCTCGTAGAGTATAAATGCAAAAAAAAAAAAAAATAGCCCTTAAGAAGGGGCGAAAGTGAAACGCATTGCAGTCGCGTGTGTTATCGGGCCCCGTAAAGTGTTGTTGGGAGATCTTTACAGGTATTGTGGCCCGTACATCGCGTATCCAAAACGAAATAATGAAAAGGGGAGACCCCTGTCAACTCAAACCTTGCCTACAAACTTCCCATATACATCGCTAAAAAACCGCCCTTAACTAGTAAACAACCCCTGCGCCCTGTGATCATTGGCAAGGGTCCCTGTACTAATGAAAGTAATGGCGCCACTAAGAAAGAGAGGACCCCTGCGCGCCTTATGCCGCTGCATCCGAGCCCCCGCAGCGGGACCAAAGGCCTCTAAGAGGGCCATGCACGCACGCGCCTCCCCCGCCACCCGCTTCTCCTTCTCCTCTCCCTCTCTTTCTCCGACCAAACCTCGGAGTGTTTTTGAAAAGGGCGCCTTCTTCTTCCACCTAGTTTAACGGTGTTTAATCTAGTAAGCACTGATCAGTGTTAATAAGCCTTTAATCGTTGCAATATAGTTGATTCGAATCTCTGGTCGAAGTAACTAGTGTATTGCATTTACAGTAGTAACGTGGTACTTTTAAGTTTGGCAGACCGCTAGCCGCTCTATGCATTAATTTCTATGAGCAACTGTTTGGCTTGTGCCCCGCATTGAATTGAGAACCACACTACATAGAACTCGCAGTCAATACAATCATCTTGCAGTTAATACAGTCAACTTGCAGTCAATACAGTCAAATTGCAGCTAATACAGTTAACTTGCAGTCAATATAGTCAACTTGCAGTCAATACAGTCAACTTGCAGTCAATACGATCAACTTAATTATACGGCAATTATCGGTTAGGTCTTTACGTTAAAGTATGAAGAAAACAGTATAGTATTCATAGATGGTAGTTAGAAAGATTGATGTCAGGGGGAGAAAAAGCACCTAGAGAGTGCACACCTCATGAGAGCTTAGCCACTCCCATCTGAGCCGTGACCCCCTACTATACACTCCGATAGCATGCTCCCTAACGCTTGCTAACTATAGTAATATCCACCTTGAATAGTGATATCCACAGAAATTGACTGGAATTTCAACATAACCCTTTAAATTAAGAGCGGATTATTCAATAAACACGTAATTATATTATTTAATTGAATAATGGAGGCTGTCATCATCGTTAAAATCAATAATATCTTTGGACTCACATTTTTGGTCATTTTAAGGACATTATTGTTAAGTTTTTAAACCTTGTTGCAAAGAAATGTTTTTTTTGCTTTGTCGATTTATTAATTTCAAAAGAGTTATATTATAGGTTAGAAGTTGACTCGAAACGTATGAAATATAAGGAAAAGTTTTTGGAAATTAGATAGATAGAGAAAATAAAAGTAACAGTAAACATTGAAAATAATGAAGGGTTATACCAACTTATCATCTAATTTACAATGAATGAGATTAGTTTTTAGATTTTCTGTATTACTATATACGTATTTGATTAATCTGTGAAGGGGAGCTTAGAAACAGACATATGTTCACATTAATTTTGTAATATAACGTAAGTTGGTTAACAAGAATTTTTAGTTACGCAATGAAGTTGCTAAACACTTTCATAAGGCTTTCTATATAAAATTTACCCGCTTATGCTGAAAAGTTAGTGGTAGAGACATAAACTTGAAACGTTATATCTTCAAATGTAGGTAAAAGTCGTGATTAGTGAAAAACGGAAATATATTAGTAATGTTTAAACCTGAGTTATTCGAGTTTAACTATATGGAAATAATAATTGAACCCAATCGTTTGAGGAACAGAAAATAAAAGTACTAAATACTACTTGAAAATAACATTTACAAGTTTTATATTAGCATGGGTTTTAGTGTAATACAGAAAATATAATTTTAGTATTACCATTAGATGTTGAACGAAATATCATGAAAATTGAAACATGAATCAAACTTTATTATTTCAAACTGTAATGTTAAAGTATCAGTAAAATTAGTAAAACTTCAACACTAAATTAACGGTTAACCCTTTGGATTGAAAATTCCTTATGTAAATTTTTTTTATATTTCAATGAAACAGCAAAGTATAAAAATAATATATGAGTCAAATTTACTTTAATAAGTGGACAACCGTATCCAAATAATAAAATAACTATAAATAACGAAGTAACTACTAAAAAGAATAGGTAGAGATGAAAATAAATTATAAAAACGGAACAAAGTATTTTTATAGAACAATAACACTGGTAAACTTGTATGTCAGCCGCGACTTTTCTAGTAAGTGACGGTTATTATAAACTATGTTAAACTAGGTTAATTTTCCTTACATAATTAATGAAACCGGTTATAATAATATTGAATGAACGGTTGAAAATTAATGTACATAATAAGTTATTGAATAATACGAAAACCCTTTTAAAATAGTACACACACGCACTAAATTCAATAAGTTTTTTTTTACACAACTTAAAGCTTGTTTCGAATTATTATAAGCTACTTGCTAACGACTATATTAATTACAACGGCTACTTTCAAACGAATCGAAACGTTAACTCGATGGATTAAATTAATCAAGTTGTCGATAAGTAATTTTTCAGAAAAGAATTCCTTTATAAAAGATTAATAAAGGCTACTAGTAACTTAATAGTTTATAACCTGTTAGAAAAAATCACTCAACGAAAAAACATTATACGATTATTACTTTAATCGAAATTCATGACTCGGTTACTAAATTAGTGATGCATGACATCAAAAAAAACAAATATTAACACGAAACTGTAAATAATTCCAAAGTTAAAACTGACCGAAAATTTCAATAATTGGTTCATGGTAAAATATATAATGTTATTTTGATAAATTATTACACATCTTGATAATTCCTACGGGTCTTTTGAACTGTAATAATGCGTTGTGACTGCAGTTCCTATTTCATTACCGATTTAAAAATTACCAACAGATTTCTATGACGTAATTGCATATTTAAATACAGAATTTCACAAAGAAGTATAAAATCGGGCATAAAATATCGTTGTTTCCTTATTATAGGAGTAAACCACTATAAATTTAATTGAAAATATCTGTTTAGAATGAAGTATGAGGATTGTAATCGAAGGAAATCAAAACGGGTTAATTAAAAAAACGGGGTTTCATTCCGAAAATGTTTGGGTTTGTGATTCTTCTTCATTATGATATTAATCTAGTTTTAAGAACGAGTGTAATGGTACGAAAACTTTGGAATATTATTTAATAAAACTGTTATAGATATAAATGGTCGTACACATCACTATACACACTGTATTTCCCATAGGATAGCCTCTAACTCTAGTCTCACACTAAATTAGTAGCCTATATACCACTAGAACTTAGGATTTTTTTTCGGCTTTATAAACAAATTCACGTATATTCTCTATATATTCTGGTTACGTAATAGTTGTATTCACTTTTATATAACTCACGAACATTACTACCGTCGTTAAAAAGATTTTCGAAGTATTTCCAGCAATTTAGAAATCCAATTTATTAGAAAAAGACTAGCCTTTCATCATACAACATACTAAGCTACAAAGATAAATAAGTAAAATAAACAATGATTTTACCTATCGAGTATTAAAACCCTCAGCTATAAAAATCGCTCGCCGTTTCCATTGTTTATGCCAAACGCACTGAAGATATTTGAATTCTTTCAATTTCTCCTTATTTAATTCCTTGAATCGGCTTCGTCGGTCATACCTATAGTACACCGAGATATATAAACTTTAATTTACGATATGCGTTTTAAAAGATAGCGTTTGTTATGTTCCGACCTACGATGGTAAGCCAAGTAGGTGCCAAATGGGATTTACTATTGAGGTGCGGAAGAAGACTAGAAGAAGCTACCGTGACCCAACGTGTAGGACCCTTAGATAGAACCAATACCCAACCCGTTACGTGCTCTCAAACGTGTCGTGCATGGACCGTGCCCTGTTCGTACACGGACCATATCCGGCTTATACCTGGTTCGCGCCCAGACCAAGCCTAAGCTCATCCCGTTACGTATATAGTCCCGTAACTTATAGGCTTAATGACCAACGGCCTGAATTGATAACATGCTCCCTCATCTCCGGATGTTATAAGGGTTACGGCGCCCTTTTAAATAAATACTGGACGTGGGATATACCTGCCTAATACGCGGATCAAACGTAAACCGGTAAACCTACGCCTAATATATCGTATAACGTACTTGTTAACACATCTTAACACGCCGTATAAGGAATTATTCTTACTGCCGGCGCTATATAACGCGTTCGTTAACTTATCGTATAAATTTACATTTTTACCTTCAATATCGAATAACGTGCCCTGTATAATTCGTAGCCTTTGCCGAATCCGGTTCGCTAATCCTTATAAATACGAACGCCCCTACGTAAGTTTCATAATTTTATTTTTTTCCCTTTTATATTATCGCCCCCTTTTTTACGAATTACCCTATCATAACTTTTTTCACTTTTTTTTTATAAGTTAATTAGTTATTTAAACCTATATATCTTTAATTTTTTTGAACTTATTATTATAACCAACGTATTTAATGGTTTTAACTTAGGTTAAGTAACTGCTAACACCTGGAAAAAGAATAACACGCCTTTACGTAAGGTATATTACCTTATAATATATGAATATCTTGTTACTAATTCAATATTATAACCTCTTCGCGTTATAAAATATTATTTTTTAAAAGATAATAAGGATAAAAACAAATATTTTGCGTTATAGGTTAAAGAACTTTATATATTCTATATTGACCTACTTTTAAACTTTAGCGTTCCTTTGTTTCATTTTCGAATTCATCGTATATAAGGGTATTTCGTATATCGTAAGGTTTATAATAAAGTAAACTTAGAGAAAAGTTTGATGAAAGTCTGACCGCTAATTAATGCTTTTTCGTAATATATTTAAAAGATAAACTTACTTATAGCTTTATTTGGTTTACGTACCTTTTTACGCTAATTAATCATTACGGTAAAAAATGGAAATTATATTTCATCTCTCGCGCGTAAACGTCAAAGAAATATTCTAGGTTATCCAATTGTTTTTACCTTCCCCTTTTTCGAGCTGATTAATTAGTTTACCCGGCTTTATAATATCGTTCGAACATAGAAAATGTTTACTATACCGGTAGTATAACCCGTTATTACTTTAACTATACGTTTACGTTGCCCTTTTCTTCCGGATTCGTATTTACCCCGAACTCTTCCATCGGTTTTTACAATATCGCCTGTATACAAAGATAGGACGCCTTTGACTAACCGAACTTTAAAGTATAAAGTTTCTGCCCTGATACCTTTTAATAACCGTTAAATACACTTTTGTAATTTGAATTGAAATTCTTAAAATAATATTATTACTTAATTTATATTTTTATAGCTAATATAGATTACGGCTTCGAAATTGTTACGAACAACGTTTAAATTTTACTATATGATTCCTGATTTCGGCCGTATTTTATTTATTCACTTTTTATAGAAAGGAATCAATTGAGCCGACCGTAACCGGACGTAAAATAGTACCCTAGCCGATCTCGTTACTTGAATTCAAATTAATTTATTATAGTTTTTATTTACTAGTCCAAAAGGTTACTCCCCCCGCTCCGCCTTTCGCTTCACTTTTCGTTAACCATTATCGTAGGATTTATCAAATGTCTGTTCCTTTCAACGTTATCCTTTATCATCTGATTTCCCTAATATCTATTCTTCCTTATATTATCCGTTATGGGCATTTTTCAATCCCCGCCCCTCCTCCTATTATTTGCTCTTTTTAACGTCGATTCGCCTACAGCCCGCCTTTCATTACCCCCCCTTTTTAGTGCCCACCGGTTTTCGTTATGCGTTTTACCGTTCCCCTCCCCTATAACCGCTTAATATTTAAAGCTAATCGTAATAGGGCCCTTAACGTTAGTAACGCTGGTACTTATTAGACCCAAATAAGGATAATGATAATGAATAGGTGAACTTTCGTTAAAATATAGTAAAAACCGTTTAACGGTCGGAAATTATTCGAAATAGTTAGGTAATATTTATTCGGCTTCATTTAATATATAACAACTAGTTCATTAATGAATTTTCCTTGTTATTGAAGAACAAAATATTATTTCGGAGGTATAAGCGGTTCGCCTCGCGCCTATCATTTAATATAAACTTAACGTCGTCTTTGAGATACCGGTTTATTATAAACTCAAATATCTCTTCATTTCTCTTCGAATTTATTTAAGCTTATAATATGTGAATAATTCTTTAATAATTCCTATTTCGACTTATTATAGCCTTTTTACTTAACTAATACGAAACGAATCCTACCCCTTTTCATTTTTACCGTAAGAATATTTTATATTTTGAATTCCTCATATTTACCTTTCCCTAATTCATCCGTTATTAAAATTAGTTCCGGGTTAATATTGGATAAAACCTGTAAAAAATGAGGATCTGAAGCCGTACACTTAACTAAATCCATGTAAAACACCGGATATTCACTAGAGATATTTAATACAATATTTAATGGATTTGGAATATCGACTTCCAAGTAATAATTATAAAGTTAATCAATCTTTTTAATGGGGCCATTAGTTTTAATATTATAAAGGTTTAGTCAAACCTAATCTCTTGCTCTATATCATTCACCGAATATCGTTTACGATTCGTCTCCGTTTTTATTTATTATTGGAAATAAGCTATTACCGCCTAGGTGAATTTTGTTCCCTTGCATAAATAAGCTTAAAAAGTAATAAATCGCCCTATTAAATTGGTTAACGACTTTATATCCCTGTTTCACCTTAAAATAGGTAATATTTCGTACCTATTTAATAAACGATTTACGTTAAACACAATAACCATCGACTTTTGGTTATTTAACGCAAATTGATAAATGGGTAAATACAAAGCTGAGTCGTATTACGAAAAGGCGACTATAATACATAAGTACTTTTAAACTTCTTATTTTACCCGTTTAGTTTAGATATATATTAATAGGTTATACGCCTAATATAAAAGTTATTTCATTCCTATCACGAAATAAAATATCGTTTAAAAAAAGTTCACGTAATTGAAACCGCGGTTATTAATAATAAAAACTAAAAACCCATAAAGTTTTTATCATGTATTCCGAAAACGTTTAGCTTTGGTATTTATAATTTTAAATTATAAAGCTTTTCCCGAGAAAAGTTCAAAAAAAGATATTCGAAATAACTAGTAAATATCGACAGCCGTCATTAATAGCTAATAGCCTGATTATAAAGTCAACCGAAATATACGTTGAATCCGGTCGGGAATAAGGATAGGTTCAAATAAACGTTACGATAAAGTACGATGAGGATTCGATCCATTATATTACGTATATATTCGATATAAACATGAAAAATTTACGATTTTTCTTTTCTAGTAGTAATTTGGTTAAGAAACGCGAAAAAAAATATTTTTACCCGAATAACCTATAATAGGCTAGTTATGGGTTTTTTATAATATTTTCGTTAATAATAATGTCAAATGAGATAATTACCAACGATTATGATAATGTAATTCCTTTTACGGGTTAATCCCGTAATTTATCATTTATTTTAATTATCTTACCTTATGTAAAAAGAGCTTAATACCTCCAGAAATCTTTAAAAGATAAATCTTATATTATAGGTTGTTTATCATTCCGTAATCTTATAATTTAGTTCACATACCCGTAACGAAAATAAGGGAATTACTCAACGTTAATGATATCGGTGGGCTTAACGTTAGCTAAGCCCATGGTAATACCACCGGTGTCGCCGTACTAAAATCCCCTAACGTTCTCCCTAATAACGACCCGAGCGCAGGCTGGGAATGGGGCGATATCGCGCTCGACAGTCTTTTGAAAACCTTTAACCTCCTTTTAAGATATATATTATCTTTTTTTAACAGTTAAGCCTCCGTCTCGTTAAACTCCTTTACTTAATCCACAGTAAATTGTATTCTTTTAATATATAAATCCATCAATACTACGGTTAATATAATAATAAAAATAGGCCGAAAAACTCACGCGCGACGTTTTTTAACCCCGAAATTTTCTGATAACTAACTATTCAACGTATCTGAACGGGTGTTCTAAGTTGCGGGACTATACTGTAAGTAATATTAAAAAAGAAAAAGAATCTCGGCCTATTTAGCCTGGCGTTTCGAAATCAACTGTAGTAAAGAAAAATATTCCAATCCCTTATAATAAGTTAAAATATTAAACGATATAGGGATATTACGAAACTTAGAAGACTACTTTTATAAATGAAATATCACCGAGAAAAGTTTCTTATCGAAAATAATATAATTACCTTTCGTATCTATTAATTGTACGAAGTGGTAAGTTATTAGCTTTAAAATACCATCTTCATTTCATTACGACAAATACCTTTGTAACGACGTTTTCGAATCATTGGTTTTTACTATCATAAGCTAAATTGGATCCTAATATACCCAAATTGGAGCCGTAACAAAAATATCTTTTAAAGTTTAAAATTCCTATTTTTCCTGCTTTATTTAGGCCAAACAAATACCTTATTTACTTCAATGAACGAGATAATACGCCAGCTTCGAAAGATTACTAATAAAATTACGATAAAAATTGGTAAAACCTAAAAAAGATTGAAATTTTCGAACCATATGTAGTAATTTCTACTCTAGGATTGCCTGGAGTTTCCTGAGGTCAGCCCGGATACCTACTTTTACCATTATGATAAAGCCTACGTATTTTACCTTTTTTATTATAAAGTTGCATTTTTTTCAGTTTAAATTTCATTTCGTATTAACAAAAAGTCTTAAAATTGCGAGAACTTTAATTCTATGGTATTGTTTAATACTTTGAAAAAAAAAAACGTTTCGGTAAAAATTAATCTTTTTATAATTTAATATAAATATAATAGTTGTATTTCCCCTTTTATAAATGTAAAGTCGTCACTTCATCTTTATCGAATAAGTCGCGAAATACCATTATTTTCGGTAAAAAACGCGATTTATCCGGTTTTACCTCAACTGAAATCGTTACTATTATTTGTAAAATCCACGTCATTTCGATTAGGTTTATAATATAAGCTATTCGAAACGGGTCCTATATACGTTATGACTTTCGATATAAATGTTATGTTAACCCGAAAAAAACCGAATCTATTATACCCTATATATTTCCCGTTTTATAGAGTATCGATATTACGTCAACTATCAAACCTTCCTAACTTTAAATTACTAAACGGTTGTCGCCCGCGTTTAAGGTTACCTATTAATATCGTATCTAAAGTGTTCCAAAAATCATATCCCGCGTAATTTCGGAAATAATTTATATTAATATCGGGCTCGACTATTTATTATCATTTTTACGAATATTAGTAATTTAAGTAATACGCCTATTCTTCCTCAACCCTAATATTATTTTAAGATATATTGAATATAATAGCCGAATTTACTTTAATTTCAGTTATTATATTAAAAACTGGTTCAAATTATAATAAAAATTATGAATACAATCGATTCAGACTTTGAAAAAGTATGTATTGTATGAAAATATAAGGATAACAAATGGTTTTTTGTTTATATATATTTTAATTAAATTTAACTCCTTTTTTCGATTTTATAATTATGCCGTCAAAATTATGTAATTCCTAAACGAAATTTTATCTAAAAGTAAGGTTTTCCCCATCGTAGTTAATAGAAAACCATCCTTTACCTTTTTAACATAAGCCGTATATACTCATATTAAAATGAATACCGGTCGAAGGTCATGGTTATATTAAAGAAAAATTAGGAAATTATAATATACGTAACGTTCAGAAATAAGCTTTACATAATGTTCTTTTACTATCGTTTACGTCGCTTTACGTCCTTGGTTTTAAATATCTATTAAATAAGTTTCTTAAAATAACTAACAACAGTATTGAAAGAATTAGCTGTAATTATTACAGCTTTTTAACGAAGGCGTTTAAAAAGTGTAAGTTTTCGTTATAACTATATTACTATCTGGCCATTAACCTTAAACGTATTTCGTTAAATAACGACCAAAACACCGTTTTAAATCTAAAAACTTTAACTCGTCGAAAAATTCTCGGTATTTCTTTAAAGCTAGAATATAGTTTACCCGGTTAATACATACTGTAATAAACTTATTACGGATACGTAACGACACGCGAAAACGTAAATAGTTATAATTTACGTCCAAAAGCTAATTTAGATCACTTATTTAAATTCAAAGTATTTTCAACTTAATAGTGAATAATACCTATAGGTTTTTATTATTTATAACCAAGTCTTTAAATTCGACTAATGTTTCATTTATACGATAAAGGTTGTCGAAAATCACTTTAATATTATTAAGAAACTTCTTTATATAATAGCTACCTTAATGTTTCCCGGCTTCGTAATAAGTCGTAACCTTTTACTTTACCGCTATTGTATAATATCCGTATATGTAAAGGAACGCGTATCGACAC
The DNA here is from genome assembly GCA_038502455.1 of Anisogramma anomala. Lineage (NCBI taxonomy): Eukaryota > Fungi > Ascomycota > Sordariomycetes > Diaporthales > Gnomoniaceae > Anisogramma > Anisogramma anomala. The sequence continues at coordinate 33,590,742 of JASMMZ010000004.1, forward strand.
TTTCCGATTTATATTTTATTCGATTTTAATACAAATTTGATAGTTTGGCGCGTCGCTGCTCACATAAAAGTAAATTTGTTAAATTACGGTTAATTTTATCGATTTCCTCCGTTTTTAACCGGTGAAAACCTAAGGTAAATCGCGGCTCATTCAGTTTCGAGTTATTAAATTTTCGCAACGACTTAAATGATGTCGGACGTAAAGTCAGTAGTTAAAGTCGATTAATCCAATTATTACAAATATTTCATCGTCGACGCTATATAATTTACGGTATTTTATAAACGCGAAATATCAGCTTAAATGAGTTTCGAAAGAGCCAAAAGTTTATTTAGGGAGGTAAAGTATTAGGTTTTTGCTGACGGCTTATTTTTCCAGATAACGTTAAAATATAACCTCGAATTATTAACGTTTATCATCGATTAGTTTATTACAAGTAATTTCTTTTCGAGAAAAAAAAATCTTAATGATATATTATAATCCGATTTACTATAATAAGTTAAATAAGTACCAAATGGGATTTATCATTAAGGTACGGAAAACGAATAAAAAAGGCTACCGTAATCTAACGTACAGAGACTTTAAGTAAGCCCAATACCCAACCCATTACGTACCCTTATACGTGCCGTACACGGACCGTGCCCTATCCGTATACGTATCGTATCCGGCCTGTACCCGGTCCACGCCCGGGCCGAGCTCTGGCCCATCCTGTTACGTGCACAGTTACATAACCTATAGGCTCAATGGCCAATCGCCTGAGTTCATGAGAGCATTCTTTTTGACTTTACCACCGTGCAAAGTATTGTTAAATTTGTTTTTAACCTCGCTCATCACTCTAGTTTTATCGAATATATCCTTACAAGTTATACCATTGGTCTTTGCCTAAAACTTAATAATAAATTCACTCGAACCACTTAGGTTTTTCTAAACTTTTATATTGGCTCCTATAACAATACTATAATACTCCAATTTCAAAAATCAAATGATAGAAATGTGATCGACTTTATCACTTATTTTCAAGACGTATTTAAAAAGGAAATATAGAAATATATTCATAGATGCACCAATTTATTGAAAAGCCGCAACGACCCACTTCAAAGTAGTAATAAAACCGTTTAAAATATAACAACAAATCTATTCAAAGCTTTGAAAACTCACTTCATTCCTATTGTTATTACTTATAATCATTGTATTACCGAAAATCCTTTGAAGATTTCAGATATAAAATCAGATATAAATAATTGCTTATTTGGATTTTAAGCCCTTCAAAACCCCCTCAAACGTTATTAACTCACTTATGATATCCTTCTCACGTTTTTAACTTTGAATTTCACCAACTCCTAAGCCAACTTCCTAAAATTTATTCACATATTTTCCCTCCCCAATAGGGATTCTCAAACCAATTTTAAGACCAAATTCAATACAATCTTCCAAACCTCATAAGATGTTTGACGCTTGAATGAACCTATTATTAACGATTAATGACGCTCTTTTTAAGTACAATACATAGTATAAGACCTTACACTTTCCGCAGATTTCAAATTGAACAAACGAGAGATAGTCTATTTATGCTGAATCTTCTTTAACTCTAATATTTATACTTGAAATCGTTATTTTTATATGTCTATTTTAGACCTAACAGATCATATACGAAATAAGATAAGTTATAATTTGTGAAACTTCGGTGAAAACTCCATAAACAAACACGCTCTAAATAATGAAAAAGAAATTGAGTTATCCTTCTATAACTGATGTCAAACGTTTTAAGTGAAATATAATATGTTTCAAAACGCTGTATTAACCCTTCAAAATAAGATAACAACGTTTAAAACAAACCAAAGAAACTAACTTAAAATTTATGACAGTATACCGCCACTGCCGCAACTTTTGTTAGGGCAATAATAGAAATCGAAGCTGCCTAAACTATAACCTTAACCAATATATTAATTACCTATAATTCGGTTATTATAGCCATTAATTGTAAACTTTAACTCATCGTCGTTACTCTTTACAATCATCTTGACAGTTTCAAATGCGCTCACACCGAAAGCTCTAATATTTAGGTCCGTGGAAAAAGCTAAGATCTGGATTACTAAAACAACCTTAACTAACGTGGCAGATGAACCATAAACTATTGTAACAATACTAAAGATACCGATCCTTAAACCCGCTAATGTATAAAGTCAGTTAACTTAAACAACACTTTAATAACTAATATAGCAATGGTTATCCTTACAGCTAACAAGTCCATACCGTTATTAAAAAGGTTGATATTTCTAACACAGTTAAGTTTCATTTATTAACGAGGACGAAAAAGCTTCCATAGTTAACTATAATTACTTTCTTTTTATACAATATACTCTCAATGTTTAAAACCAGGAAAAACTATATATCCTGAATATCGTTGCGTTCAAAGTTTAACTTGGAAGTAAAATAATAAAGTAATTAAACCAAAATTCCTTATATTTGATGAAAACTTCATTCGCCTACGCATGATAAATAATAAATATACATAAATACAGTATATCTATTTTATACCTAAACCAATTCTATAAGTAATACCGCCTTTTAATTTCAGGTTATATAGTGTAGGACTTTCCAAATCGATTCTTCACTCGATTATTCAGCACCCATTTTTAATGCTTACTAACACAACTCTTCTTAATATTTACTAAAGATAACATCGTGTATATCGTAAAATATTTTATTTTTCTTCCCGTAGCCTACGAACTCCATAATTAAAAGGCGATATTTTTCATTCTAAACCTAAAGGCATACAATATCTCAATATTTGACCTACCTTAGATTTCCCATTATAAATCTAGTATCAATTCATCAAAGAAAATTATAAGTCTTACTTGCAATTATTTCCTCATTACTTACTTTCATCGAATCAAATTTTGCTTACCATTGTCAATAATAACTCTAATTTGGAGTATAACAATAGAATTCAATTTAATAATGGATCGAAATTCAATGGTTTTATAAAGAAAATAGACGGCGCCCCTATCGTTGTCAACCGTGAGATACACTACTTCAACGAAGACAGAATGAATCTTTTTAAAACAAACCATAAAATCACGCCGTCTCCATAAAAAACAGTATTGTAACACTCTAGGGCTTTTACAAACCACAGTAACACATAATTTACATTAGATAAAGACCCAGAAACGTTTCCTGGTGAAAAGTTGGCAGATTACCTTTCACTGTATATAGAAAATGTAGCCAACGATCTAAATATTTGCTAGAATATATACCGAGGCCAAACGAAAATTTAATCTCTACAATGAAAAACATGAAATGGAAACCCAACGAAAATGAATACTATAACTTATACGTCAATGATATTCCCATGAAATCCCTGTAATAGTTTACGTTACCCGAACTATACAATGAAAAAATACTGATGTTTGAAGTAAATTACTACAGCATTCATTTAATACTTGATACCTATAATATTCAGACCCTTTTAATATCGACCACCCTATGTCTACACGTTAAAACACGCGATAACTAACCGACGATAATTATGTCAATAAAATCACACGTTAATTTTGTTCTTTTTAACAGTTTTAGTCCTGAAACCATAAAATAACTGCGTTACTGATCCATGTATTGGCATAAACGCAAATATCAGTATAATAAGCTAATGTTAATTCTTCTTTCAAAATTTTGGAAAATAAGAGGACTTGGTTGCCCTAAATGAAGTTTATATGACAGGACAACAGTTGGCTATGTGGAAAGATTTTCTTATTGATGGTAAAATGAATGATATATTTTCTTACTCAAATGTATCATATAATTATATCGTATTGAATAATTAGTTTATATAAATCTCCCTTCAATATATATTATATTGAAAGTATTAGGGATTTTCATGTGTAACAGGATATTATAAACATTAATAGGTAAATACAATATAGTATAAGTCTCATTTTACAATGTTTTACGCAATAACAAGTAATAATTGTCGAGTAAAACGTTCTTCTAGATTTTAAACAATATTTTACAATTACTTATAAAAGTATTTAAAACTATGTACCTGATGAAATTTGATTAAAGATTGCAAAGTGTGAATAAAAACCTAGATTCGCAGTTTTTGTAATGATGATATAAGTTTTTATTAGTTATTCTGATGACAAATCTTTTGGTTCCATTATCACATTGTTGTTAGCCGCTAAATATAACAGATAAATAGATATTTGTGAATATTATCTCGGCTTTCATAGTTCTACCTATCAAAATTGCTATGGAATCCCATTAACTAGGTCAAAGATGAAAACCCCTACAGACATAATAACTTACATCAAATCTAATCTTATTCACTTTTCTCATAATTTAATTGTTGCCAGAAAAAACGGCAATTCCATGGTCTTTCCATCCCTGTTTAACTTATACTTTACATTGACAATCCTTGTTACCTTTTATAGTATACGAGAATAATTTAATTTATTGAAAAACAACGTTTTAAGAATTCTAACAAAATCGATTTCAATAACATACTTCAATGATGAGTTGATATACCTCAAATTCCGTAAGGATCACCACTAATATTTTTTGCAAATAATCCATCAACTTCCAAAAACCGGTCTTTTCACGATTTCCAGAAGAGTTAATTTAAAATTAGGAAGTTTGAATTGTAATCATTAGTTATTAACCTCTACAAAATAGTAAAACAAAACAACTTCAACATAATTATTCTATTTGAAAATGATCAAATTCCTTAGGATTAAAATATTTTTAAAAATCGGATTTGCTTATTCCCATTTAAATGTTTATTCAATGATTTTCGATAGTTTGAGAGCCACTTGATTTTTTTTTCAAATGTAAAACTCTTTAGAATTAGAAACCCCATTCAATGAACACGTTCACTATGATTATAATTTCCTTGGCTTCCTCACCTATGCTATTAGAAGAAATGTTAATTATAGTATAGTCAATTCAATCATACTGACTGAAAGTTGATTATATTAATAGTATATTGACTGTATGTACTTCAAATTAAGTACCTAATCCATTGTGAGGCACGAGCCAAGCAGTTGTCTATATAGATTAGTATGCAAATTAGATAACAAAGAGACAATTAAAGGAGTAATATATGACTACTTCCAATGTAATACAAGTTACTTTGACTAGAGATTGGGATCGATTCCATTGTAAAGATAAAGGCCTATTAACACTGGTCAGTATTAATTAGTTTAAGCATTGACAAGTTAGATAGATGAAAAAGCTACTTTCCGTTTACGATTTGAAATCGCATAAGGTGAAGGGGAATTTTTTGTGAAGTGATTTTTTAGGTTATACAATTTTATGCAGCAGAAAATATGGATAGTTTATATAATGTGTAGTTGTTTGCGGAAATTTATAAGTAGCGACGACATCTTTAGACTATTTAGAAATATTCGTTGATCTAGTTTTGAATATAAACTGTGTGATGGATGTTTCAAATATTTCAAATTAACTATTAAAAACCTTTTTTCGAATTGTTTAAACCTCAAAGGTTATAAAACTGCGAAGTTGCTATTATTACTCTTTTAAACTGTGAATTTCTTAGTTTAAAACCTTTTATAGAGCAGAAAAAGTATAACGGAAAATAACCAAACCTATAATTTTCACTACTCCTTTTTTAAAATTTCCTTATATTACAAAATCGTTAATTAAGCTCCCAATCAAACTTTGGTATAGTTACCGAAAACCTCTAGATTTATATAGTCTTTGATTCATTAAGAGAGTCGCAGTAATGAAACTCGGTATTGTATTCATCAAACATTCAGATTATAGTTACTATTGATTTGAAAAGGGAAACAAGGTTATTAGTGTGGAATACTTGAAGAATCATATCGGAAATTCAATATTCGACGTAGATTTGAAAGAGATTATCACGAAGAACGAATTTATTTTCACAATTTTTCCAATGATTTCACGAATAGAGCTTAAATATATGCAAGAAGATAGATAAATAAGTAAAATGTAAGTTGAGGAAAGAATTGTATAACCGAGAGACAAAAATTTAAGTGAGGAAAAACGAAGGAAAGCAACCAGGCAAACATATTTTATAAATTAACTACGGATTGATACCCTTAATAAACACGTCAGGATAAAGGAAAAGATATCGTTGGCTGTAGAAAACCTCAAAGCTTATATATATATTCGTAAGGCTTTGTTTAAGTCTCAATTAGTTTCTTAGCTTCCCCCATCTGCCGAAGTACTCTATCGCATCCCTAATTCTAGCAAAGATGAAGATTTAATTGATATACAAGTGAAAAAACTTCGAATTTCCTTTTTGATTAAATTAAAACCTTACCAAAGAACCATTATCATTCGTATCAATATCGCCAAGGTTTGAGGATTTTTTAACAAGTTTTCTAGTACCTCTATTATCATTTTAACACGTAAAGGTTTAATAGGATCGCTAGTAGTACCCGACTTAATTATAAAAAATAAGTGGCTTTATACGAGAAACTATGGTAGATATAACTATTAGCTTTTGTCTTCCAAACTTGACTAGAAGCAATTATCCTGTCTACCAATACTATCACTTGAAAACTAAAGATTCAAAGAATTTATACGATTAATATAATACTTTTCTCGCTCGCAATATTGTTATGGTGGATACGGATTGCATAATGATTACAAGTTTTGTTAACATTTAAGGTAGTAGGAAAAAGTTTGACAATAACTTTATTTATGTCGGATATTATATAATAACCATTTTCAATTATTCAATACTAGTTAATAATAACTTTTTTCGCTCAATATTCCTTTTCGCCTAATATATTTAGTTATTTAACCGATCAATGTTACCCTTATTATCCAATGATGTTTTGTCGTTCCTTAAGACATGAAACGGTCTTAAAGGTTACTTTCAATAAGATTTAACTTCGTCTAACACCAAATATATTGAAGAATCATTAAGTGATTTTAGGTGTTGAAATATATGAAAGATCTAGAGACTAAAATAAACATCTTTAATTCAATGATCAGCAGACTAATAATTTGCTGATTCGTAATAGGAGATATATGAGTTGTAAAAGAAATACTGCACCAGTAAGTTCGCTAAACTGTCAAGAAGCACAAAAAATCCAATACGTTTTGTAATACCTTTACACCACTTACAATTTTTTTTTGTCTTATTACGTTTCTAGATTATAATTATAATGGTTAGGGTATCAAATTAGGTTGATACGTACCTTTAAGCTTGTAACTTCACCGATTGAGTCAATGATAAAAACCAAAGAGAAACTAATTACATAGATCATAAGGATATCTAGCTTAGGTAGTTTGGTTTAAAAAATACATTATATTAGAAGCTCAAATGGCCATATGCGTATAAAATATGATACTTTAAATTAAGTTGAAAATAGCCCTACGATTTTCTTTATTATATCAACATTAAGAAATACTATATTTCTTAAAGATAAATGTATTGAATAATATGTTACATCATTATTGAATAATGATTGAAATAGTCAATATATAATATTTTATACGTTTTGGTTATTGATTGGGAATATTTGAAATTATTTTTAAAATTTAAGGGTACAGAGGTGAAAGATGAAGGCAAACCGTATAAAATCATTGATTGGTTTAAAAATACTAGCCTTTTCTTTAAAGTATCGTAATGGTTAGCCAACTACGCCTTTTTGTATTGCATGATAAATGAAGACTCTCATTACTGTTATGACAATAACCACTCCAGCTTTATGTATTTTTATACTATTTGCGATGTTTAAGCAGAGAAAATACTTTTAGTTATTATAATGGATATAAGGTCAACACGATCCTTAATTAGAGATTATTCGAAGCACATTGTATCACGAAAAGATTACTAATACTGTTTTGAAAGTGAAGCACATAGACGCCAGTAGAGAAGAAGATAGATTTGTCTTCAAAAGGGAAATTATTTCCCTTGAGTTAACAATTGTAATTATAGTCGTTAAACCTATTGTTTTTTATATTTCGGAATCTCCTACCTGTTTTTTCTTTTACCTGAAAATACATAATAACCTTGACAATGAATTTGACGTTTTAACTAACGAAATGATGAAAGTCAATGACGAAAAGCTTCCATTTAGTTTATAATAGTGACACTTGTGGCTATACATTTTTAGATTGAGGGAATCTCTATTGAACTCAATCAAATCAGAACGTCGGTGTTTACACCAAAGATTTGATCAAATCGTAATTAATAGGCTTCACAATGTGTTTGAGGCAATTGGATATAAAGATAAGGATTTTTACGCATTTAAATAGATTGAAAAACTTTTCTACCATTACCGAATTAGCTTTCAAACCACAATCAAATTTAAGTTGATGTTGAAGATAAAATAATAACCTAAAATTCAAAATTTTGGTTTACTTATTTCGTTTCAATGGTAAGCTTATAATTGATATTATTACTGGGTGATAAGGCTTTACGGTGATAAGTTTTTCAAAGTCGATACGTTTAGAAAAAAATGGGAGGAGTTTCGTACGCTTTGAATTAATAAATGAATGTAACTGTTAGATGTATTAGTTTACGATAATGATACTAAATTTATTACGATGAAGTTTTGAATCATGTTTGATCGATGGAAATTTTGTCTAAATAGGTGTTTGTTCGATCTTATTATGTTATATGTAAGTTTGAAAGGATATTGGGAATATTACTATATCCACTCATAGATAGTATTCATAGGTCAATTAGAAGTAAACTGCATTGCAAGGTGCACACCTGCAGTGTGCACGGTAACGTGTTATGCTGCAGGCCGCGCTGTTGCAAAGAGTAAAGTGCATCATGTATAAATCGGTCTGGAATAACTATTCCAGACCGACGGCAAGCATAGATCGGTTTAGAATGGGTATTCAAGACCAACGGCAATTCGTGGATCGGTTTAGAAGAAGTATTTCAGAGTGATACGTTGTGGGTGGAGGGCTTATAAACCCTTACCCATAGCCTGTACCTATAGATGCTTTTTCTTAGATTATTACCCTTTATTATACTACAATTACGTATTGTTTTTGGTTACTCTTTAAAGACCTTATGTTTATGTGAATATTATAGGTTTTCAGAATTTACCAACGTTAATTAGTAGCCGACTCGGTCGACTACAAATAGCCTAGGAAAAAAGAGATAGATATACGTTAAATACCTATAGCTGGATTCTGTAACAGTCCCAACTTCCCGTGTTTTAATATTACAACTTATGTGTATTATACGGAAGTGTGGAATTAAGCAGGAGCGCCGAGAAACCCGAAGCGTTACAAGATTTTAAGATCCGGAGTGACTTTGAAAATATTAGCTTCGTTTCGTTAACCGCCAACTTATATTGGCGCTTTAAACGTATAATCTGAGTCCTTTTCAAAGGGCGTCATATTACGTATTTGGCTACTTAGGCTAAAATACCAAATTTTTGAAACCTTTTATTAAAGCTTACAAGATACCAAACTACGTAGGCTAAAAATACCAAGTTTCAGAATTTTTCGTTAGAATCTATCTTACTTTCTACAATTTACATCGATCGCCTTACTAAAATAGATTATATATAAATGACCAAACCGATAGCCTTAGTAACATCGGTTACATATTAAGTAACTTGTCGATCCACTTACCAATTTCTACTACGGTAAGTTATTACGAACCAACTATTAAACACCGAATTACATGACTACATATTCTTTTCTGTGCCTACTTCTTCACGTTAGCCATATATATTTTAAGTTTAGTATTTGTAAAGTTTTGAATTTTTTCAATTTTTTCATTGGTGTAGCGTTACTACCGTTAATAAAACCAATTCAGGATGTTAAACTAACTTATAGTTACGCTTTATTCCGACTGTCTCAATTACTCTATTTAATTTACGTTTATCACGTCGCACCGAACTTTAAATTACCCTAGACTTAAACTACCTTGGGCTATATACGAATTACTCTTTACGGACACATGATGGCTCCACTAGTAACGGATTTGATAAATGCTAACAAATGTATGGATTACCTTTATATATATATATCGCTTCGAAATAGTATCCTTAAATACTTGGACTTTCAATTTTGGTGTAATAAGGTTAAGGCTTTAGTGTAAGATTGGGATCCTTGTACGGAAAATATATATGTTACGAATATGATTTTTAATTATTGTAGTAGAGAAATTAAAGTATATGACTTATTAGAGGAGTTTAGCGAAGATTTTGCGGATTAGAAGTTAAATTTATGGAGAATAGTGGATGGTATAATTGTAAAACTCCTACGAAAATAATTACGGTATGAAGGTGTTAATATACCCGGAGGAAGTAATATCTGTATCGTAGGAGCATTATTTGTAGCGGCTTGGCTTACATAATTTCCGGAATGAATAGATAAAGGAATAAGAGGAAGAAGGTTTATAGAAGGAAGTTACCTGAAATAACGTTAGGATGGTCTAATTAACGTTGTAAAAAGTATTATAAAAACAGTGTATTGAGATATAAGATTTTACAAAACTAAACGCCCGTCGGAGGACGGAAACAAAATTTGAAGGTTCGTAAAAAGACGAGGAAACACCGTAACAATTATTTAGAAAAAAGGTGGAATATGAAGCCCCCTTAGAAAACGATTCTAAACCGACTCAAAAATAAAACCATACCCCTAATACGGAAAATAACCCGATCAATTATAGAAGAATCGGCTGGAACGTAAAAACCAACCCGCCTTTGGAAGTAATAATCGGCCGGAACACGGAAAACACACCGATATAGGAGTTAATAAACGGCGTAAAACGTTAATATGTGCCTTACGGATTAATTCCCTTTAATCACGACCCTTATCGCGACATTCCACCATATTACTTTCCCACATATAAGAGCGACCCTGCGAAGCTAACCAAATTTGCTAATCTGTGGGATAGTAATTATGATTATAGAGGCAAGCCATACAACGTATTGAATAATAAGATGCGCGTTGTGTTTAATATATGTAAGAGACTAGATATTAAGTTATTATAATTTTACGTTTTTACGACATATATACTTTCTAGGTAAATCAAAGAGTGGTATATCTACTACCTTATATAAGTGAATATATTCGCCGAGTGTTATAAATGCCTCAAATCCTATTTTAATACCGAAATTAATTAGGAATTGTATAATATGGACTGGATTAATACAACGTGGAAATCGGTGAAAAACTAGAAGAAAAATACCGATAAAACCATTTAGAAAATCTTTACCACTTTATTAGTAAAGTTCCGAAAGTGACAGGTAACCTTCAAACCGAAATATAAAAGAAAACAACTATTTATTTAAGTAGTAATGAAGACTTGTAGTAGAAACCTGAATTTCGACTTCATACTTTTTAAACCATAAAATTATTTAAAGGCTTTTTATGAAAACTTTAAAATATCGGTCAAAACCTTTATAAGACAATGAATAAGCCTTGGATTAACATTTTTAATTGATAAGATTGAAGGCGACGTTTAAATTATTCAAGCAAACCTTGTCAGGACGATTTACCTCGTTTTGGACCGGAAATTTAAAGTTTACCCTAGGTAAAACAAACGCCTAAAGTACAAGATATAAGGAGTAAACCTTCGTAATAAGAAAGAAATACAGTCGTTCGAAAATAAAAAGAAAGAACCGAAATTACAATAATATTTGCGGAAAGACATACGACGGCTTATAGGTTTCTAAAAACAATATATCGTATACGGCAAATTCGGTTACTAGTTTATAAACCACCTCATTCACTAATAATTCGAATCAAATGATAATTTTAAGCCGAATTTAATTTTAAACATCGGATTAAAGCCAATTTTGCAATATATGTATCCGAATGTCAAGGTAAAGATAATGGACTCAATGTATATATTTACGAAGATATATCCGAAAAAAAACGTCCTTAAATAAGATAATGACTACTTATTAGCTTACGAGGATGAAAAAGCTTAACGTATCTTTGCAGGCTCGTAAGATATTCCCTTTTTGTATAATATAGGCTTAGATTTCGTAAACGATGCGTTTAACACTAATATAGCGTCGTAATTCACATTTTTAATAGATACGAAACCAGGTTTTAGGGAATTATATCTCATAATGGTATAGAAGCGATTTTAACGGCCGGAAAACAATAATTTGATGTACTTACGGCGAAATTACCAAAATTTCGGTTAGACCAGATAGGAAAATACAGAAAAGTTTTGTTTAGTAAAGGTAAGGCGACGTCGTTCAAAACGGTTGTAATCAATATGCTTTTCGAATCGATTAAGTTTTACGTAGTAGAACTTACAGCGTCATTTTTGTTTTTATTAACTCATATAAATAAGTTTGGAATTAAATTTCGGAATACGACTCATTAACTTATCCACTTTTTAAATAACGTATTCATACCGTTTAGGTTTAAGTTCGGCCACTTGTGAGTTTTCCCAAAGGTACGTATAATTAAGGTTATTTACTTAACTTAGCCAGAATTAAAAGCTTTATACCGACGATTCGGACACCTAGTTGCAAAACGAATTTTACGTCTGTTTTACGCCGCAATCTATATAAATGTAGGAAAGAACGTATTCGAGGTTATCGAAAAGTTTTGCCATAAGTGCCAGCTTTACTTATAGGCCCTACAACGGTTCAAATTCCGATTTTAAAACGATATGGACTTTAATCACGAAGTAATTATTAATATTATGTATTTTGACAGATAAGCGATCCTCTACGTCGTCGATATATTTATATTATTTTAAACCGTTCATTTTACACGGAACGCTTTACCTATAAATTATTAGGAAGCTTTCATTAACTACTGGTTAAACGTTTTCCTCGGGCTTTTAAATTGGATTGCATATAATGTTGGTACCGATTTTAATTTTATCGAGTAGCGTACGAACGTTGAAATAACTGGTAACAAATGTACAAAAATTCTAATAAAAGCCATATAAGGTATTAAAAAGTATAAACGATATTATAAAATATTGAAAAAACGCTTTAATATTGTTTTTCAAATAATCAATGGGTATTAATTTTGTAGAATCCATCCCTGAAAGAGGTTAACGCCATGAAAATACTTTTGGCCTAAGTAGGCTTATCCCTACGCTTTTTGTCTTTGGTACCTACCCGCGAATCTACACAAACTTTATACTATTATTATTCATAGTGTAAAGAGCTAATGTTATAGCCAAAGCTATAACGGCCTTACGCTTACTGCGAGTGAAGAATAATGTTTTTAAGGTGTTGGTTATAGGGAAAGGCTTACGTAAGACTAAAGAGTTAAACCTATTATTATAATCCGAGGTTTTAATTTAGAAAATGAACGGATGGATGGATTAAGCTTTAAAATATTAAAGGATTAAAAGGCTTTAATGTGATCGTTAATTTACCAAACAGAACGAGTTCGTTTCACTAAATAATAATAGGAGAATATAAGAGAAAATTAAAAAAAAAACCCCAAAACTATAAGACGAGTAATAATACCTATGAAAAATCGCTTAAAACGACGAATCTAAACCGAACTTAGCTTTAGCCTTACCCTCAAAACGCGAATCCATCCCAACTACGTTAAATAAAATTGGTATATTTATATCAAATCTGTCGAAACCTCGACGCTAAGGATGCCCCCTCGGCTTAAAAACAAAAATACGCCCTAAAACCTTTGTTATGGATTCCTTTATCACATAAAAAGAAATGGAAAATCGCGAACACAGTTTAAACCTCCGCCAGGAAGGTATTATTACCACCTCAGGTATACTATTCATATAATTTACTTGAACGGAAATTTCAGCCTTTATCGACTAAGGTGTATTTCGTCATAAACTATTTCACCTAACCGGTAACAGCGCCTATAGAACTTTTCTAACCTGTTTCGTCTACGAAATTAAGGATAAAGTCGGAAAACTCTACCAAAAGACACATTAAATTATAAAGATATATAATAACAAAAGTTAAAAGGATATTATAACCTAGTCGCCTACACTATAAAGGGTTAGCCATAGTCTTATTTTTACGATCGTTACCTCCTTTAAAAATCTGTATAAAATATATATGAAATTTCGAAATATAACATAAGCCTCTATCCAATTCGAGGAACGGCTAAAACGATGGATTTACGCCGATATACTTAAGGACCTTAGGCAATACCATCCACCCGAAACGATTTTACGTATTATAAAACCACTTTACGTCTTAGCCGAAACGGGTGTTTATTAGTATAATACCTACCAAAAATAATATAAGGAACGATTCTATACAACCAGTTTTACCTTAGACCCATGCCTATTAATATTAACGGGTATATAAGCGGACGATACCTACAAGTTGTGTAACTTCTTGCTTTTCACATTTAAAAAGAGAAAAACTTTGAAAACCAGCTTAAAAGCTAAACTTAAAACGTTTTTGATAAAATATAATATAATTTATTTTAATAATGCCACGATTACCTTTCGGAACGGAACTTTAAGTCTTATGTAACAGGGGCAGTTGGATAAAGTTACCCTAGTTACTTTGGATAACATAAAACGAGCTAACGAACAAAGATGTTAACGTATACGCGGCGTTTAGGTTGCCTTTACAATACAACTAAAGGCAGCATTTAATCTCCCTATCGCCGTACAATACCAAACCGAGCTAACGGAGGATATATATAAGGCTTTTAACCAACGTTTTTTGAAGTAAATGTATGATTAAAAACGCGTTTCATAATTTATATTATTAGATATACATACTATAAAGCTGTTTGTTTTCATTAACAGCTTCTTCATTAATAATAACGATTAAAAATTAAAAATAAGTTTCATACTTATCCTCGGTAACGAAATACCGTCCCGAAATATCTTTAAGTTCCGAAAAAATATTTTATACCAAAGCTTTACTAAGTATAAAAGGGTTACACGAAGCGTTCTGGCTTTTAAATTTTATTATATGGTTAAAGGCTTCGATTCAGGTATTACCATAACGATAAAAGTCTGGATAATTGTTTTTAACCTTAGCTTACGCCCTATTCCATTTATAGTTTACATTAACTCCTTTTTGTTTTCTAAGTATTTGGTTAAATTGGGTATTATCAATAAAAGGCGTTTAATAATCGATATTATAACATTACAGGAATAGTACGAACGACGAGAAATTGAAGAGACTTGATAAATTAATAGAAATCTCAACCTGATTAAAGTAATAATGAAAGTTATACCAAATTATGTATTAAACACTCTTATATTTTAAAATACGTTGTTTATTAGAGTTATTTCAAAGGTTTTACGATCTTAGTAAGCTATTACACCATATTGATTTTGGTTAACTTGGATCGACTTATAATACCTTTTGCACCGATTCATGATTTGGCTTTATTTAAAAGAATTATTCGCCCCAATCGCCGATTTTACTTTTATTGAATACAACTCCTCGCGCCAATTTACTCGTTTTCTTTTTTTATTCCTTTAAAATAGCGTAATGATATAGATTACTTTTATTATCTTAAGCGATGATTTTATTAGAAGCTATAAAATTACTGTATAACGTATTACATTATAGCCGGGTATATCTGCCCAGTCCCCGAGGCATTTATCTACTATTAAAAAGAAAAGGAAACGCCGTCGCATCTTTACCGTCCTCCCCGCCGCTTTCCCCTTTTATTTTAGCGTTACCATTATCACCGCCTCCGACGTTATTAACGTTAGCGAGGATGTGGCCCTGCACTTTATTGGTTATACTCTGAGGTGAAAATACAGAGGAGGGATTAATCTACTCGCAGAGACGTGCGATAACGCCGTTAAACTCTCTCGTATAATATATACGTAGGCGTCGTTTCCAGGTGACAATGGCAGTTACCATTTCCCTCATTCGCTGGTTATCGTCTGTTACTAATTAATATCAGTTTATTGTAGTTATTTACGACGATTTGTTTTCCGGATCGCCCTATACGGTGTATCTTTAAATAAAAACAATGCTTTGAAATTCGGTTGACATTTACCAAAAATTCAGCGGGCGCGTAACACGGCTTCAGCCTATGGCCCTAAAACCACCGTAACAGGGGCGTATAAGCTGCTAATTAGTTCGTAACGATGACATCGAGCCGAGAGGCCCCTACTTTCGTAACAATCGCTAATAGACTTGTCCGCGGCCATAGACGCGATACAAAACACGTAAAAAATGTTTATTAGCAGTCTGTAGCTATAAACCCGGGTACATTACTTTAACGCTTAATGTGTTAAACTGGCCTTACATCGTACCATAACTATGTAAAGCCCGAGGCGACGGAAGAGGTCCGCCTCGTATTTTTTATCTATAAAACAAGGAGTTAAAAATGGTTAAACAAAGGGACAAGAATATATATACCTTAGTGTAATTACGTCAAGCTATGCTTATAGCCTAAAAAGGCCTCTACAGGTAATAGGTTTTTAACACGTGTGGAGAGAGTAAGGTTTATAACCTTAGAGGCCCCCTACTTCTCCCCTTAAAAGCTAGGGAAGGGGGAGGGAAAAGAGGGGGAGGGGGGTGTGACGGCGGCGGAGCTGGGCGGCGTGGCGGGAGTGGGGCTTGGCGACGTGGCGGCGAGCTGCGTGATGGAGGCGGGAGGCGTGGTATTAATGGAATAGATTGTGCCAAATAAAGGCGGACTATTGCTGCTAGTCGTGGTGGTATTAAAGGCGGCGGTTACGGCGGCTGCAGTGGCGGCGACACGCCGACATTTTCGCTCCAAACGGCGCCTTATAGTCCTATTTTTACGCGGCATCTGTTCAAGATATAGGTTAGTATATGGGTGTTGACTAAAGGCCTACCTATCAGAGGGGTTTTTTTGATTATGGGAAATAAAAGTTAGGTTAGGGTGGGGACTTATATCGGTTTAGATTACATGCCTTTAAAAAAGAAGGAAAGAAAATTTGCCTCAACCGATAACGATTTATCTTTTTATACTAACCCAATACGTTATTACTTAATTACTATTACGTTATTATCTTTACGTAATTAACCCTTGTAATACTGGTGTAATTACCCCCATTAACTACAAAAAAACGTTATTACTAACTATATCACTCCTATTTAACTATACGAATCAGATTCGAATTACAATTACCACGGCTAAACTTCATTAATTTTAGCCGAACTTGTTAATTTGGACTTTTTGCGAGTCATACAGTAACAAAATCATTATTACGAAAACTACTAATTTAGACCTTTTTCGATTAATACGGAAATAACACTGTTACTATGGAAACGACTAATTTAAACCTATTACAATTGATATTATAAATAACATTATTACTACTAAGCTATATGTACGGAGTATATAAGGGGAAAAAAGATTACCTATATAAATATTACTATATACCTTTAAAGACAGTATATATAGGTTAAGTAAAGGTATACTATATTACAAGGTAAATTCTTTCAGTGTACATAGTAACATGTTATGCTGCAAACCTCAATCTTGCAAGACGTAAAGTGTATTATGCATAAATCGGTTTTGAATGACTATTCCAGACCGAAGGCAAGCATAGATCGGTCTAGAATGGGTATTACAGACCGACAGCAATGCGTGGATCGGTCTAGAAGAAGTATTCCAGAGTGATACGCTCTGGGTAGAGGGTTTATAAGCCCTCACTCATGGCGTGCACCTCTGGATGCTTCTTCTTAGATCATCACCTTCTATTATACTACAATTACCAATAATTCTTGGTTACTCTTCAAAGACCTTATATTCACGTGAATATTATAGGCTTGAGACCTTACCGACAGATATACACGCTTATAGGCAAAGTTTACAAAATCCTTAAGTTAGAAATTGACATTTTCATGAACTTTGATGTAATATTATATATAAAAGTGAAAGGCATTAACAATATTTTTGGTTCTAATAGGTTAGTATTTGATTAGTTGATTTTTGATGTATAATTATTTGTGATAATAAAATTCCAATTATCATTACCGATTGAAAAGATGGTTATGATATATAGTAAAGTCTAAAATTACTTAAGTAAAGAATCAGTAATATATTGTCTTAACGATTTTCTGAACACTAACAAGGACCGTAGATAATGGATATGTTATTTTCATCTTTTCAAAGTCAATTCATTACATAAAGAAAGATAGGTTGATAAGATGAACTTTATGTAATTTTCAATATTTTAAATTTAAATAAAGTTGTTAAAACAGTAAACGTTATTGTTACTTTCGCTATGACATATGTCTAAAGATACAGAAAAAAGGTTCAAATTGAACCAAAATCCTTAAGTAAAGCGCATTACACAATATAACTCCTTAATATCGATAGTTAACAAGTTTATAGAATGAAGACTGCGTGTATGACCATTTGAAAATTGATAATGAAAAAGACGATAGCAAAAAGAACTATAAACCTGTACGAATATATATTACAGTCTTAGTACAGTAAAAGAAAAGTTTAATAGTGAATTAACTGTTAAATTTCATATTAAAGGCATCATTGACACACTGCGTACGCCTTTCGAAGAAAATGACCGAGTTAGAATTAACAGTCGTTTAATCTTTGGCGTGGTTCAATTTACGCTATTGGTATAATTTAAAGAAGCAAGATATTGCGAATCTCAGGTAAAAAATCGTTTTCAAGGTCAAAACTGAAATTATGAACCGGCTATAGGAAAGATAATGCTTATCTCTTAGGAATATATTAATGATAGTAAACATTAGTTTCTTACCTCATCGTTTACTATTTAAAAAAAAACCAATACCCAATTATTTTAAGTGCTGCTCCTCTGACTGATAGCGTATAACAGCGAATTAAATAATTTTCGTCTTTGATTCCGTTATAAACGCCGCTTATCTAATCAGACGAATTAAATTTCTTATAATTCTTCTTAACAGAAAAAGATCAGATAGATAATTTACTACTACAGCAAACGTTATATAACATATATATGTCAGGAATAAATGTATGATACAAAATGAATCAATATTTAAAGTCTACAATATAAAAATAGGATATAATATCGGTATATTGATTAACGGCGTATTAAGAATGGATTTGAAGTTATTATTTTCTTTTCCGTTACCTGTAGTTATCCATATAAATTTCCGAAACCTTTGATATTATTATACCAAGTTTGGAGCAATGAATACAAATGTTTCATAATAGAAGTAATGGTTTTAAAGCATTTATTCAAAACTTGAAAGATTAATGAGTTTAGGTAAATGAATAGCATATATAAATTTACTAATATCATAACTAAATTCACGACTAACAACTTCTTTGAAAGTTTTATAAATATTGAAAAGTTATTTATACGTTTAAAAGAAGACGTAGACTGGGAAGCATATAAAGTAAAGAGATAGAAATATCCTAGCAAATCGAAAACATTTTAGGGTAACAAGCACTTAATACATACTTAGATTTTTTTACAAAGGGTATGAGACTAGTAGCGTAACAATTTGTATTCAGAAACTTGTATATGGGAATAGAAGAAGTAAATGGTTGGAATTATGGAGTAAAATACTTTGATGTAGGTGTAATTATAGTATAAAACCGGCTGGGATTGGCGAAGGCAATACCGATAGGGATGGAAAAGAGTTTAATAGTTATCTTCAATTGGTAATTGAATACATTGGCACCTGTCTACAAAATCAAAAGTCGCTAGTATTGAAATATTATTCAATTTCATTACAACTAAGTTAACAATACTAAATTTAAGTTGATTTTACTAACTGCACGTTTACTGTATCACCAGTAACGCAAGTGCTCCATTCAATATAAAGCATAAGCCAAGTAGTTTCTTATAGAGATTAGTGTATTTACTAGCGAGCGGTTTATTAAACTTAGAACTAAAGAATCACCACTTTCAATACAATACCAGTTACATCGACGAGAAATTCGAATCAGTTGGGTTGCAACGATAAAAGTCTACCAACATTAACTTTACCTTATTATAACCAACTTATTATCATCAAAACAACAGTTTTAAAGTAAACCTTAAGAATCTTCTTCTAATACAACGACAAAAACCATATATACCAAATCGCTTGATTCGCCGCAAATAGTTTCTACACAAGGAAACATATGAATTTTACGATGCAAGATTCTTTAACATTATGAAATGCAGGGGAAAATGGCGCTTCAAATTTCCAAAATCTTCCGAACCCTTTGAAATCCTTACTCATCACTAGAATTTTTAGTATTTCATAACAACAAAAACCCTTAATTGACGTCGAATTGTCTAATACTAATCATTATTTGTTTTTGACTTTAAATTAATTTACCGGCTAGGAAACGTAGTTATCCAACTAAATGTTTTTACCTAATAACCTAATAATCAGGCTTGGAAAACCGATTAAGATAAAGATTTCATCACATATTGCTACAGATATTGGTAGGCCTTTATCGTTGTAATGTATTCGATTCGAATCTATGTTGAAGTAACTAGTATTGCATTGAAGGTGGTGATTTGTTACTTCTAAGTTTTGCAAACCGCTAGCCGATCTGCACAATAATTTGTATAGCCTACTGTTTAGCCTATGCTCTAGTCTGAATTGGGCATCTACTGCACTTGACTTCCAGTCATCCCACAAATGATATAGTCAACTTGAAGTCAGTAAAATGAATTTAAAGTTAGTATAGTTGACTTGAATGTACTGTAATTAACTGCGTTACCAAAACGTAAACCAAAAGCCCCATTCTTTCCCAATGTATTAAAAGGTTTTTAGTTCATATTGATTTTTTTTCATATAAAAACGTTGATTACAAGTATAAAGAGGTATATTTTATAAACTGAAATTGCAATTGAAAATAAAGATTGCTCTCTTTATTGAATATATGACATTTGCAAACAAATATAAAAACCAGTTCTCTGGAAAAAAACACCTACAACCTTTTGCAATTGATCAATATTTTACACAAGTTTAATGGGGTATAAAAATGAATATTATTGTCGATAGGATTACTAACTACCAAATTTTGAAAAATACTAAAATGAAAACATCTTGTTCTTATTAAATCATCCGATTGTTTACTGTTTTTCAATGTTTTTGGATTGATTTTTTTTCCTGATTTGGCTTCATAAACATTATCAAAATCCACTTTTTCCATTTGTAATGAAATAGAATTTTCTCAATACAAATTTGTTAGAGGGAACAGAGGGAGAAAGGGTTTTTTCACGATGAAAACAATAATAATATAGACTTTTAAACTATTACGAACGTGAAATGTTTAAATAAACCATATATTCAAACGAAAAAATCATGTTTATTATATCAGTAAAATTGTCAACTTTAACATTAATATATTCAATGAGTATAATATGGTATTTATAAAGTATAATTCAAGGGAAATAGTGATTAATGTCGGGTTTCAAACCATTCAATATGCATTTTAAACAAATAGGTACAGTTTACAATCATTGGGAATTCTGTAAAATAACAAGGATTCATTATATTGAAATGTTTAATCTATAAAACCTGGAGGTTCATAATGTTATGATTAATATTGCATCATAATTCGTAATGATTTGAGTATATCAAATTATCATCTACAATTAAAAGGTCAGCCATGAAAGTTTGGTTCATGAGTTGAAGAAAACCAAATTATAATACTATTGAATTCTAATTCAATATCATTAATCCAGCTATTAAGTACGTAGGTTATTGAGTATTTATTGATGAGTGAAATTTGAATTTTTAGTTGATGACTTTTTGATCGATTGTGTAAAAAAAACTTGTTATAAAAGTTTAATTTTCAGGAACATTACAACTTTATTGAAATGAATTCCAATAACTTCAATTTTTTCATGAAAATTAATATTTGATTGTTAATTTAAAAACATTGAAATAAAAATGTGGTATATTATACGCATATTTCAGATTCTTATCATTCCATAGGAAAAACTTAGAAACAAGTAGAAAAACAATTAAAACTAAACCTTGGAATGAAATATCTGTTTTATAAGTATATAATCTCGAATACAACTGTTTATACGAAAATTATACACACAGATAAATTACGTTATCGAATATTATTTCAGCTTCGTCTTTGTAACAGCAATAAATTGTTATACAGTTGAGTTAATTATACTTATAGTTAGTTGATTGTACTGACTAAAAATTGACTTTAGTTTGTGGGATTGACTTTATCGACTGCAAGTTAAGTGCCATAGGTACCTAATTTTAGTTAGAAAACGGGCCAAGCAATTGTCCATATGGATTAGTGTGCAGACCAGCTATCAGTCTGTCAAACTTAGAAGTAACACATGACTACTTTCAATGTAATACACCAGTTACTTCGACCAGAGATCCGAATGGATTGCGTTTAAATGATAAAGAACCACCAACACTAATTCGAAATTATCAGGGTAAGCCCAAATAAGATAAGAAAAAGAAAAATCTACTTCCTGGTTATTACGTTTTGTTTAAGTAAGGTAAAGGAAAGATTTTTATGCAGTGCCCCTATATGCTATACAACTATTCGCGGCAGTAAATAGGGACAACTTATAGATTACGCAACTGTTGACTACAATCTACAAGTGAAGTTGGTATCAATTGTCTCGATAACACCCAAAGAACATGATTAAACCTGTTTTTTTTTTTTTAAAAAAAAAAAAAAACTATTGAGATTGACAGCTAAAAATCTCAAAAATCGTCAAGTTACCAAGTTGGTAAACGACTAAGTTTCTATTACTATCACGGTTACCATTACTTCAAATTTCAATTAGCAAAATGATTCAGCTCCACAACATTCAATCAACTATAACAACATTGATGGCAAACAACCTACAAAACAATCCCTTACACCACCTTCCCCCCCCCCTACACCCTTCAATTATCAACAAAATTTCTACTGTAAACACCAAGATTAACATCATCACTGAATTTATAAAAAGAAATTAAAAGCCTTGGATTCACATTTAACAAGCACTTTGATAATGACCTGGCTCAAATAAACGTTGATAAAAATTATACTCCCAAATAAATAACGAATATATTTATTACTTCGTCCTCGATTCAACCCCCAACGGATTTAATGAGAAACCTATCTATTTTTATTTTCTTTACGAATAGTATAACGAATACATATTTGCATTATGGAAGACGGTTGATTTATTTGTCAAGACCAGGCTGAAAATAGAGTTTTCCAACCAAAGAGTCGACCTCCCCATAAAGAAAAAGAAAGGATGGTAACGGAGCTAATATGTTATACGAATATATAATATATAAAGATCCTTAGTAGATACGTGATAAAGGTAAAGACATTGTTTGCGACATCATTCCTCATCGCCCTTACACTCTTTCACAAACTCTGCTTAAAACTAGATGAGTTCTTCAAACCCTTGTGCCCAAAAGCCTTTTCGTAATGGCGGTGCTAGCCGCGAGTAATAAATTGACCTACATACTGTAAGTGTTTAAGTTCACCAGTCAATTGAATAAGAACTTCAGAAAACTCCTTAATACCAAAAGAAGTATCGTCAAGTCCTTCACGACATTCCTCAAAACCTCTAACACGTTTAGTTTCAACAAGTTCATTAAGAAAGGTGCGGTTTTATACTGGAGCCTATTATAGGCACAACTGTTTAATTTTATTCTTCAAACTTTTAAAAGGTAATTTTTCAATCTACTAATACCAACATTTCATCTTTGACTTTTCATCAACTTTCTTGGCATGGGTACATGGATCACCTCGTTGAGGAAGGTAAGGGCTCTATACTGTAAACTGTAATAATACCCTCCTTTAAGAAAAAATTTCAAGCTTAGTTGTTTTTCATACCATCACTTTATATGCTTCCTATTTCACTATAGTATTACTAATCAACTCCATTACTACTTGAATCTTTTCTGGCGACCCCTTTTTGGCTATGAAGATTGTCGCCAGCCCGATACACTATCCGCACAGCGGTATATTCAGAGAACAACCTTTACAACTAACGATTCTATCCTTCGTTACTTGTGTCAACATGGCCTTCTAGACTTGGATTTTCATAGTGATGCAACCAAAGTCTGATTCCTTTTGCGCTTTAAGGTCTTAAGAAAAAACTTTTATTATAAGCGCTCATATATAACGGTTTTATTCTTTTTTCATCCATTTTCTTATGAGCTATTGCCACTTACATCGTTACTCCGCCCGTTCATCACGTCTTTAGATCTAAATTATACTTTGGATAATTATCTGTCGCAAGAGAATTTTTCGGTATATCCCCCCGTTTAGTTGAGTACCTTATTTTACGATTTTTTCAAGCTTTTTTTGGTTTGGGGCTTATGGTAAAAGATTGACTCGCCGAACAAACTGTGGAGTTTATTTTCCTTTTCTTTTTGCGGGATTTCGAGGAGAATATTAGTGTTCCACGGTTCTTTTACTCTTTTGGGACCGTTGTTAGATTTTAGATGCAAGTAGTTATCGAATAGGGACTAAGAAGTCATTTATCACAGCCCAGCTAAGGCTAAAGTTTTTACGCCTTTACCTGTCTCTAAACTATAGGGTACTTTAAATCCTAGATTAGAAGGTTGATTTTAAGTCCGGTTTCCAGTTAAATGTCTTCCTTGATAATTGGTTTTATTAGTAAAAGCTGTATTTCCTATAATATAGATGTAGGGTTGAAAACTGATATTTAATATACCTAGTTGTGAGTATTCTTTTTTCGTGTAATTCAGTAGATAAAACCTATAGAAATACTAATCGTATTCGCTAGGAGAACGGGTTTCTTTTTAATTCGGGGATATATACGGTTGATATAAGGCCCCTTCGGTAGACATTCAACAATTACATATAGTGTAAGGCTCGTAAATTAGCCATATGTATGGAGGATAAATTTTCAGCTTATATGGTTATATTGTAAGGAATATGGTGGTTTTCCCCACTGGTTTAGGGGTATAACCTTAAAACGGGGAATTGAATAGGGTGGTGGTTTCATATGGTGAGGAAACTCTGGTTGCGAGCCTTCCCGCCGGCATATGTAACTTAATATGAAAGAGGATTATATTATACTAACTATATGGTGAGAACTATACGGTGATAGTAAATTATACAAAATGAATGAAAAAATACCGAAAATCTCCCTTGTATCGCCGGTTGAAAGATCTAAAGAGCTCTTACAATCAGTACACTACTATTTCCCCTCAAAATGTTCCCATAATGCATAAAACTTAGGCGGAAATCATGACTTTCGTCAAAATCTAGGGAAAAAAAGAAAATTATAACGATAAGCCGTACAACGTTTTTGACGTCAAGTTATGACTGTTCTTCAATATCTGCCGCCAAATGAGGATTAAATTTCCAAGCTTTCACTCGTTATTCCCCAAAATTTAAACTATTCAAATCGAAAATTATTTCTGATATTTGAATAATTATTTATCTCTTCGAACGATTTACGAAAATTTCAAATGTTATTTTCAATACGACGTTAAATCAACATTATACCATATCAATTGAAATATTATCGAAGAGTGTTGAATACTAAACTATAAGAAATGTTTGGAGGAAAATATTGACATTTAAAATCACATACTTCACAGGCTAATACTTTACTAATAAGCTATGGAGAATTTGAAAGTTGGTGAAGACTTATTACGGCAATCAATTAGTTAAGTTACGATGGGTAATAAAAGGGTTAAATAAGTTTTACAACCTTTTAACGTTCGTTATGAAGGCTTTTGAGCTAGTTCTGGTCCTCGTTCATGACCTTAATAACACTGATACCGGACTGGAGTAATATGTAACCTTAAGCTTACAATTTAACCGATAACAGTGAAAACCTTGTCTACACGTATTACATCGACCTTAAATGTGGTAGGCCTAGGAAATACGGCTAATAAAAAGCCAATTAAAAGCCTAATCGTTCTAGTAGGTAAAGGGAAGAATATTACTATTTTTAAAGGTTGTCAATTCAACTACGTAGGTTCCTTTCAAAAACAAAATATGTTATATTTATGGAAAAAAGGTTTGCAAATCAATATGCTTTACTATTTCCAAATATCAATAGAAATAATTAATATATTACACTTAGTACCCTTTTATTTCCAATTAGTAATACATGAAACGTTTATAGATCCTGAAAGTTTGGAGGTATATAATAAGAAAAATAAGCCTAATGTTATCGGTTGGCATGAAAATACTAGCATTGGTTCGGAAACAACTTAATAACTAGCTGACCTCGCCTTTATATACCGCCTAAAAGGTCAAGATCCTTATCGTTATTATAATGATAAAAACCCTAACCTTATACATTTATCTATTATATGCGATTCTCACGTAAAATAAGTTCTTTAGGGTGTTATATTAAATATTGAGATATTATGATACTTAATACAAGGTCATTCGTAAAGCGTTGTATTATGAAAGGATATTAATACTATTACGAAATTTAACCAAACGGATAACGGTAAGGTTAAAGTTAATTTGGCTTTGGAAAAATCAATTTTCGTTAAGATCGACGACTATTTCAATAGTTGTTGAGCCTATTATCTTTCACATATTAAAATCCACTGTCCCTTCTTTTTTTTACCTTAAAAACCTGAAAAACCTCGATGTCAATGTCGATATTGAAACTGACGAAATGATAGACTTCCAATTTTATCTTGAATGGCTTAAGATAATGTGTTAAAAACTAATAAAGTCAGAAATTCGTTAATTATATCGATGGTTGAACTATCCGGTGAATAATAAGTTATATAAAATCTTTAAAATGATTAGTTATAAAAATGTTGTCTTGCTATAGTTAAAGGTAATGAAATATCCTTGATACTACTAACGAATAATCTTTCAACACACTTTAAATTTCTAGTTTATGTTTAAAAAATTAATATTAACGTTGTTGTCAATGTATTCAAGTTAAACAACA
This sequence comes from Anisogramma anomala, assembly GCA_038502455.1. Taxonomy (NCBI): domain Eukaryota; kingdom Fungi; phylum Ascomycota; class Sordariomycetes; order Diaporthales; family Gnomoniaceae; genus Anisogramma; species Anisogramma anomala. The sequence continues at coordinate 33,617,467 of JASMMZ010000004.1, forward strand.
AATTTATATTTCACTTTATTAACTCTATGAAGGCGTTTCACAATATTGCGTTCCTTAAATCCATCATAACGGGAAAAAAAAAACCTAGGAAAAATTACGTATTTTATAGATTAACAAGTATTTAGAACCTCTAAACATATTAGGTTAAAATACCGGTACCACCTTTACTTCGATAAAGTTTCAAAACAATGCTAAGCTAATAGGTATTTAATAGAAATAAGTTTCTATTGAAGTTAATAAAGGTATTGGTAAAGTCGAAAAGGATTAAGAAATTTCAAAAGAGGTTTACAATATCCATACATTGAAGTTTAAAAACTGTACAAGTCTGGAAAAAACGCTTAAAATTATTAGTAAAGACACATAGTAATATTATTAACCATAACATCTTTATATCCACTTTTTTGGTATTTCAAACGTATTCAGAAATTAAGACCCAGTATTTAGCATTGTGAAATACATAAAAACGAGTCACCAAATATAACAAAATCATAGGAAAATTTGAAAAACGAAATTGGTACGCCAACAAATTAACGATTCCCTTAATACTAAAAACAGGTTCCTGACAACAAACATATTATCCCTACCCATTTAAAAATGAAATCCTTACGTAAAGAAATCTGGGAAAATAGGAAGGATCCTACAAGATATTGAATATCGCTAACTTAAACATGGGAGTTATAACCATTAACAGTTTCATTACTTTACGTATTATATAGATCAAACCGTATAAAACTCCCCTCAAATCTGATAAAGATTTTTAAGTCGAAATCACCCGAACGGAGCGGATGAACGAATGAAACCCTCATAAGTCAATGGTTAATAAACCGATAGAATGTTATAGGTGTGGAACATAATAAAAAATAAAGATACATACTGAAAAAAGAACCTTAATGAGAATTATAAGCCCAGAAAAGTATATCAAACGGCATGTGTATTTTGAAAGCACAAATTTAATGAAAACCTCGCTTTAAAATTTCAAATGAAATGTGTTATCAATATATAGGGAAACCTTTGAGAAAATTAACCGAATGAAAATGAATGGCCTCCTTACATGTAAACTTATTCAATTTATACCGTTCACGTAAGTTGAAAGACAAAACGTAATGATGTTCAAGTCAAGGATAATTTACAAGGTTAATAACAAAAATACGAACCGAACATACGAAATATCAATGTTAATCGCTTAAGTATACATCAACCAAGGCGAAAACCAAACCATTGCTTAAGCGTTGATAGTTTAGAATATTAGTTAATATTTAATTGTGATGATGACTACCCGTTCAACTACTAATAAAAAAGCCGACTTTATCTCAAATAACCAATATATTACGTAAATGAATTTGTAGTTCGCCACGAAGTTTTAATGTATTTTGACATTAAAGCAGCTGAAAAAAACTAAAGAATATGCTTTCTACGGGTACGCTAATAAAAAACCTCAAACCTTGATACAAGATAATTAAAATGAACATTTATTGGGTTTTAACATTCCAAAACCACTTTAATAATATGTTAAATATAAACATATCAATGTTCAACTGGTACTTTTGAGTTAAGTATGGTCAAAACTTCGATATCAATGATATATAAGCTAACCATATCATTTTCCTCCAAAACGTTGGATTTATAGCGGTGAAACAACGTATCATAGAAATTTTGGACTGTTAAAAGTGAAGATTGATTGAGACTTTGATTGAAATGATATAATTATACTTTGATCAATCGGTATTTCGTATTTATAGTATGGACAGCATTACTGATACGTACTATAACTGAAACTTAAAAAAAAACCTATATACAAACCATGAAAAAAAAAGTAAATTTATTAATGAAGGAAAATTATAACGGTACTTGAAATGAAGTGATTATCAAGATTATATCACTACCCTATATTAACCAAAAGTATCCTACAATCTACAGATAAAGGTAAAAATTTAGAATTTACTAAATGATAACTTGAACAAGTTAAACAAACGTATGTAAAAATAAATAAACAATTCAAATGGAAGTATCAATATAATATCGTCGTTGGAATAGTACTAAATGCTGTGCAGTAGGTCAACTTTGCCTACAGTAAAGTTGACTGTACTGCAAGTTGAGTGTATTGCTTATGGACTTACCGTATTATGTGTAAATCGAGTGCAGTACGCTATACTTTACACTAGGGAAAGGGCCAAAAAATTGGTCATACATATTACTGTGCAGACCAGCTAGCGGTTTACCAAGCCTAGAACAATACATCCACCACTTAATCAATGCAATACTACTGTTACTTCGACTACGATTCGAATCGACAACGTTACAACAATTTAAGGCTCTACCAACACTAATTAGTGTTTATTAGGTTAAGCACATATTGGATAAGTAAAAGAAAAAGATAATTTCCAATTACGCTTTGTGAAAGACCAAAGTAGAGGAAAAATTCTTATGAAGGATCTCTACTGCTTCATCGTTTTTTACGGTAATAAGTAAAAAAAACTTCTAAGCTACACTGGTTTTCAAAGTAGTTTAAAAGTAACGACGGTATCGCTATCAAAAATACTGAAAATAATCATTAACCTTTTTTAAAAACGTTGAAATTAATTGTCAAAAGTCTTAAAATTCAGCAAGTCAGTAAACGGCTAAGTTAATACTACTATGGATACTGCTACTACAAAAACGACCAAGTTCCTTGTTATGACCCAGACAGCGGTTGGGTCAGAAAACGGGCCAGTATGCAACTGCGCCACTGAGAAGCCTGAAGTCTAACACATCAAGCGGGGAATATCTCGTATATCAGCCACAATAACTAAGCAAAGTGATGTGATAAATCATAGAGGATCATAGCAATCCAGTATGATCCAGAGAACGGAGGATCATAGCGATCTAGTATGATCCAACCCAGGACAGTACTGAAGACGGTATGAAGGATAAAGGATATAAGGACACAGTCAGCACCACATAGATAGTATTTCCTTCATAGCTCTTCAGTTGTCGATCTAAGTATTAATTCCACGAATAGATTTACAGCTCTTGATCAGCACTACGAGAAGAACGTGTCGTTGATATTGTATTACACATACCTCTGCAACCGACCAGCTAACATAAACTCCTCTGAATACTACTGATACTCACGGGTATTTAGTGTGATCATTACATCCTTATATTAAAAATGCTTTACCAACAATAAACACCCCTTAATCTTACCCTTTACTCTAAATCTTTTGCCCTTAATTAATTTTTTTCACTTCCTCTACGCTAATTTAATCGCCAAGATCGCTATCCTACACGAAAACACCAAAAATCGTCAAGTCGCGCCAAAAACACCACGTCGCACAATCCAACGCTATGTTGCCAAATTCCCACATAACTTCTCGCCAAAAAAACAAGTTCTCCACGCCCAAAATCACCAAGTCCCTCGCCCTACGCGTTATACACGTCCTATATAAGCAAAAACGAAAAAATAGCTACCGTAAGTACTCACTTTCAAGCCATCACCGACTCTACTTAGAAAAAAGCAATCAAAAACCTCGAAACAGTCTTTGTCAACCACTACAACGAACAATTCCGTGTTACTAATATTGATAAAACCTCAACTAAAGCTCACCTAAACAACTACGTTAGTCAATAGATCCTCGAATATAAAGCCGGTAAAGAGTTTGGCTGCAGCGCCCGTGCTTTTAAAGATTTTCACGAATTCTTAAACCACTAAACGCTAAACATGTAGAAAATAATCCAACGTATAGTCAAAACCAATCTAAAGAAAAAGGTTATGCGCCGTAGTATTGATATCCCTAAAAAAAACCTTACTGGGACTGGTGAAAACTTTTTTTAAACTAGCTTAATAAAAGGACCCGCTTCAAAACCATAATCCTTAAATCCTTGAAGGAAAAATAAAAGGCGTTAAAGGATATTAAGGCCTACATACATGTTTTAAGAAACCTCCATTTTCTCTTTAGCTAAGTTAAACCTTTTGAACCGCTGGCGATTAAGAACCGATTAACCTATTCGAAAACCTAACACCCCTACGTAACAACGCAGAATACGCCCTTAACGGTGTCAAAACGCGTAAAACAAAGGCCGTCAACGCGGCCAGAGGTATTGAAGTCAGTGTTTTATACCAATTAATTAAGAAAGATCAATATGTTTATCAAAGTCTTCAGATACCACTTCCCCCTTAATATTTTACTTAAAACCGCCAAACTCCTTAAAAATATTCCCTCTTTATATTTGAATACGCCCGAGAACCCTCCACAGGTCCTACTATAAGACTTTACCCTTCGAGTTCAATGACTAGTATTTACTCTTAACACCATACTTCGAAAGCTCCATAGCTCAAACTACTGGAAAATATCATTTAAGAGTAGGATAATTATCACGACTTTCTCTGACGACTTGTCAAAATAGTTAATATTGATTAAAAGCTGTTTACAGACCTTGATAAGATTTAAACGACGTAAAAAAATGAACCGAAAAGTCCTAAACCTTTTTTAATACTAAAATAATTGCATTTTAAAATATTTGTAAGTAAATCAAGGTTTCCCCTTGAGGTTTTTACTTACTATTTCCTGGAATAGTAACAGGGAATATCAGGAACTACTACCTACCCTTCTATACTAAAGCTACCACGTTTCGCGAAATCTACAATAATTCAAAAAACTACTTCGAATACGATATTCACCTCGCACAATATCATATAAACCAAGCCACCACGCGGTCAACTACATTAAAAATAGAGAAAAACAAGGAGGAAACGGTAATGAATATACTGAATAAAATGTTTAACAACATAATAATAAGCCAAAAAGCAATAAAGAAAATTCACGTTTGCGAAACCACACTTCGCAAGCAGGTACAAGTAGTAATTACAGTTATTAAAGAATTTGAATACACCTTATAACGGCTTAATTCCAGCTATATTTTTTTTTCGCGAATTATGTTCTTCGCTTACAACTGTAATGACGCGGACACCAAATTAGCTTAATATATACCCCTATGTCGGCAACTTCCTTTACATAAATGTAAAGAACATTACGGTGGTTAATTAAGTCGACCGCAAATACGGATACGGGTGCGCTTAACTCCTAAAGTCTGGTCTATTGGCTACAAACTGAAGGTAAAAGTCACATTAATGCCAACAAAGCCAATATTTAAGCGTACCTGTTAACCCCGAATACTATTGTCATAGTAATGCCAAAAAACATTAGATCTGTCGTAATTTTAGCTATTAATAAACTCAACACCCCCCCACCAAAGGTAATACTAGAGAAACACTATATTATGCAAAATACCATACTACTTCTAACTAGGAATACCTAAAATCAATCGCAGACTTCGAAGTTAACAATCTAATTAATGGTATTAATACTCCCAAGAAAAATAAGCAACACAAAGATACTACTCCTAATACGGCCCAATAACTAACCGACCACATATTTTTATACCGTTTGGATAGTAAAAACCCTTACCTTCGTTTTAACAAAACTCTTAACCCCTTACAAAATTTCAATTTTCGCAATCATGACACGGACTATACTTTTCAAGGTATTATTCTAGACAAAAAGGCAATAAGGTATTTAACGAAAATATATTTACAATACGAAGCACAACGGAAGGAAAGAACCACAGCTACTAAAATCCATCGTCACTATAATAACAAACCCTAAGTTAGTTTTAAACCAGGCAAATAACTATCGTCATATAAGATAACGGTAATTTAAATTATGATAAAAACAATTACGTTTTACATACTTCAGTTCTCCACCCCTTTTTTACTTTATTTAAAAGATATAAAGACCCTCATCATTAACATCAACGTTAATAGAAACGAACTGGGCGAAAACAGCCAAAAGTTTCCCCTTTATTTTAAGTGTGGGCACTTATTATTTTATATTAAATTCCCGGAACCAGTGTTGTTTAACTTTAAAGAGCCAGAAATACGTTAAACACATCAGCGTTTAACTTATTTAGCCGTTAACAGGCTATATAAAGTCGTAAAATCTACGAAGCATAAAAATATAGAATACTTTGCCTTGAACTTTTTAAAAAGCTTTGTAATCACTATTAAACGAATTTTTAGCATCCTCAAAATTTAAATGTATATTAATAAACGATAAGGATCTTAAAAACATTATATTTATTGATAAATTTTACTTAAAGAACAAGTCTATCCTTGACGTTATTAATTCCGAATCCTCTTTTTACGGGGTAAAGTTTTCAAAGTCTTTTTTAGAGAAAAATACGTGGGAAACACTAAAAATATTGTAGATTAACACGTACCTAGGGACATCTAACGTCCTCGTTTACGATACTGTTACGAAGTTTACAGCGGCGGAGTATTAAAAAGATATAAAAATAATGGATATACAGTATAAATAAGTACTTGTAAAAACCTACTGCAACATTGGAAAGGTTAAAAAAGTACACGTTTTACTTCGCCGAGCGTATAACATCCTCACGTTAAAAATTGAAGGCTTTATGAGTTTGAAAATACGCTTATAAATGACAGTAAAAAGCCTTAATAATACTATGGGCTCTAACGGCTTAATACTAACGCTACTGGTGTTTGGAGCATACATACGCTTGACGAGTAAATCTCCACCCTCGGTAAGTACTTAAAAACATGTTGCAGCCTACGGAAAAGCTTTAAGGAAACTGCGAAAAAACTCGGCACGCTGCTAAATCAATAAGGACCTCAACGCCATGAACGGTCCTACAATAATCGACATATTTGCTTTGCCGTTACAAAGTGAAGTCTTCGTGTAACGGGAGAAGGGTAAATAGAAGGGCTTATACAAAATATTAAATATCGCGAACTCCGAAATAATTGTTAAAATTGCTAAGAGTCCTATATCGTTCCTAACTACTTAGGTCAAGCCTTATATTAGAGCTACTGATAATAAAAACCCTTGAACTAAACGACCGAGCAACCACGAACCTCTTGCACTCGCCATCGACAAGGCAATAAAATGCCGCCGGCGCGAATGACCCCCGGAAAAAAAAAAACCCCATTGAAGAGCATATATACATACCGGGTTGCATCGACAATACTAATTGGGTAAATAGGAAAAATATGATAACGAAAATTTAACACTAAAGCTCTGAGCATAAGGAATTATTAAGACTTTCGGAAAACCCTTTAACAAAAGCGATAAAGTCGAAATTAACGACTTGTTAACTCGAAGGGTTATAAAATTCGTGCTGAAAACCAAATTTAACCTTCAAAACCAAAAAGTTACAATTTTTAAGTTGAGGATTATCCATGAGGTTAAAGGAAAAACTGCGGGATGGCCGTACGAAAAGTTACGTCTAATCGCTTAAGGATACGGCAATAAAAGGAAGGACTTGATACTTACATACTCACCAACGACTTAGAAGATTAGCTAACACTAGATAATGAATTTAGTAGTAAGTTTACTAACCGTGACTAAATATAAGTTTACTCTCAACAGCTATAATATTATGCAAACCTATACACAATCAGCAACGGATTTAAAACGGATCTTACTACTCAAAATGCTATAGGAATTACATAAAATCGATTCTTTAGGCATGGTAATATAGTATATTATGTTATTATACGTATTTACTAAAATAAACATTTATCAATTTTCAACCTACCAGTCGTATCTTAAATTACGGATAGTAATAAAGTCTTTATTATTCGACCAGTATTTATTAGTAATATAAGAGAAGGATTTTAGCGTAATAGATAAAAAAATTCAACATACCATTTTAGTCGGAACGGCAAGTTTCATAGCAGTAGAATAACAGGCGATTAAGGACTCCAAGTTTTAAAACTGTAAGCTAGGAACGACATTAATAGAGAGAAGTCAACTTAACTTCAATGGATCGTCAATACGTATATTTAGTATTAATACATGCCTTAGGTTTCGCCAAAAAGGCTAGAGCGCTGTTCTGGTTACAATCGACAATACTAATAGGGCCAAAGCTTAACGGTATTTAGAATAACGTACTCGTAGCAGCTACATTACTTTCTTATACTAACCAAAAGCCTCTTACAACCTGTCTATAACGACATAGGCATAAGACGCAGCTGATAAAGACTTTAATAGTTAAAAAAGGCATAAATGGAAAATGAAAAATATGAACCGGGGGATTAAAATGGTCCTAATCGATATGTCGAAGGTCAAATTGATAATCTTTACAAATGGGTCCTTTACAAGTAACATCAACTTATCTTTACAAATCGGTTTCCTAATAACCCTCGTAAATAAAGACAAATGTAAAAACCAGTTTAACATTATCGGAAACCAAATTCACTAAACCTACGTCAAGTACAAAAGGATTACATGAGGCGTACTAGTTTCGAAGGTCTATGGTATAATAACAGGCTTTAACGTAAATATAGCATTATTGGAAACCCTCAACCTTATTATAAAACAGTTGAAAATTCCTCCTATCCCGGTAATAATTTATACTAATTCAAAAAGCCTCTTCGAATACTTATCGAAACTGGGAACCATCGGTGAAAAAAATCTGATAATCGACTTAATAATACTCTGTAAATCCTATGAAAGGAGGGAAATTAAGGAATTCCGGTGGATTAACGGCTGAAACAATACCGTAAATATCATGACGATGGCAATGCAAAATAAAACCCTGGAAATGTGTGTGGATAATAACAAGCTAACTATACAAATTGAGAGCTATGTTAATAGGTTTCCCGAAAAGCCTAAATCACGTAATGACGGTCGGGTATGTGGTGTCAAACTAAAAGACTGCCAGAGAATTGATGATACAGACCAGTTCAATTAACACGGTTAAAATGAAAGTCTGCAAAGGCCTATAGCGGAAAAATTTCTTATAGAAGTTTATAAACTCGGACCTCGAAGCGATGGAGCAATTAAGATCAAATAGGGTTAGTTTGAATACAATTGGATGTAATTTAGTATAAAGGTCAATTGAATTTAATATGGGGTTGTTAGGTTGACAAAGTTGCTATTTATCGTTAACCGAAAATGATTTATCAACTACACTAGAATGTACGTACAAACTAAAAAGCTGCCCGAATTGAAATAGTACCACATGAAATGTAATAGGTTAACTTGACCAACAGGAAAGTTGAATATACTAAAAGTCAAATGTAATGCTCGTAGACTTATCGCCTTGGGTGTAAATCTATTGTAGTACGCTATACTTCACACTAGTGTATGGACCAAGCAATTGGCCATACAAATTACTGCGTAGACCAGCTAGCGGTCTGCTAAACCTAGAATAATACATCCACCACTTGATCAATTCAATACTAATGTAACTTCGACCACGATTCGAATCGACAACGTTGCAAAGGTCAAAGACCCTACCAACAATCGTTTAATTTAATGACGGCGAAGCTAATAATATTTACAAACAATTTTTTATGAATAGTCTTAACATTTTTTTTAGCAATCGGATTTATTATCATATTTATTTATATGAATTGATTTAATAAACATTTTACAATTATTGGTACCGTCATATATTAGATGTCTGTTAACTATGAACGTATAATAGAAAACGTGCGAATGTCGAAGGTTTACGATATAATAGTCGGTTTTAATATCGATATAGTAATTGTTGGAACTTTAAACGTTATTATAAAATAGCTCAAAATACCTTTAATACTTCCAAGTATGTATACAAACTCCCGAAGCTTTTATGAACACTTGTTCAAACTGCGTACGACGAATGAAAAGCGTTGAATAGTAAATGTAATACCTTTAAAAAAGGTATATAATACCCGGGAAATCGATAGGTTCCGTTGTATCAATATCAGAGACAACCCGGTTAACATTATAACCAAATCTACACCTAATGAAGCCTTAGAAAGGTTTGTCGACCGCAATATACTAACCATATAAATCTAGGATTACGTGAATCACCCGGTACGTAACGTAAAGAAACTGGGATACACTGAAAAATAAACGATTGACAAGGTAACGGTAAGGGTAATAGTGCTTGTAATAACGTGTAAAAAAACAAGTTCGAACCTATTAGCAGAAAGTACGTATTTAGTAACGTACAAGTTTGTAATACGTATGAGTTTGTGGTAAAAGACTTGTATACGGGAGTTAGGGATCGCGGGACTCGTAAATATGGGTTAAAGAGCCGTGATTGAATTCAGTTTGAGTGTAAATCAATTGGAATTTGAAGGGGTCTAGCATTACGATTAAGGAAAAAGTTTAAAGCTTACAGAAAAGACGTAATTGGAGATATTGGCACGCGCAGACACAAAATTAAAAGCCGCCAGTGATGGAACAGTGGTCAATTGCAATACAGTCAAATCAATTATTTTTCTAATTGATTGATTGTACTAATAGCAAATTAACTGTACTTTGTGGGATTAACTTTATCAACTGCAAGTTAAGTGCAATGGTTATCTACTTCAGGTTAGGGTATAAGCCAATAAATTTGCCATCCAAATTTTTTGAAGACCGGTTAGCCGTCTACCAAACTTAGAAGTAACACATCACCACTTTAAATGCAATACACTAGTTACTTCGACCAGAGATTCGAGTCGACTACTTTGCAATGATAAAGTCTTATCAACACCCGTTTACATATAGTAAATTTTCCTACTATGTAAAAAACCATTTTGAATTTCTCAGTCAATGATTACTACGCTTATCTATTTAACATACTAAAATTATTATAATAATATATAACTATAAAAAAATCCTATTAATATTATGATCATTTAGTTAAACTTTGTTTTAATAGAATCATAATATTAAACTTCAATACCAGCCTATGTTCAATTCGATAAAGCTGACTTAAAACAAAATACACTGGAAACTTTGTTTTACATGTCAATTAATGTGATTATAAATACATATTTTATCAACATAATTTTTAAGTTATTATTACATATTACCTTTGGAAAAATTGTAAGTGTTGACGATTCGGCAGATTTATTGTGTAATTAAACTATATTGTGACTCTTTCATTTCGAATTTTTTTTCTCGATAGTAGTTTCTTACGAAATCTTTAATTTATATGTAATTGTATATTTTCATAAACTGAAGTCAGATTTCCGTATAAAATATGGTTGACTTTGTATACACCAGTTCATATTCATAGGCTTGGTACGTAATCGATAATAATTATTATATTTTTTCAAAGTATATTCAGTACGAAATTACATTCAATAGATAGTTTAAAGTTTTCTTTGCAACCCTATTTTTAATGGGAGAGAAGTTAACAATGTTATTTGTTTTATTATTGTACCTAATAATTGAGTTATATTGGATCAAATTTATTTGTTGATTTTAGTTTAGTTTACCATATTGAAGAAGAAAATTAATATAGACTTAAGTCAGTATCCTAAGCCTATATTGGATACATGATGTATTGTAGCAAGCAGAGTACTATAATGTTGGTAATTATATAATCTAGACCTCATATCTCGGCCTATAAACCCTTAAGGTAAGAAATAATATAAAGTTTAACTAAATTTATATTAAAATTTTAGTGTATACTACTAATGTATATTTCAATATTAAAATCAGTTTTGAAGTTTGTTTCTTAAAGGAAAGAGTATTAACAATTCAAATTTTCAAGCTTTGCGTAAATGTTAGTTACCATAAAAAGTATTTAATTTGGATTAGTATACAATCAATTACAGCATGAGTTTGATTTTGGTGTTAGGCGGGTATTATTAAAAAGAATTTTTATACTTTAGCGATTAGTTTCGTAAAGCATTTTGTATATTTTACAAGCGATGTAGCTATCTTTGTCAACATATTATATATATATGTTGGTAGGCCTTAGACGTTGCCACGTTGTAGATTCGATTGGTCGAAGTAACAGTAGTATTGCAGTAGTCAGATGGTGGATGTATTGTTCTATGTTTGGGAGACCGCTAGCCGGTCTGCACTGTAATTTGTATAGCCAATTGCTCGGCTCGTGCCCTAGAGTGAAGTGCAGCGTACTGCACTCGACTTACACCCAATGCGGTAATTCCTTATAAATTAATACACTCAACTTGTAGTATAGTTAACTTTACTGTGAGTAAAGTTGATCTATTACACTTTGTATAGTACTATTCTAATACAAGCGGCTTTTTAGTTTGTGCGCGTACGCTAGTATAACTGACTCATTTTTTCCGGTTGCCATTAAATTGCCTCCTCGTCAACTGGCTAGACCCCTGTTAATTCCAGTTGACTTTCATACTAAATTGCACCCAATTGCATGAAAATTAACCCCATTTGACCTCAATTACTCCATTGTTCCGAGGTCCGAGTTTATTAACTCCTACAAAAAGTTTTTGCGCCACAGCCCTTTGCAAGCCTTTAATTTAACTATACCACTCGAACAGATTACCATTATTAATCCCCTAGAATTCTTCCAATTTGCCAGCGTATCTTTATCTGCCGTTACGTGGCTTAGGCTTTCCGGGCGGCTTATCCATGTAGCTCTCGGTACGTATAGTTAGCCTATTGCTTTCCATAAACTTTTCCACGGTTTCGTTTGGTGATGCCTTCGTTATGGCATCAGCAGGGTTGTCTTTTCCGTCTATCCATTGGAACTCTTCAATTTCCCTCCCCTCATTGGCTTTGCGAAGCGCTATTATGACAATTATTAGGCGTTTTTCACCGGTGGTCTCAAGTTTCGCAAGGTATTTGAAGAGGCTTTTTAAGTCAGTACAGATTATTACCGGGATATGAGGAATCTTTAACTGTTTGGTGATGATATTGAGAGTTTTCCATATTGCTATGACTACGTTAAAGCCCGCTATTATTTAGTAAACCTTTAAAGCTAACACACTTCATGTAATCCTTTCACATTTAACGGAGGTTTAGTAAATTAAGTGGCTAATAATGTTAAATTGGTTTTCCTTCCTATATTGATTAACAAGGGTTATTAAAAAGCAGATTTATAGAAACAAGTCGGTGTTATTTATAAAGACCTATCCATAAAAATAATGAACTTGGCCTTTAAAATGTCGATTGAGACCATATTAATTCCATGGTCCAAATTTCGTTTTTGCTATTCAAGCCTTTTGTTTAGCCGATTGAAAGTCTTATCCATTGGTATTTGTACTTATATCGTAATTTATAGGTTATAAAAAGCTTTCAGTTTGTATAAGATAATAATATAGCTACTTCGAATATGTTGTTTTAAGTACCGTTAAGCCTTAGCTTTATCAGTCTTGTTAATTTTAGCTAAAATAACGCCCTAGCCCTTGTAGCGAAAGTTAAAGCTTGCGTTAACACCAAGTATGAGGATTGAAGATTTATTGAAATTTAGTTGGGTGTTTTTAATTAACGTCGTTACCGGCTTACAATTTCAAAATTTAGAGTCCTTAATCGCTTTTTATTCTAATAACATAAAGCCAGCCGTTTCTACAAAAAGGGTATCGTTAGTTTATACGCCCATTATACCGAAGTCTTTCTTTTACGTTATCGATAGATACGGATCGTATGTTAAGGATTTTATCGCTAGCTGTAATTTGAAATGAGACTGGTAGGTAAGGAATTAATCAAAGCTTTTTTTTAGCTAATCCATTTAGTGGTTTGATATAACGTATTACTATACCTGGAGTGTAAATGGTGCGAAGCTCTTATAGAAACTCTAGTAGTACGATCCGCTATAAATCCGTTGCCGACTACGTATAGGTTTGCGTTATATCACGACTATTAATTATAAACTTTTTTTTAGTCTTAGATAACAAGTTTGCTACCCAAACGACCACCAAACGTTAACTGATCTTTTAAATCGTTAGCGATTATGTAAAGATCCAGTTTTTGCCTTTATTATCGTATCTTTAAGCGATTAGACGTGATTTTTCATACAGTCGCCCCGTGGTTTTACCCTTAACCTCGTGTATAATCTTCGACTTAAAGACCGTGACGTTTGGGGTTTAAAGGTTAAAGTTGGTCTTCGGTACGAATTATACAACTCCTCGAGTTAGTAGACCGTTAATTTTAACCCTGTTATTTTTTAAAGGAATTGCCGGAGGTCTTGATAATACGTTACGCTTGGAGCTTCAATGCCAGGTTTTCGTTATCTTTTTCTTTCCTGCTGACCTAAATAGTATTGTAAATACGTCTTGGTATATATTCCTCCCTTTTAACGTTCTTCTCCTTTTGGGGTTGTCTGCGCCGGTGGCGTTCCATCGGCTTGTCGATAATGAGTGGAGAATGTTCGTGTTGGCTTGGTCGTTTGGTTTGAGTGGCTTGAGGGTCTTCATCTTCAGTACCCCTAATATAGGGCTTGACTCAATATCTTGTATGGGCCCTCCCATTTGCCTGGCTCCCACCACATAAGAACTTCACTTTGCAATGGCAAAGGAAGCACGTCAATTGTTGAAGGGTCATTTCTGGTGTTAAGGACATCATTGACCTGAAGGTGTGTCGATTCTTTTCGCAGTTCCCTCAGAGCTTTGCTATAGGTCGCAATAAGTTTTGAGTACTTGCTGAGGGCAGAGATTCACTCATCAGGCGTAGGTACCCTCCAAAGTCTAGAAGTGTAGGCACTAGGTCATTAGAGCCCATAGTGTTGTTAAAACCTTTTACTGCTATTTATAAGCGTGCCACCGGATCCGTAAAGCTTTGAATTTCTAGCATAAAGATATTATTCGTTTAGCGAAATAGGTCGTACGCCTTTTTAACCTTTAATATTCTTTAGTGGGCTTTTACAAGCACCTATTTTTATTAGATACCTCTTATTTTGGCCTCTTTTTGAAATTTCACCGCAGCAAACTTTGTATCGGTATCGTGGATGAAGACGTTAAGTAGATCCAGGTACGTGTTAATTTACAATATCTTTAATGTTTCCTATATGTTTTTTGCCGAAAGTGACTTTAGAAACTTAGCTATATAAAACGAAGTTACTAAATTTACGATGTAAACAACAGGCGTGTTATCTAAATAAAACATATTAATAAAGATTTTGCAATTAAAATCCTTATATTCTTTTAGTTTAAATTTGAATTTCTTGGGGGTTGAGATATTCGTTTGATAGTGGTGGCATAGCCTTTTAATGGCTTCGAAGGCAAAGTATTCTATATAGTTATATCCTGTGAACTTTATGATTTTGTATAGCCTAATAATAACTGGGTGGTCAAAACGTCGGTTTAATTAAAGTATCTCCTGTTTCATCATATTTGACACCACTATTTCCGGACCTTAAAGATAAAATTATAGGTGGCCCTACTTAAGGGCGAGTGGAAACCTCTAATCGTTTTTAACTAGCTCGTTTACGTTAACGTCGACGTTGATACCGAGAGTCTTTATATTCTTTAAGTAAAGTAGAAAAAGGGCAGGGGACTTAAAGATGTAGAACGTAATTGCTTTTATAATAATTTAAACTACCGTCATCTCTAGTGACGATAGTTATTGATCTGGACTAAAGCAAACTTTGGGCTTGCTCGTATCGTAACGATTAATTTTAAAAGATGCGGTGTTTTCACTCCACAATATTATGTACTGCGAGTAGCCTTTTATTGAGTACCTAGCTACCTTCGTATCTGGTATGATACCCCAAAACGTATAGTTCGCGTAACGATCGCTGGGAGGTTAAAAGTGTGTAAAGGGTTAAAAGCTTAGTTAGGATAAATATAAGGGTCCATACCATCTAAAAGGTATTAAAAAAGCGTATTCGGCTAGTTACTAGACTATCGCACCAAAATCAGTGTTTTCTTATTATTTAATCTACTTAGAAGCGTTGGCGACGTTAATTATCTTATCGATTTTAATGTTTACGATTTAATCCAAGTAACTCTATTCCCGAAACAATAGGCTACTGGACATAGTATGTTGCTTTTCTGTTATTGCGTTCGGCGGGGGGTGCCGAGTTGATTAGAAGCCAGACTTATTATAGATCTAACATCTTTTGCCACTATCACAACAATAGTACTTAAAGTTAACAGATCCGCCTGACTTTTATTGGCGCCAATGTATCTGATGCCTCTAGTCTGAAGTTAAGGTCGATAAACCGGACCTTAGACGTTATAGGCGCCCGTATTTGTGGTCGATGTAATTAACGACTGTGAGGACTTTTTTATCTTTATTGAGGAAATTGTCGGCTTGGGGAGTATATATTAAACGAGTTTGATATGCGAGTTATCACGGTTATAAGCGAGGAATACAACTGGCTAAAAAAGCCTTCGCAAATGATATCTGGGTATTGTAAAGCGTATTAGAACTCGTTAACGCCCGTAACTATTGCCCGTACCTGTTTATAAAGTGTAGCTTTGCCAGAGTAAGCTTTTCCTATTAAGTTTTAGTATAGCATCAATTTTTTAAGCATTTAATGAAGCATATATATTAATGTTTCCCCCTCTTTTTTCTTTTCTATTATTGTAATTTACCTCATAGTAGCCTAGTTTTTATAATATTGCGTAAGGTGGACGTCGTATTCGAAGTAGCATTTTATATCATCGTAGATTTTGCAAAACGTGGTTGTTTAAGTTAGGAAGGTTAAGTAATAGTTTTTGGCGTGCCTTGTAGGGATTCTGGGAAATAGTAGGGGAAAACCAGAAAGATCAACCTTTATTTACTTGTAGATATTCAAAAAGGGTATCATCTTAGTGTAGAGGAGGTTATATGGCTTCCCGTCATACTTCTTTTTATTATTTCAGATTTTAGAGAAGTCCGTTATAAGCTTATAATTGATTTAACTATTCTAATAGGTTTTGGAGGAAAGTCGTGATAATAGTCCCAGATGTAAGTGGTATTTCTTAGCGGTTTAAGCTTTAAAGCCTTCGAGGTACAGTATTAGGGGTAATTGCCAATCGTCTGGCTTAAGAGGTAAAGTCCTGTGGTAAGACTTGTAGTGGGCTTTCGCGTGTAGGTAAATATGAAAGGGGAAGGGTTTTGAGGGGCTTGTCGATTGAATTGATGATGAGAGGTGAGTAGTTGAAGGTTTTGAAAAGGTCGACGATCCTATTTAATTGACTGGTAGAAAGAGCTAATATCAATACCTCTGGCCGCGTTGTCAACCGTTACTTTACGTGCCATACGGCTGCTAAGGGCGTATTCCGCGCTGTTACATGGAGATACTAAACTGCTGAGTAGGTTAATAGGCTCTTTATAGCCAGCGTGTAAAGAAGCTTAAGTTAACTAAAGATAAGTTGGAGGTCCTCTAGATCGCATGTATAGACGGCTAGGTTTCTTAACTTTCTTTCCTTTTCCTTAAGGGTTTTGAGGATTAGTGTCTTAAGAGTGTTTCTAAAGATAAGCCATGTTGAAAAGCTTTTACGCCGGCTTTATAGTACCCTATAGTGGTATATAAACTCCTTGTCGCCTAAGTTTTACTTTAACCCTTAATTTAACCTCTTTTTAATTTTTTTTTTTACATATGAACCGTTTAGTCGTTAAAAAGATTACGGAAGTTTTCAAAGGTATGGTTAAGATCTGTAGTATTGCTATGCTTAACGATGTAGTAATCGAAGAAGTTGGTAAGGTGTTTTTCAGTTGATTTTTTATCGATATCAAACGCTTAGAGGTCTTCGTTATAAAACTTTATAAAAGTAGTTCAGAGAGTTTTGATTGCTTCCTTCCTTTTGGAGTCGGTAATGTCATTAAAGTAAGCGCTTACGGTAGATAATTTAAGGGTTTTGACTTTTGTAGGGCTTGCTAGAGCGTGTAAGGTAAAGGACTTAATGATCTTGAACGTAGGAGCTTGGTGTTTTGGCGTAAAGTCGCGTGGAAACTTAGCGATTTGGCGTAATAACGTAGCTTTTTCGGCGCGACTTAGCGATTATCGGTGTTTTTGCTTAAAACAGCGAACTTAACGATTGAATTTACGTGGGGAAAGTGAAAAAATTGAAGTAGGACAAAGGTTTAATATAAAGGATAATGTCGAAAGTAATTTGTTATTAAAGATTGTAGATAAAAGGCGAAGGTTATTTGTTTTTTTAGCCGTATGACTTAGTCGTTTTCATTGTAGTAGTAACACCTGTAATAGTATTGACTTAGCCGTTTGCCAACTTACCGGACTTTGAGACTTCTCATAGTTAATTTTAACGGTTTTTTTTTCTTCAAAAAGGATTAATGAAAATTTCTTAGTGTTTTCGAAAGCAATACCGTCGCTACCTTCTAAATTGCCGTTATGATATTAATATAACCCGGAAGTCTTCTCTGTTTTCCTGCTGTTCTAAAACTAATATAGTAACAATAAAGGCCTTTCGCAAGAATCTTTCCTTTATCCTAGCCGCCGTAATCGTAAAGCGTAACCGAAGAGTATATTTTTCTTTTACTTAGCTTATCTGTTCTTAACCTAGCAAGCAAGTACTGATCATTGTTGGTAGGAATTAGACGTTGCAACGTTGTCGATTCGATTGGTCGAAGTAATAGTAGTATTGCAGTAGTCAGATGGTAGATGTATTGTTCCAGGTTTGGCAGACTAATAACCGGTTTGCACTGTAATTTGTATGGCCAATTGCTTGTCACGTGCCCTATAGTGAATTGCACCGTACTGCACTCGACTTACAATCAATGCAGTAAGTCCCCACAAAGCAATACACTCAACTTGCAGTACAGTCAACTTTACTGTAAGTAAAGTTGACCTACTGCACTGCATGTAGTACTATTCCAACAATATATATATATAATACTAAGCTCGAAACGTGTGTGTTGCTAAGTTGAAAAAGGTTATATTTTTGGAAAAAAAAAATCCCAATGCAAATCAGTATAGTAGGTATACAAGTTAGTATCTATAGTACGTGACAAAGATGTAAAATACAGGCCTTTTATTATAGTAATAGAAACCGTTTACATCATATACATATCATGCGTACGACCACCTTAATAGGGATGCATTCTATCTGTAGAAGGATCTGAAAAAAGGTTTTCTAATTAATTTGGTACCGTAGTATGTAAATTATTAATCATTGATTATAAAACGAGCACATGCCCAGTTTTCGTTCTTTTGAAAGATATTTCCATACATATATTACCTTGATACTATTTAAATGATTTACCTCCATAATCGTAATAACTTCAATGTACATATTTGACCTTACATCAATTTTATTGGCGTGGGTGTACGGACTACTTTGTTAAGGAAGGTAGGGGGTCTACACTGTAAACCCTAATAGTGCCCACTTCCGTGAAAAAAATTCAAGTTTAGCCGTTCTCTACACCATTACTTCACATGCACCCTATTCCACCCAAACATTATTAATCGGCTTTAACACTACTTGAATCTTTTCCGGCGACTCCTTTTTGGCTGTGAAGATCGTCGTCGGCTTGGCATACCGCCCACGTAGCGGTGTTCTAGAGAACAGCTCTTACAACTAATGATTCTGTTTCTCGTTACCTGTGCCATCGTGGCCCTTCAGATTTGCATTACGATGCAACCAAAAGTCTGAATCATTTTGCGTTTGAAGGCCTTAAAAGCCTTTATTATAAACGCTCGCTTTTGACGGCTATATTTATTTATTTATTCTTTGAGCCATCACAACCTACACCGGCGCCTCGGTTGTTTAGTAGGGCTTTCGCCTCCAACTACATTTAGGATTTTTAGCTGTCTACAGAAGACTTCTTTCGGCCCACTATCCACTTAGTGGTGTACCCTATTTTACGTTCTTTTACACTTTTGGGTTCGCGGCCCGTGACAAAGAAGTAGCTCAGTTGTAAAGTATATCTTCTCTATCATCATAGGGTTTCAACCAAGATATATGTGTTTTATTAGCCTTCTACTTTTTAGGACTGTTAGATCATCGATGCGAGTAGGCGTCGAACGGGGATTAAAACGGCCACACAATACGGACCGGCCAAAAGGTTGATTTGAGGTCCTTTTTTTCGTTGAAGACTTTTACCTAAGAATCTATTTCTTGAGCAAAGGCTATGTTGTCTTATATTACAGGTACAATGAGTTAAAAACTAATATTCGATATACCTAGTGGTGGATGTTTTATACAACCACGTGGATAAAACCAATACGAATGCGATTTATATTCGTTGTAGGGGAAAGGCTTTTGCATAAAGCGGGGACGTATAAAGTTGATATGAGGCCCCTTCAGTAGGGATTCAACAATTACATATAGCGCAAGGTTCGGAAATTGCCCACAGGTGTGGAGGATACGTTTTCAGTTTATATATTTGTATTACAAGGAATCGGGTGGCTTATTCAACAGGTTAGAGGGTATAACCTAGAAACAGGGAATCGAATAGGGTGGTGGTTGCGTAAGGTGAGGACATTAGGTTATAAGCTTTCCTGCCAGCATATGTAACTTAACATTAGCGAGGGTCTTACTAAACTGGCTATATAGTAGGCACTACCCGGTGATAGTAAAATACAGAAAAACAAAATTAACTTGAATCTTCTATAGTACTCGAAGTACGTATAATTTCGACGCTATATTTCAACTCATAACCCTACACTATTACAAGGCGTAAAATTCTAAGCCGTATTTAATTATAAAAATTAGTTTCAAGATTTATTTTTAATCGAAGAAAACATCCAAACCTTGATTGTTAGAGTTTGGCGTAACTATTAGTTGCCGTAAAAAGTATTTGATTTGGGTTATCATAAAATTACTCGTGGCGTGAATTTCTTTTGGCGTTAGACGAGTATTATTGAAGAGGATCCTAATATGTTAGCAAGTAGCCTCCGCAAAGTGTTTCGTATATTTTCCAAACGATTTTATTATCGTGGTAGGCGTACTATTGTACATATAGTATCGTGTTAAACAAAGTTTGTGGTGTTGAGCTGAAAAAGTCTGTACATTTCAGAAAATCACATGACCAAAAACAATATTGCAGGTACATAGACTAACATCCACCATAACTGACAAGGATATAATATATAAGCCTCATACCATGGTAGAGCCAGGAATTAAACAAACCCTCATGCGTCCCGGACTACGCGGACCGAAAGTAACCACCTAATTTCGATGGTTACGGCTGGCACCATCACATACTGTACTCCACTGACGGGTTTGCTTGCAAAGCCGATTTTGTCAGCAAGGTCGCCGTACGGACTATATTACTCGTATTTTTGACAGCCCATAGTAAGCGGACTTGTGTCATGATCGGACGTCCGAGCTCATTTTGTATCGTATCCCTTATTCCATCCCCACATGACTTTGGAAGTTAGTGGGGAGAAAAAAGGTTACGTCAACAATTTCCACGCGTATGCAGTAGTATATGAACCATATCTACCGACTCAAAAGCACTCTCTTCTCGCCACGGTTTCTCATATGAATTTCACCTACATGCACCCCTCCATAAGCACGTGGCTGTCAAGGTTGATTATTCCCCTTCTGAGCCTGACCATCATTCTCCTGCTTAAAGACCACATGGTCAACCTGCCAAGCACCAACGCCATCCTCACCAAACTCCACCTCTCCTTCCTTCAACTCACCCCATCTTCCCCCCGCAAGATGCCTCGCGGTGCCGTAGTGAGCATCTCCCACGGCGGCGGTCCGATGCCCGTCCTGGGCGACCCAGGCCACGAACACCTCGTGCGCTCCATGCGTGAGAAAGTGCCCAAGATCCTCAAGCTCAACACGCCAGACGCCCCGCGGGCTATCGTCCTCATCACCGCCCACTGGTCCACCAAGCAACCGACCGTGTCCAGCAGCGCAACGCACCCCCTTCTGTACGACTACGGCGGGTTCCCCAAGGAGAGCTACGAACTCCAGTACCCGGCGCCAGGGTCGCCCGAGGTCGCGAAGGAGGTAAAGAAGGCACTGGACGCCGTGGGGTTCGAGACTCGCGAGGACGCAGAGCGAGGTGCGTTTCCACCCAAGACCCCGGCGTCAAGCACACTAACACACACACACACACACACACACACATATATATATATATATACACCCAAAGGCGAGCGGACGTGTTATTTGCGACTAACACTCCCCACCAAAGGCTGGGACCACGGCGTCTTCATCCCCATGCTCCTCATCGCGCCCGCCGCCACGACGCCCATCGTGCAGCTCTCCGTCCTCGCCTCCGAAGACCCCGCCGCGCACCTGCGCATGGGCCGCGCGCTCGCCACGCTGCGCGACGCCAACATCGCCATTCTGGGCTCCGGCTTCGCGTCGCTGCACAACCTGTCGCTGGTGAGGAAGCTGATGCAGGGCGAGCGCGAGGCGGTTGTTGCGAAGAACAGGGTGTGGAACGCGGCGCTCGAGGAGGCGGCGGCCGGGGCGAAGCTGGGCAGGGAGGAACGGGAAAAGCGGTTCCTGGCGTGGCGCGAGTGGCCCGAGGCGTATGCGATGCATCCAAGGGGTGGTGCGGAGCACTTTTTGCCGTTGTTGGTGTGTGTCGGTGCTGGGGAGGGGGAGAGGGCGACGGGGTATATGGATGAGTTTTATGGCGTGGATATCTGGTCGTTTTACTGGGATTGAGGTGGAAAGAGTCCCAGAATCCATCAAGGCTGCGCCATTAACCGGGTGAATGAACTTCTCATCTGGCGCTTCTACTATCCGTAAATCACTTTTTACAGGCCCAGCCCATCCAACGGGTAGACCTGGTCGTAGGGAATTCTTGCCTACGGACCTCCGCACGCAAACCTGCGACAACATCACCACACAATACGGTACACACCGAGAAACCAACCCATAGTCAATGATCCATAGGATAAGCAACTCCGTGAGTGGAAAACACGTTTCCTGGACCTGTATTTGCGGAAAGTGTCTGCCTGGAAGAAATCGTTTCCTATTGTGCCCCTCCATCCCCAAAAATAGAGCAAGATACTATTTGGGAACCCTCCCCGAAGGAAGGGTGTTGATTGCATTGATACTTTATACTGTACATGTTGGTAATATTGCATTGGCTGATGAAATACCGTGCATACGATTAGTAAAGTATCCATTCACTTTTGTTCAGGTGACTATACAAGAAGATATTGTATAGCCTTGTAGATTCTGGAGTACCCAGAAATTTACCTGGAGAATCTCGTGATATATAATCAAGAGAATCCTTATAGATCTCGATTATCACTATCGAAACCAACCACTAGTAAATACTAGCAGTTCTAACAGTTGAAACTAGCTGTAGTCATCATCTCGATGCCCCTACATCTTAGGAATACTATTTCCTAGTTCTCCGGTAGAAATTCTTACCTCCAGAGTGTTCCTTGCATCCTTGGTGTTGAGTCCTATGTACAGACCTTATACAGACTGTATCTGTTGAAACTTTAACAACGTTATAAACATGAACAAATGTTATCCCATAGTAATTAGGTGAAAACCGACTAGCAATTCCCTAAAACTTAAAATAATCGATTATCAAGCTATATCAATTATTCCAAACAACAATTTGAATCGATAATGTAACTATACAAAGACCCACCCACACTGATCAGTACTTCATGAGGTCAAACATAAATAAATTGAATAAAAAAGAATACAACATGTTTCCAAACATCAGGGGTCTACATAAAAATCTTACAGCACCAACGGCCGTAAAAGCAGGTTTCTATCCAAAAATAACACTTCTTTTAAAATACCAACGACTAGGAAAAATATTTTATAATATTTAGCGGTTACAAAAATGATCTATACCACAATAACGCCATCGCGACAATCGAAATATCTTTATCAAACCATCAAAATAAATAATGAAAATCGTTGAAAAAAACGTTGACATAATATTCTAACAATTTACAGAACCTACCAATACAATAGAATGGAATTGCCATAATATATGATAGCAAAGCAAGCGTTGTAATAGATATAAAATCTCGCTGCAAACTCGGTAATTTCTTTACACATTACATTTCCAAAAAAAAAACTTCAATTTGAAAATGTTTCCAAATATTCGGATACATAACACCTAACAACCTATATCAACTAATGTGTTATCGAAAAGAATTTTTGAAACCATAAAAAACAACTTTTATATTGAAACAGTTGTAATTGCAGTGCAATTAGTCAACTGTACCGTCAAGTTCGTCGACTTTACTAACTGCAAGGTATGGGTATTATTTCGTGGGTTTACTGTAAAGTCAAGTACAGTATATATCCACTTCACACTAGGGTATAGACCAAGAAAATGGCAATAAAAATTAATATGCAGACCGGCAAGTGGTCTACCAAACGTAGGACAATACATATACTACTTGACAATACAATATTACTATCATTTCGACTACGATTCGAATCGACAATGTTACAATATCTAAAGGCCTATCAGGTAAGGCCAATTAACACTGATCAGTTCTTATTAAGTTGATCATAAATTAGCTATATAGAAAAAAAGTCTATTTTCCGGTTGTGTTTTATACAATTGTAGAGTAGAAGAGAAACTCTTACGAAAGGCCTTTACTACTGCATCAGTCTATACGGCAATAAATAAAGAAAACTTCCGGATTGCGTCACTCTTTACAGCAGTCTAGAAGTAACAACGTTATCGCTATCGGCAAAACTGATGAAAGTACAACAGGTATAGTCTATACTCAACAACAGAAATAATCAGTACATGGTACGGTAAGTATTCCTTACTGGGTACAATGAGGAATACTCCGGAGATGAGTATATCAACCGAAGCACTAGTAGTAATAATAGTAAGAGGACTAGAGAATGGTATACTAAGATATAGGAGGATCGAGATGAAGATGACACCTGTATACTAGTATTTACTAGTATAGGGGCACTATTATTTACTAGTGTAAGGTATTAGTATTAAATAGTACGAAGAATTTTGTACCAGGGGGCAATACTTGCCTACTTTCTCATGAGACAGCCTTCTCTCGAAACTGCCTACTCATGAGTCATCCTTCTTATGAATACTTATTGTTATAATGGTCTGGTGGATTCCTAGCTTTTCCTTAGTCTTTATGCTTAAATACAGACCGTTATACCATAATACACTTACACGTATAGACAGTATGATAAATGGTAGTTGTAAGCTACTATTTCTGTTTGGCACTAAACCGATTATAATTGTTGTAAAGTAATTAAGTTGAGTTACCAGCGCGGAGTTATAACCATACAGCCCTGCCACCAAAACACCAACTTTACACCTTTTTTTTCTCTATCCTTCAACCTTCTTCCTCTTCTTTTACCTTTTAATCTCTAGTTTACGAGTTACGAATCTCAATATTATAAGTAAACAAGAGTTATAAGCGTTGGGTATTGCATTAAACAAGCTCCAAACCCCTCACCGAACGAGTTAATAAACACGTGCAGAAAAGTTTTAAAAAAAGCCTGCGTCTACGCCTATACCTGCGTTTTCCCAGCCAAATTTAACAATTATTACTTTCCCTTTACTTTTACCAAAAATACCAATAAAAGAATCACTTTTGCCTACATGTATAGCTTTACTCATCTTATCTTTGCCTACATATTTACGTTTCTATACCCTTTTAACTCGTTCCTTACATATAATGACCTGTTTCTCGCTCGTAATAATTACAAACTCTTTACTTTTAGCCGTTATAAAACTAGGAAAGACATCCTCCTCAATTAGTTAGATTAAGACTAATACTGCGGAATTTGTAGTAAACTTACGTTGTAAATTCAAGTAACATAATGCTATAAGAAGGGTGAAGTATAATACTGTTATATGACGTCTAAAAATTTAACTTTTTAAAGCCGTTATTCTCGTAACCACCGTGAGCCCTTTTGCTATTATCATTATTCTTCACTTATTTTCATAACATTATCAATTACTTTTCAAGACAGCTATCGTTATCTCCATAAAGGGAAAGAGTTCAAGTACTCACTATGCGCTTATTTTCTCCGATCTCGCAAAAGCCGTAAGTTTTTTGTCGCTGCCACGAGTCTTCTCGCAACCGCCATGAGCGTGAGCCCTCTCGCTGTTATCACTCTCGCGGCCGCCGCGAGCGCGAGCTCTCTCTTCGCCATCGCTCTCACTCTCAAACCCACCACAGACCTTTTCGAACTCCGAATACGATAACTACTTAATATTCAACTAACGGCACTTTCCGTTTAAAAAAAAAAAAGATTGTGGTGTTTAACCCAAAGTATCTTGATTTATATGATATGGGCATTATTACTATGGGTAAGAATATAATTTTTACCGATGTATAAAGTTTCTGGCAACTTTTTAACACTTTCGTAAATACTCTTTCAGGCTTGGAAAGTTAGATTGTAAAGATATTTTCTACTTTACTATATCGATCTATAGTATACTATTGAAATACGGAAGTTACTTCTCATAACCATTGCAATATGTTTTGTCATAGCCTCGTATATATTATAGACATTTTTGTAAATCGCTTTATTCAAAATCCTAAACGAGTTTTTATTAAGTTCAGGAATACCACGTTCTTGTTATATAATTTACTTAATAATAAATATCAATTACATAAGTACATTGAAATAGAAATGCATTATGTAAGAGTTATAGATATATTGAACCGTTATAACGAAAATTAGTATAACGTTATACTTCACATTTGATTCGCCTGAAATTTGGGTATTTAACAATACTTAACTTTATCATATTGTAAGTGAACTAAAACAAAAAGACCTGCTTAACGTGAAGAAATTGAAAATTATATTGTTTATAGCAGTGATACAGCGATATTTCAGTCATTAGCTCCCATTTACTAAAGATGCTCGCAACAGGTATAATTCTAGTTATTATCGCAAAGATGAATACCAGCCTCGTAAGTATGAGTACTAGTTTCGCAAACTTGAAACAATACAAAGAGGAGACATGCTCTTTGAAAGAGTATAACCGTAAACATTACGGCGACTATCATCTTCGCGAGTTTATTGATCGAAACCGTATTTGGGATGAATGCGAATGAAAGCGCGGTTATAACAAGCGAAAACGCGGTTATAATAAGCAAAAATATAATGAATACCATCTTCGCGAAAATGGTATCGACCGACATCGTAATCATAAATATGAAGTTAATAATGTACAGTCTAAAGCACCTAATATTGACCATTTGGATTAAAAATACTATTCAGGATACTTATAAATATCTTCATAAATAAACTTGTATCACTCTAGCAGCAAAGTAGATTATATAATAAAGTTTAAGTTCATACCGCCAGTCATTAGATTTACGTATACTATAGTAAAAATTAGTTCGTGTAATACTCTATTAAACATTAAAGGGCTTATACGAAAAAGAATGCTTTTTTCAAAAGATATAAAGAAATGTATACGACAGTTAGACCATAGATAGTCTACAAGCTAAGATAATATCGTAAATAATACGGAGAATTTTGACATTATTAAAGTTAAGTCGGTTAAAAGTAAGGTTATACCCGCTATAGGTAATTATTACTAGTTACAAATTGCTATGCGTACTAGCCTTATAAATAAAAACCATATACTTTACCTCAATGCCAGTATTAATAAAGACATTATATCTAAATCCTGGTAAAATTTCAATTTTCCCAACTGTATAATGAAAAACATGATTGTAATCTAGTGCGAAACAATTACTACTATAATAGATCCTTTTTTTTGCCATGTTACCAAAGTACATTGAACCTTTTATACATTTAAGTATTAATCCAACAGTATTTTTACCTTGTTGTAGGTGATAGCTAAGGTATAACTTATTGATTATCTGCATATAGGTACTTTATCAACTAATAGCTAAATGAAACCAGGTGCTATAGATATATGAATGTTTAGAAATGTGGTTTGCTTTAAAAACAGTTACTTAGAGATTCCTTTTTTTAAATATAAAGTAGCCACGTAACTTATCGTTCGCAAAATTACTTTCAACATTACTGTTGGTAAGCTTTTATTACTGCAATGTAGTCGATTCGAATCACTGTAGTCGAATTAACTGGTGCTGCATTAAAATTGATTCTGAGTGAGTTCCAAGTTGAGAATGTAACGTCCGATTACGTTGGTGAGGTACTCAACTGAGGAGTCTTCATCGGCGTCCGTGTACTAGAAATTGTTGTCAAAGTGCTTGATGAACGTAGGTCCGAGGTTTTCAATTGAGTTTCTTCTAGCGGAGTCCTTGAAAATGTCCATGTTAGCGTTTTTGGTAGCAATCTTAATGTTTTAGCTGGTGTAAAATTTGGTGGTTTGGCGTGAAGTCGTATAGGGACTTGGAGATTCGACATAAAGTTGCGCGACGTGGCTTTCTTGGTGCGAATTGGCGATTCTTGGTGTTTTTCGCTCAGAGCAGCGATCTTGGGGCGTAGGGAGAGGAAAAGAGTGAAGTAAGGTGAAAAAGAGTTTTGTAGCCGAGTAGGTCATAGGTTTGCCGTCAAAGTTGGTATTTGTTGAAGGTCGTAGGACTTGGTCGTTTTTGCGATTTAAAATTTGCAATAGTAGTACCCGCAATAGTATTGACTTGGCTGTTTGCCAACTTGGCGATCTTTGAGACTTTCAAGCGGCCAATCTCAACGTCTTCAAGACTGTTCCAATAAAGATTTCTTGGTATTTCCAGTAGCGATACCATCGCTACGTCTCAAGTACTTGTGAACAGCAGATGCACTTGAAAAGTCTTCCTCTTTGCTACCTGTGAACAGCAGACGCAGTAGAAAGAGGCCCTTCGCAAGAATCTTGCCTCTACCTTGCCGAAACAATGCGTAATAACCAGAAAGTAGCTTCTTCTTCTACCTAGCTTATCTGTACTTAACCTAATAAGCACTGATTAGTATTGGTAGGCCTTCATCATTGCAATGTAGTCAATTCGAATCACTGTAGTCGAAGTAATTGGTGCTGCATTGAAATTAGTTGTGAGTTCTAAGTTTGGCAGACCGCTAGCCGGTCTGCACGCCAATTTGTATGGCCAAACGCTTTGGCTTGTACCTCACTTTGAAGTAGGCGCCTCCTGTACCAGACTTGCAGTCAATCCCACAACCAATACAATCAACTTACAGTCAGTATAATTGACTTGACTGTACTGTAATTGACCTGCTCAAAGAGCAATCAATATTGTTCCAACAATTACAGTTATTATCTAACCCGGACAAATGATACATATATCCATCAAGTATATCATCCTCCTTAAGGGCAAATCATTTATATTTACTACTTCATACCTAAACCCGTATAATACCTTAATCGACACAATTACTCCACATATTGTATAATCTTTTAGTTATATAGCTAAGGCGGTATGCCTCGCAAAACACATGCGTTTAGGAACTATTATGAAATACAAAAACAACACCTACTTTTGGGCGAATTGAAAAGAAGTTATATAAGCCCTTACCTAAGTTATAGATATTGGTAACGTGTTCTTGATAGTTACATAATCTACAGAAATAGCTATTAGTAACCATTAAGTATTTTTACTCCTATTGAAACTTTAGATAAATCTACGATTATATCTATAATTGATACCAAATTCGAATTAAAATTTCCAACATTTCATTGTTATGATTTGACCTACAAAGGTAAGTTAAGTAGGTGCCAAATGGAGTTAACAATTGAGGTACTGGGGAAGACTATAAAAGGTTACAGAGGTCCTTCGTATAGGATTTATATATACGGTCCGTGTATGGCCCATTAGGTGCCCTCGTATGTGATGATTGCGAACCGCATCCAGACTGTGCCCAAGTCGAATATTGTACATCCCGTTACATATATAGTTAAGTAACCTATTGATTTAGTGGTTAATAGCCTGAGTTGATAATATGCAACCTCCTCCCCCCCTTGCTTATAAAAAAAGTTTAAATTATAGCATCTCATTAGTTAAATAATAAATACGGCCCGTATTCGTATAGGGAGCAGACTCGATGCGAGCTAGATGCGAACCATATTAAATATAGGCCTTATTAATTCTGGGCCGTTCACGTCGTATAACGCGTCTCTTAATACGCTGTATAACGTATAAACCTAATGAACAGGCCGCCTACATTGTATAACACATTACCTAATACATTATATAACATACCTCCTAATACGTCGTATAACATATAGGCATTACTAATCTCAGGCTACCTGCGTCGTATAACGCGCCTTCTAACGCGTCGTATAATATATATATTCTATTAATTCCGGTTTACCTACATTTATAAAAACAGCTCCTATTATAGTTTCTAAAATCTTCTCTCTTTTTCTTTGTTTTTTGCTAGTTTACCCCCCTTTAACTATTTAAATTAATTTATTTTACAACTGCCTAAGTTACAATTTGTTTGATCCTTATTATAGCCTTTAATTTCATATTACCGTTATCTTACTAATACCCCTTTTAATTCATTATAACCAATGTATTTAACAGTTCGTGTATAGATTATACGGCTATAAGTATATTTAGTCGTGATGACTAACCTCCTCATAAGATATGCTGTTTTTCTGTACCCTAATATCTTTACCGTTAATTACACTCCGTATCCCCTCCGCGATATACGTAACGTTTTTGTTTTGGGCAATAATAAGAACAAGGTTAAACTCCCTCTATTATAAATTAAAAATACCTCTATATCCTGTATCGATCGTTTACTAAATGCGGAAGTATTTTTGGTTTAAATCCGTATTTACCGCACCCAAGGATGTCGCGCCTACCGTATGGTATATAGTAAAGTAAACTTAAAGAAATTTTATGGGATACCCGATTATATAATAACCCTTTTCACTGTATATTTAAAAGTAAACCTTTTTGTGCCTTTGTTCAACCTACTTACGTTATTACGGTAGCTTGAGGTAGCCTTTTTAAGTAAAATTCATATCTTGTACCTAACGGTAAGCGTTCAGTTGTTGTTTTGGGTTATAAGCCCGTTTTCACTTTTGCTTTTTCCGAATTAGTTAATTAATTTTCTCGGCTTCGTAATATCGCTCACGCATAGGGCGTCTTAACCATTCCAGTCGTGTAGGTTGCTACACTCCTAGCGATGCACACCCACCTTACTTTTCTTTTGGCTCCCTCGTTCCCGAAAACGCTCTTGTCTCCCTTTACCGTTTTTCAAATGAATCGCAACCGTAAACCATTTGCAAATTATACCTTTACTCGAAATATCTTTACCTCAGTTCTCGCCAGTATCCGATATAAACCTTTTCATAATCTTACTCCGAGTAGTGAAAATAATAAAATTACGTAAATTGTATCTATTATAATTAATATAAGTTACAGTTTATAAAATGTAACGAAAAATATTTGAGGCCTAATTTTAAAAATCCTTCATCTAATTGCGTTTTAATTGCCAACCTTATATAAGAACGCCTTAACTGAGTCCATCTAAAGTGAATCGACGACCGTACCTATATCGATCGCATTATCCGGGCGTAAATTAACGTGTTACGGTCCCTTATATCCCGTTTCCAAAACCGCGCTCCCTCTACCGCCCCTCTTTATTCGTTATCATCGGTCTTTTTTAATACCTGCTCCACTTAACGTCATTTTCCCTTATCGATTTCGCTTAGTACCCGTTTTACTCTACATTAGTAGCCCTTATCAGCATTGTCTAACACCTGTTAAACTTCGTGTCATTCGTTTTCGCCTATATTTTTTAATGTTTGAAGCTAATCTTAATAGGGGTTTTAACATTATCGGCGCCCCCATTCGAAAGATTAGAACGAGAATAATAATACCTTATAAGTAAAACATAATAGTTTTTCGGTAAAAGCTACTTTGCAGTCGAATATTCATCTGACGAAGCTGTGTAATATATTCCCATCTCTATATATTGTATTTTAGTATAACTATAATGGGTTTTTACCCCTTTTTCTTAATATTACATTTTTTCCGGGGGAAAAAAAAACCTGTACGATATAAGGTTATTAGGGGTTAGCCAGCGACGATATTATAATGTCAGGTTGTTATAAAATTACGCGTCCTTTTATTCCGTCTTCAACTCATTGGAAGCTATAATATATTAATATGTTTTTCATAACTGTTTATCCAGTTCATTATCACTATTGGTAGGGCTTTTGACGTTGCAACGTTGTCGATTCGATTGGTCGAAGTAATAGTATTATTGCAGTATTCAGATGGTGGATGTACTGTCTTAAGTTTGGCAGACCGCTAGCCGGTCTGAGCAGTAATTTCTATAGCTAATTTCTTGGTCTATGACCTAGTGTAAAGTGGAGTAATACTGCATTTGACCCATAGTCAAATACAGTAAAACTACACAAAACAATACGCTTAACTTGCAGTCAGTAAATTTGATCTACTACACTACAAATACTATTATTCCAATACTATCGGCTTTTTAGTTTGTGCACGCACTCCAGTATGGTTAAACAATGTTTTCCAATAAGCCTTAAACTAAGACCTCGATAACTGTTCAGACTCCTGTTAATTTCAATTAAACTCCGCATTAAAATACATCTAATTGCATACAAATTCGCGCCAGTTACTATTAGTTGCCTTAAGGCTCTGAGGTACGACTTTATCGACTCCCTTCAAACGTTTTTCTACCACAAACCTATATAGTCCTCTACTTCATTCGTACCAATTAAATAAGTTAGCATAGTTACTTCCCTAATAGTCTTTCAGTTTGCCAGCACATCCCTTACCACTTTTATATAATCTGGGCTTACCAGACGGCCTATTAACGTAGCCTTCAATGCGTATAGTTAGCTTATTACTATCCACAAACCTTCTAAGGGTTTTACTCGGCAATGACTTCGTCATAATATCAGTAGGATTATCATTGCCGTCAATTTATAGAAACTCCTTAATTTCCCTCCTTTCGTAGGCTTTGTAGAGTGTCGTTACATCGATTATCAGAAGTTTTTCGCTAGTGGTTCCGAGTTTTAAGAAGTATTCAAACAGGCTCCTCAAGTCGATACAGAATACCACTGGGATTTAAAAAATCTTTAGTTATCTGGTAATAACGTTAAGGATTTCCCATAATGTTATACCTACATTAAAACCTGCTATCATACCATAAACCTATAGTTCTAATATGTTTCGTGTAATTCTTTTTTATTTGACAAAGGTCCAATAAACTAGATTTTGGATAATGCTGAACTGGTTTTTTCGACTATCTTTATTAACGAGGGTTATTAGGAATCCAATATATAAAGATAGGTAGGTGTTGATGACGAAAGATCTATCCGTAAAAATCATCAATTTCGCCTTCGATAGGTCGATTAGTATTATATTAATTCCTTGCCAAATTCTGTATTTTCCATTTAATCATTTTTTTCGCCGGTCAAAGTCGTTACCTATTAGTTTTTATGCTTACGACGTGATGAAAAAGTCGTAAAAGGCCTCCAGTTAATATAAAGTGGAAATATAGTTGCAATAGACAGGCTGTTCTAGATATTGTTAGGCCTTAGTTACGTTAACCTTATCGATTGTGGCCAAGTTAGTACTCTGGTTCTTTTAACTAAAACTAAGGCCAGAATTACCACTAAGTATACAGATTAACCATTATTTAAATTTAAGTTAATTTCCCTTCGATAACATCATTACCATCTTGTAATTTGAAAGCTTTAAATATGTAATAGATTGTTATTCCAATGCTATAAAGCCAATCATTTCAAGGAAAAGAATATCGTTAGTATATATATCTACCAAACCAAAGTTTCTTTTTTATGTTAACAGTAAGTATAGTTCCTATTTTAAAGATTTATACCTAACTGTAATTTGAAGAGCAACTGGTAGATTAGAGATTAGTAAACGCCTGTTTTAACTAATTCATCTAAAGGCTTGATATATTATATTACCGTTTTTAAAAGGTAGATAAGCCGTAATTCCTGTAGAAGTTCTAATAGTATGATCCGCTGTAAGTCAGTTACTGATTACATATAGGCTTACGTTATATCTCGACTACTAAACGTGAACTTGCCTTTAGTTTAAGCTTGGAAACTTATTATGAAAGCGACTGCTAAGCGTTAACTAATTTTTTAAATCGTTAACGATTACATAAGGATTTAGTTTACGATATTATTATCATATCTTTAAATAATTAGACGTTATATCTCATACAGCCGCCCTGTTGTCTTACCCTTGATTTCGTAAATAAATCTTGATTTAAAAATCGTGATGTTTAAGTCTTAAAATTTGAAATCGTTTTTTGGTACGAATTGAATAACTACTTGAGTCAGCAAACCGTTAATTTCAACTCTATCTCTTTTCTTAAATAGCCTACCTAAAATTTTAATAATGCTTTATATTTGTAGCTTTAATATCAAATCTTCGTTATCTTTTTTTCCCCCTTTAACTCAGTAGTATTGTAAATACGATCCGGTGTGTATTTCTCCTTTTTAACGTTTCTCTTTTTCGGGGGTCGTCTGCACCAGCGATGTTCTATCGGCTTATTGATAACGGATGGAGGAGGTTCGTATTAGTTCAGTCAATTGGCTTAAGGATCTTTATCATTAGTAGCTTTGATGTAAGTCTTAACCTACGTGATACGTCAAGATAAAAGACCGTTAATAGTTTTTACAACTAATTTAAAATTTGTGATAGTTAAGGTTTTATAAAGATCCTTTCATTTGTCTGGCTTCTGAAATATACAAAATTCACTTTGCAATGGCAAAGTAAGTACGTCAATTGTTGTACGGCCGTTTCTAGTATTAAGGACAGTTATAACCCAGACAACGGTTGGGTCAGAAAACAGACTAGCATGCAGCTGAGCCACAGAGAGCATGTAGTCCAACACATCAGGCGGGGAACATCTCTTATGTAAGAAAGGTGACTAAGCAAGTCAAATGATGGATCAGTATGGATCAGTTACTGATCCAAGGTGAGGCAGCACCAGATCAGTGGGATCAGTACGGTGATCCAAACGATCCAGTACTGAAGATGGTATGAAGGCCATAGGATATAAGGACACGGTCAGCATCACATAGATAGTATTTTCTTCATAGCTCTTCAGTTGTCAATCTAAGTATTCAGTCTACACATCTGAATAGCCTAACAGCTAGTGATCATTTTATAGCACGAACAAACATCTTCTTGATATTGCACCTTTATTACCTCTGCTACCTTACTGCTAACATAAACCCCCTGACACCTTCTATTTACTCACGGGTATTTAGTGTGATAATTACAAGGACGTCGTTAAATTAGCGGCGTACCGATTCTTCATGTAGTCCCTTTAAAGCTTTACCGTAAACTATAATTCTTTTTTAAGTACTTGTTAATAGTGGAGATTTACTTATTAGGCATGGGTACGTTTTAAATACCAGCAGTGTTAACATTAGCTTTTTAGGGTCCACGGTGTTATTCAGGCTCTTTACCGCTATTTGTAAACGTGTCTTTAGATCTGTAAAACTGTTAATCTCTAGTGTAAAGATATTATACGTTCGGAAAAGTAGGGAATACGAATTTTCGACGTTTTTAATGTTTTACTAGGCTTTTATAATCACCTATTTACACTGGATACTAATTATTTTGACTGTTTTTCAAAATTTCTTCGCCAAAAGGTTGGTGTTAATATAGCGGATAAAGACGTCAAGTGAGCCTGAGTATATGTTAATCCATAAAATTCTCAACGTTTCCCATTTATTCTTTGATAACAGGGATTTTAGAAACTTAGTTCCATAGAAACAGTTTACGGAGTTGATGACGTATAAATAGGCTTGTTGTCCAAGTAAAACACATCGATAAAGACCTTAAAATTAAAGTATTTATCGTATTTTAGTGTAAACTTAAATCCTCCAAGGATTCAGGCATATGTTTGGCAGTGGAGACAAAGCTTTTTGATAGCTTTTAGGGCAGAGTATTCAACATATTTATGAATTGCAGCCTTTAGGACTTCATATAGCCTGTTAAAGGCTATATAGTTGAAGAATCGATTTAGTTGGCGTATCTTCGCCTCCTTCAGATTTAACACCATTATTTTACGGCCTTGAAGATAAAATTATCAATGCTCCCACTTGAAGGCAAGAGATAATCTTTGGTATTTCTTAAATATTTAGTTAGTGTTTTCATTAACATTTACGCAAAGGGTTTTCATATCCTCTAAATAAAGAAGAAGAAGGGTAGGGAATTGAAGGATGTGAAATATAATCGACTCAATAACAGTTTGAATTACTGTTATCCCTAAAAACAATAGTTCTGCGCCTAAACTGAAGTCAATTTTAGCCTTACCAGTGTCGTAAAAAATAATATTAATAGCAGTAATGCTTTCTATACGCAGTTCTACATACTTCGAATAGCCTCTTATTAATTTCATTATTTACCTTGTATCTGGAAAAATACCTTAAAACGTAGGGTCCGTGTTACTATCGCAAAAGTTAAAGGTATATACAGGGTCAGAGACTTGATTAGGGCAAAGTTAAAGGTTTTTACTACGTACGCGGTATAAAGAAGCGTAGTAGGCTAATTATAAAGCCATACTGGGAGTAGTATTTTTATACCACTTGATTGATTTAGGGCTATTATCACTATTGATAGGTTCGTTTCATTCGAAGTTTGCGATTTATTCTAAGTATTCCTGTATAAAAGTAGTAGGGTACTAGATATAATATATCACCTTTCTATTATTTCGATCGGCTGGGGGGTGCTAAATGAACTAATAGTGAGACTTAAAACATATTTAATATCTTTCGTCATTATCATAACGATAATGCTTAAGGTTAATAGGTCCGCTTAAATCTTAGCCTTGTCGGCGCTAGCATGGCTACTATTTTTAGTTTGTAGTCGATAAACCAAACCTTAGGTATTAAAGTTGAATATGGATGTACTTACAGTCGATGTAATTACCTAACGTAAAGTCTTTTTTATCTACATTAAGAAAATTTCCGTTTAAAAGGTATATATCAAGTGAATTTGGTATACATGCTATTATAATTGTAAAAGAGAAATTTAACTATCTAAAAAAGCCTTTACAAGCAGAATTTCGGCGTTATAGAGCGTATTTGAACTCTCTAACGCCCGTAATTGCTACCTGTACCTATTCGCGAAGTATAACTTCGCTAACGTGAGCTTTTCCCATGACTTATTAGCATAATATTAACGTGTTAAGCATTTGGTTAAGCACATCTATTGGTATTTCCTCCCTTTTTTTCTTTAATATTATTGTTTTTTAGCATATGATTGCCCATTTTATATAGTATTAGAAAATGTGAACTTTGTATTACATTGGATTTTCATGTTATTATGAACTTTGTAAAAGGTAATTATTTGGATTGAAAAGGTTAGGTAGTAATCCCTGGCGTGACTTTTAAAGATTTTAGGAAACAATAAGTAAAAACGAAAAGAGGGAACCTCTATCTCCTTGCAAATGTTGAAAAAAAGCATTATCTTCGTGTTAGGGAGGTTTTAAAGCGTCCTATCATAATTCTCCACGTCGTTGCATATTTTAGCGAAGTTCGTAATGAGTTTAAAATGAATATAAACCATTCAAATAGGTTTGGGGGAAAGTAAGAGATAATTATCCCAATCTTTACTATTATTTTTCAACAATTTAAGTTTTGAAGCCATTAAGGTACGGTGTTTAAGTTAGTATCAAATAGCTTAATCCGAGGGGTAAAGTCCTCTAGTATGACTTGTGATAGGTTTACGTGTGTAGTTAAGAAAGGTTTTTAAATGAATTAACGATTAAATTACTAATTAGCGATAATAAGTTAAATGTTTTAAGGGAATTGACCATTTTTTTAATTAATTAGTTCAAAGTGTTAAAGTTAAAACCTATAATTGTAGTGTCAGCTGCCGCTCTACATACCATATCGCTACTAAAAGCGTATTCCGCACTTTTACATACAAGTGTTAAACTACTAAGCAGGTTAAGAGGTTCCTTATCTCCAGCAGTTAAAAAGGTTTAACTTAATTAAAAGTAAAAAGAAGGTCTTCTGAATCGCATGAAGGGGCTTTAAGGTTCTGTAGCAGACTTTCCCTTAAGGCGTAGATCTTCATGGTATTTGTTAAATTAAACCAGATCAAAAAGGTTCTTTTCTAGTTTGGTATAACTTTTTTATGGTTTATAAGCCTCTCGGAATTTTCGCTCAGCCTTTGGTTTGAATTAAACACCCTTTTAAATCTTTTTCCATATATCAATAGTCTAGTAGTCAAAAAACTCACGATATTTGCGAAAAACGCGGTCGCTGCGGTCAAGTTCTTCACCTCTATCGTAATCGACGATATAGCCGCCGATAAAGTTAATTAGGTATTTTTCCGTTAAGTTTTCATCGATATAGTATCCCCAAAGATCTTTATTGTAGTATTTTTTAAGAAAGGGTTCAAGAGCCTTAATCAACTCTTACCTAACGGAGTCGGTAATGGTTACAAAGTGAATCCAAACGTTACCTATTTTGACGTTCTTACTTAAATAGGACTTGGTAACGTGGCGTAGAGTAAACTTTGCGATTTAAAAGCTTGAGGATTTGGTTTTTTGGTGTGAATTCGTATGGAAAACCAGCAACTTGACGTTAGGTCGCGCGGCGTAGCTTTTTTAACGCAATTTAACGATTATTGATATTTTCACTCAAAGTAACGAACTAAACTATTGAATTAACGTAAGGGAAGTTCAAAAAGTGAAGTAAGGGCAAAGTTTTAGTGTAAAAGGTAATGTCGAAGGCTTTTATTGGTAGTAAAGATCGAAGGTTATTTGTTATTTGGCTGTGGGACTTAGCCTTTTTTACTGTAGTAACACCCGTAGTAATACTAGCTTATCTATTTACTAATTCGCCGATTAGAAACTTTTAACGGTTAATCTTAACGCTCTTGAAAAGGGACCTGTAAAGATTTCTTGGTGTTCTTGATAGCGATACCGGTGCTACCTCTAGACTGCTGTAGAGATTGGCGCAGCCCAAAGGTCTTTTTTAAGTATTGCTGTAAAGACTGACACAATAGTAAAGGCCCTTCGTAAAAATCTTTCTTCTACACTATCCGCCCTTTATTAAAATAAAAAGTAACCGGAAAGTAGCCTTTTATTTTACTTAGCTTATATTTGCTTAACCTAATAAGTACTGATAAGTATTAGTAGATCTTTAGATGTTGAAACGTTTTCGATTAGATCAGTCGAAGTAATAGTAGTATTGCAGTAGTCAGATGGTAGATGTATTATTCTAGGTTTGGCAGACCGCTAGCCGGTCTACGCAGTAATTTGTATGGCCAATTGCTTAGCTTATACTCTAGTGTGAAGTGAGTCCATTCTGCATTTGACCTACAGTGAAATACAGTAGGCCAATACAAAATAATACGCTCAACATACAGTTACTATAGTCTACTTTACTGTAAGTAAAGTTGACATACTGCATTGCAAATACTACTATTCCAACAACAACCATTTTATTTAACTAATATATGATAAATATCGCCGCGCCCTGCTTTCGTAGCCAAAATATCCTTAACTTTATTTTTTTTATATATATGTCCTTCCCTATATTATTTACGATAAAAAATGGTCTCGTACATGTGTTGAATAAAACCTCTGACGGAAAATGGTTCGTAATTACACGTTAAACCAAATCTTCGTGAAATATAATATATCAGAAATATTAACAATAATATTCGACAAATTTAAAATGCTGATAATACGATATTAATTATATAATTGATCGATTTTTTTTTCCAAACATGTCGGTAAAGTATCTTTATATTAATGTATTAACAGTCGAATATTAAACGTAAAGATTGGTGTTTTTATTGAAGATGGATAAAAAAGATAGATAGATAGAAGAGAGAAAAGGCATCTAGAGAGTGCACGCCACTGCTGAGAGCTTATAACCTCTAACTCAGGAAGTAGCACTTTATCATGTACTTTGCTAATTTCCCCTCTAGGTAGTGGAACTTTCTTGTATACTTTGCTAATGTTGCTTCTAGAAAGAGGTACGCTATCATACACTTTATAAAATTATAGCCTACAAAATAACAGGTCATTATATGCTCTGTAAAAGTATACCTTATAATGTAATACACTGCTATGTAACCCATAAGGTGGTTCTTACGTATACTAGTTATAGTAATATGTAATAATATCCACACAGATGATATTTTTGAAGTACAGTGCGTATTGTTAGTCTTGTAATAGTAGTATAATTTATTCAAGCCCATAATTAGTCGTTTAGTAGTATGTTTTCAATTGATAATAATAATTGTATATGCTATCACTTTGGGTATAACTTCTCTTTTCTTTTTCTTTTTTCTGTATGTAAAGCAAAATCCATACGATTTAGGTTTTATAACCAATCCAGTTGGGTTATTGAACTTGGTAATTACTATAAGTACTGACTTCGTTCCCAATACGTAATCTAGAGCGTTTTGCGTGTGTAGAAGCGGCTTTAATACATATTCCGGGTTGCCTTATTTTTGTATAAACGCTTTTAATATGACAATAGGAGCTCCTTACGTTATTAGGAATGCTTTTAATTCGTTTGCCAAAACGTTTTGTCTTCGAAAGGGCGTTTTTAACGCGATATCTAGAGCTTTTGTCTCTTTTTAGAGGCCGAGGTTTAGAATGACATTGTAACTCTTTTTATTTACGAGGTCGCGTTTCGAAGCGTTATTACGGCCTTTTTTTGTCTTGGGGGTCGAGGCTCGGACAATGTATCTAGTTTTTCCTCCTTTTAAAGGTACGCTCTCAACATTGTTTCCGATTATTTGTTTTCTTCAACCTGTATGTTAGAATGTTATTGCGGTTTTTTCTCCTCCTAAAGTTAAGTGGTGGATGTCGTATCCAGGCCGTACTCCTATTAAAGCTACGTTTTCAATAATGTTTCCAGTGCTTTCTTCTCCTAAAGCTAAGTATTGAATGTTGTATTCGGACTGTCTTCCTTCTGGAGCTGCGTTTTTAATGAAGTTTCCGGTTACGGTTTTCCTTAAGTTAAGTACTATATATCGTATCTGGGCATTTATGATTTCGATTATATGATCTGGATAATGTTTCCGGCCCTTTCATTTTAAAAAGGGGTATAGATTATTTACCCACACCCTTTTTCTCTTAATATCGCATTTTCAATAATAGTTATAATCATTTTTCCCCTTGAACCTGCGTTTGCAATAATGTTTCCAATAATTTCTCTTTTTGAATTTATATATTAAAACGCTATTGCGGCCCTTTTGTTTTGTGGGGATCGCGGCTTAAGTATTGTATCTGGACATTTTTCCTTTTAAAGGCGTGTTTATAATAATAATTTTAATTTTGTTTTCTCTTTGAACTTGCGCGTTAAAATGATATTTTGTCCCTTGCATTCTATGAGGTTTAGACGCGAATGCCGTACCTATGACTTTCCAGGAAAGTTGTAGCCATCATAAAGTATTCTACCTTTCATCCATTTAAAGATACCTACCGAAATATACGTTTCGCTTTTTATTTTCCGGGAGCCGTATACAGGTTAGCTTTTATCACTCTTTTTGATAAGTGTACAAAGACTTTTTTGATTACTCTTTCCTTTCAATTCTATTGGATTTTACCATATAACCGGTTGAGTTGTTACGTTTTAGCCGTTACCAAATTGTTTAAACGGTGTGAATACTTTATTTCTCTTCAAGTATGCGGGCAATTTGAATATTTATTAATACGTACACAGGAAATATTGGAGCGGCGCAAAAGTTGGATTTATGTAGTGAATAGAATTCAGGTGCGTTTAGAATGAATTGTTTGAAGAGATTGAACCAAAATGAAAATATATAATGTGTAAAGAAAATAAAATAAAATGTAATTAAACGTGATAAGTGAGGTGTTTAGCGTTTGTTAGCAAGAACGGAATTCAAATAAAAATTAAATGTAAAGTGACTATGTGTTATTTAGGTATCTCAAATTGGCTTTTTAACGCTTTGCTAGTGCTACACTAGCTAAGCGTCTAGTAAACTTAAACGTCGTTTGTAATAAAATTAAACAAGCGGTGTGATTTAGGGTGGATAAGGTAAAGCGAACAGAGTAGATTGAGGGAAAGCGAACAAAGTAGAGTGGGAATCGGGAAAAATGAATGAATATGTATATGTGTGGTTTTGTTGAAGCTTGGTGGCATGGTGAGCCTTTCGCATG
This sequence comes from Anisogramma anomala, assembly GCA_038502455.1. NCBI lineage: Eukaryota > Fungi > Ascomycota > Sordariomycetes > Diaporthales > Gnomoniaceae > Anisogramma > Anisogramma anomala. The sequence continues at coordinate 33,659,117 of JASMMZ010000004.1, forward strand.
CTGTGTCTGCTACGTGGTTCGTATTTGGTGGGCGGTTCAGATGTCGTATCATGATCGTTTTCGAGGCTTGTAAGCGGTTTAGATACTGTGGTTTATCTGTTTCCAAAGCTCAGGAGCGGTTTGGATACGGTGTTTTTTCTGCTTTTCAAATGTGTGAGTGGTTCGGAAACTATATTTAGATCAGATAGATGCTAACGATGGGTTTCAAGTCTTGGTAGTTTTGGCTTGCGTAGCCTAATACCTGATAGGAAGTTTTTTGAAAAGTGTCCGAGTACGTTTAAAGTGCCAAAAAGAGTCGATAGATAACTTAACTGGGTATTGAGGAAACAGGGTACTAATCGCATTAAATATATCGTATTAAGGTTATCCTTTTTAAAGTTACTCCGGATTTTATAATTTTTCTATATTTCGGGTTTTAAAAGCGTTCCCGCATATTTCTAGACTACCGTATAGTTTTCATAAATCGTAATATTAAAGAACAGATAATTGAAACCCATATAGTATTATAATATTGATATTTAACTTAGGTTTTTCCCCCCTAGATAATGTGTAGTTGACTGAGTCAGCTATTCATTGGTATCAGTAAAGTCATTATATGTTAATGTAATAATAGTATAAGAGCAATCGTAATAATTGGTGTTTGTGTTAAATAAAGATAGAAAAATAAATATATATAAGGGAGAAGAGGCATCAGGAAAGTACATGTGATAGGAGAGAGCCTATAACCTTTTATCTGGGTAGTGGCACTTTATAGGGTACTTTGCTAATTTCACTTTTTGGCAGTGATACGCCATTATAAACTCTATAAGAGTGCAGACTATAGCGTGAGACGTTATTATGCACATTTCAGGAGTGTACCTTGCAATGTGATGCACTGCCATATAACCTATAAGATAGTCCCTACGTATACTTATTATAGGAATATGTAATAATATCCATAAACCGATTATTTTCAATATTACGTAAATTAATTCAAATTTAATGACTTACCCCATATCGTTTCTTAGATAATGCTGACAGTTTAACGTCGTTTCTATTTCTTACTAAATATATAATATAACCGTTAAAATTAGTTTTGTATCTTCATAGAAATACTTTAAAAACTTAAAAACTCGTTCCACCGAACTAATTATCAATTTTATATCCCCGTTTACCTTAAAAATTGGGGATATTTTGTACTTACTAACTAGTTGGTTTATATTAAACCCAGTAATTATCCACTCTCGGTTTTTAATACTAACTCACAAATTAAAGGATGTGATACCCAATTAATTTACGAAACTTCGAGTATATTTCGTAAATACTTTTAAACCACTTCTTTTACCCTTTAGATATCGCTATCGGTTTATTAATAGTATAACATTCATCAAGGGTATTGAAATTTTACCAAAACGTAGAAAGTTATTTCAAAGGTATTCACTCAATGCGAGCCGCGATCGTTAATAAATATAGGAAATCCATAAAATCGCCACTATATATCCCGGAAACATCTCGTATACTCCTCGATAATTGTAAATAATATTACCTTTTATTGGATAAACTTGGAAAATCATGTTGTAAAAATGAATTAATACCGTAAACCATTATCGGTAACCGTAAAATTTGTTATAAAGTCGATAAAATTTAGAATGAATAACGATTGAAAACAAAATGGGGTTTAATGAAACCTCATTATAAATTACGACAAGGTTTCAAACCGTTCCATCGTGTGAATATTGAATTTAAACGTCGAATATTTACGATTATTCGTTCTTACTAGTAATCATATCAAAAAACGTGAAACAAAACATTTGTATCCGAATAATCTATATTAGGTAAATTATAGGTTTATCATATGATTTTAAACGTTAATAGTTCCCGATTAGATAATTTCAAACCATTACGGCAATGTTAAGTGCCCCTCAAGTTAATATTATTATTCGTAGTTTTTATCGAATATCCTGACTTAATCGAAAAACGTTTAATAATTTTGGTAATTACTAATACTCCAATCGCGTATAAAGGGACGTTTATTACACTTTGGTTTTACTATTTCGTTAAGATAACCAACACAAAAATAAACCAACCGCCTATCGTTAATAAAGTCGATGATATTAACGCGGGTTGGACTCCAAAAGATATTGTAACCGTTAACGCCTCGATTTCTTTAGACGTTACCGAAATCGGCAGTATTTACACAAGCCGGGCCCGAGGCGATACTGTACCCATCGATGCGTCGGTATTCTTTGGTTTCCCCCTTAAACGTATACCAGGGCGATTTATTAATTAAAATTCCGTTTCCATAGATTTATTCATATACGCCGCCGTAATATACCATTTTATTATATACGTTTTGATCATTGCAATATTTGATATAATTATAAAAATAGGCTGGAAGACTTCAACGCGAATTTTTTGAAACTCGAGTTGATTTTATAATTTTCGTGTCAATATATCTGGGTAAACACCTTGGGTTGCAAGCTGGTAACTCAAATAATATTAAAAAAGCGAGTAAATTTCGGCTTATTAAATTTGGCGTTCTGAAATTAAAAATGGAAAATAAAAATAGTTTCATCCTTCATAATTCTTCAAAATAGTAGACGAGGTATGAATATTAAGTAGTTCTGATAACCACGACTCAGAATAAGATACTTTTACGAAAAGCTTCATATAAAAAATGGTTTATTACGTTTCGTATCCGACAATCTTACGGAATAATATAATATTGATTTGAAAATACCGATTTTATCCCTTTTAGAAATATGTTCTTTGAAAATCATTCCCGAATAATGAGTTTTCACTATCTTTAGCCAGTATAAATTCTGATGTATGAGAATCAATATCGTAACAAATACATAGTACAACTTTTGAAATACATATCCTTTCAGGTTCTACCAAACCTACGCAGTTTCTTATTTCCTAAATTGAATAAGAAATTTAATTTATTTGGAAAAAATGCGAATAAAGTTCAATAAATGTTCAAAAAACCTAACAAACGTTAAGCCTTTCAAATGCTACGTAAAAAATTGTATTCGCGAATAACCCGAACTTTTTCGAGGTCAGCCAGATTTTTTTCGCCGACTGTTACGATGAAACTCAGATAATTCACCTTTTTTATTAAGAAATTCCATTTTTTAAAGTATTTGTTTAAATTTGTATCATAAAAGAGTTTTCAAACCGGGCGAACTTTCGTAATATAATTTTGTTCAATATAGAAAAAAATAGTGCATGGTCAATTAAATAAGTCTTCATAAAATCATTGAAAATATACCCTATTATATAATCATTATAACGTTGAAATATCATTAGTTTTCCCTCCAGTTTAAAGTGAGTAATAACCTATGTAAATAAGTCGAAACGAGTGTAAAAACCGTTAATGTTTCCTATTCGGGTATAATTCAGATAAAATGAAAAATTGTTTAAATATTAAGTTTCGTAAATTACGTCAACTTAAATAATATTTGTAAGATCTCCTTAATAAAAGGTAGGGGGAAAGGATTTTGATAGGTAATTTTATTTAAGGCCTGGTACTTAACGTAACATCGCTCACACTCCCCCTCTTCATTTTCAAGATGAATAATACTGGCGTCGTAAACGATAAAAACTTTATTAAATATAACCTTCATTCATTAACCCGGTAACCTAACATTGAAGTTCGAAAAGTTCATATTGTGATATCGAATACACTAGCCTCTATACTTCATTCGGTAAAAATATGTTTTGGTTTAGTTCAATATAAATGTGATAGTTAAATTTCCCCTGGTATAAAAGAAAAACTGTCGCCTTTTACGTATTAAATAGATTGTGAAATTTTGCGAATTCAAGTGGAAAACGAATTTTCTATTTTTTTTTTTTTTTGCGTTTTTTACGACTGTTGGCTTTGTTGACTAAAGAATTTACGTTGCTTCGTAAAAGTTCATAAAGAAAATAAATTACAACAAGTTCCTCGTATATTATACCACTCGTTAAACCATGTTATTAAACTAATAAAAACCAATTTTATAATACCGTGAATATCTCCGACTTAATGCTTATTGTTATTATCTATACTACTGATTCTATTTAATAATTGACTACTGGGATATGTCCATTAACTTTTCAAAATGTTTATTAGTCTAATGTGTATAATAGACCAGAAATTGTATTCTATGTTGTTTCGGGATTAATATATATTGAAATGTGGCTCAACTCTTCAACAATGTTTGCGTGAAACTTAGCTTTATAAATAATATGTGTATTCTATCACGATACCCATTCTGCATTTAAGTTTCGAAGTTATGATGACCGAACTTATTTTATCTGCACTATTTATGTCATAGCCTCGTTTACAGTATAATAACAATTACGTTTAAAATCGACATTGGTATTAGAGATGTTTCTTCGTTTATATTTATTTCGATTAAATTAAATTCGTTCTTACTTTCATTTACAATTACGTCAGTAGGGTAATATAATTTCCAAACGAAACTGAATTTACAAATTCGGCTTTTCCCATCACTGATAATGAAAAACTTTCATTGAAATTTTCAAATTAAATCGTATAAACTTACGTTGGAGAAAAAACAAGGCGAATCTTATAACTTTATTAATAATAGTTCGAAAATACATAACGTAAATGACGCATCATTATGTGCTTAACTTAGCGCTTTTTCTCCATGATCTACGTTACCCGAAGTCTTTAATTTTCAACTTATCACAATCGGGTATATTAAAATAGTTATTCGCGATTACTATTCTCTTTCAAGAGGATTCCTAAACAGTATAAACATTCAATATAACGATATTTTCATTTGTTCGTGGTACCTACGCAAGACCTATTAACTATCGACTAAAACTTTGTGTTAGGTTTGAAAATTATAATTTATCGGTGAATTTGTGGTATTTTGCTAAAGCCACGATATGATCGATACAGCTATATCTGACCATTACAAATGTATCTCGAATACGTAGAATAATATGAAAACATAGGAAATTACATTAAACGATTAAAGTGTTAGAATAGTATTACATGCAGTGCAGTAGGTCACCTTTACTTACAGTAAAGTTGACTATACTATAAGTTGACTGTATTGCTTTGTGGAGACTTACCGCATTGAGTGTAAGTTGAGTACAGTACGTTTCACTTCACTCTAGGGTACGTACTAAGCAATTGGCCATACAAATTACAGTGCAGACTGGCTAGCGGTCTACCAAACCTAGAACAATACATCTACCATCTGACGAATGCAATAATACTGTTACTTTGACTAATCGAATCAATAATACGGAAATGTCTAAGTCCTACTAACATAAAGTTTAATTTGAATCGCCCCCCTAAACAAGTAATATTTCGAACTTAAGAAAGAACGGAGCCTATAAATTTTGATAGTTTATAAGTTATCATTTTCCCTTAATGAAAGTTCTCTCCGCACGATAAGAGTTATAAAATGTAACCTTAATATATTTGAAATACTCGTTCGCATCGTATTCTCCCTCATATTTACCGGACCTGTAATATGCCGTAATAGCTTACTTTATATCTGGTATATAATAACAAGATAGATAAAATAACGTATATCGACCTTTTTCAATTTACATTTTATTTTTTGTTAATATAAATTCGATTTTTGAACGCTTTGCCGCTGATTTAAAAGCCGATTGATCGAATTACGATCGATTGTTTCGTCTCTGATTACTTTCAAACGCTAAGAAACTCGTCTGACCAATCGTAAAATAAAATTTAAATTATTCAATTTCAATAACAACCTTAGCGAAATCGGATGAAAAATCAAACGTAAAAGTCAATTAAACGGGTCATTAAATATTCTTCAAAGTAAAAAAAATAAAGCTTATTATATTTTATAAGCGAGATTTATCAGCTCAAATTAGCCACCAATAAGTAAAAGATAAATTTATAAAGGTAAAATGCAAGGTATCTTCTGACGGCTCTTTCATGTTGATAACATTACAATATAAAGTAAAATTATTGATATTTGCTATCGTTTCATTTGTTACAAGGAATATACCCCCAAAAAGATTAAATGAAACTTTTATCATCTGTTATAATTCGACGAACAAAAGTATATTAAATGGGTTCTAAATGAAATTAATCATTCAGGTTTTAAGGAAAATAAGAAACAGCTATAGAGTTCTTTCGTGTAGGATTTATATAAACGGTCCATGTACGTCTCATTACTTGCCCTCGCGCATAATACCTAGTTATCAATTCGTTAAACTAAATCGTTCTCCCTATCCTATATTTAAACACAACCAATTTTTTTTCGATTAATATTTTAATGATTTACCTGATGATGAACCTATGGGGTTTTTTGATAAAATATCGCTATTCGTATGACTGGTATTCGTAGTATAAACACCTATTCAAGTAGTGGATAAAGGTAAAATAGTTGGGGATTTAGGACCATGAACAAATACGTTCTTTAAAGTACTTATTAATTATTGTTTTGACAGGACGCCATTGAATTTATTTATAATGATAAATAGATTAAAATTATGAACTTCAATGATTGATTTAATTTTTAACATATCAAAATTACCGCGATGAGTTTACTTTCATTAGTGTTCGCGGATTTGAATAGTGGAAGGTTATTTCTTTAGGCTTTTGAAATTTACTATTTCGCGCTTAAAATTTTATAAACCAAATATCAATGTAATTTCACCTTCTTATCGTAAATTTGTCCACAATATTATAAATATCTCGAATGGGTTGCAAAATATCTCATGCATTTGAAAATTATATTCAAACTTTTTGTGAATAAAAGTATTACCTTATCGTTGAACAAATAATATATCAGTATTTAATTAGTTAAGGTTCTGTTATTTTGGTTAATACTTTCGGCTTTTTAATCTAGGATACCAAAACTCAAGGTTTGACTTATTACTTATACTTATCAAAACCACTTTGAAAATTGAACAAGTATTTGATAAAATAAAGGGTAAAACAATGATAACCTGAAATTGGTAATTGTAAAAAGAAGCTACATCATACTCAATTTATAGCTGTACACCCTACGCTTAAGCAGAAAAAGTATTTTAACACCATATAAACCTACTTATATAAATACCTTAAGTTATATCACGTAAACTTAACCGGCAAATATTTTTGAATTAATCAAAGTTTAGAACACGGATCGAGGAGTATGTTTTTTCACCTTCAAAAAACTATTTCTAGTAACGAAAATGAATTATCTCAATCATTGTTAATAAACCGATTATATTTTTCAATCGTCGCCTAATTTGGAGTAAACTTAATTATGGCTCTTTATTATATACGAATACTTGCTTTATATAGGCATGTTAATAGTTACATACAATAATGGTTGTGAATTCTTCATTCATTATTATTTTTACCAATTAGTTTTGCTATCCTATGCATTATACATTAAACTTTATTAGATACAATATTTACGATAAGGTAAATCTTTGATATATTAATTCGTTCATTTGCTTAAATTCGTAATTTTTGAATATGTTTACTTACTGGGACGCTTTAATTTGATACGAGACGTATTTAGTTGCTTGATTTATAATTAGAATTGTTAACCTTACAGTATAAAAGTGCAAATATTAGATGAAGCTTTTGATTAATTGCGGATTATGAACGAATATTATTTTAAAGTATACTTCACCAATGTTTGAATAGGTAATGAATTAAACTTAGTTTTTTCATCGGTTATCGTAAGGATGCGGTTTAGAATGGCATTCTGTAAAATTTCGCGGTTGATCAAAATCACAACATCATACCTTTGATTTTTTTCAAATTTCATTACCTGTTTCGATTAGTTAATCGCTTATCATATGACCACGAAGTAAAAAACTACGAATAACGCATTGTTTTTATAATATTAATATAAAGACTTCTTACTGAAATGTATAATTGAAAAAACTATTTAGGTTTCAAAGATAATGGTTACCTTAAATAAAGTATATTTTTGCTCAAATCGTAAGCATTTCAAAGCATATGTGTGGATATTACCAGATTTCTCTATAGTTAGTTAGCGGCCATACTGCAAGTTGCACCCTACAGAAGTGCATAGTAACGTGCCACTTTACAGGCTGCACTCTTGCAGAGTATATAATAGCGTGCCACTATCTAGAACTGCCATTGGCAGAGTACGCTATAAAGTGCCACTGCCTAGAAGAGAGATTAGCTGAGTACATGATCAAATGCCACTTCCCGGGTAAGACGTTATAAGCTCTCAACTGTGACGTGCACTCTCCGGATTCTATATCTCTGCCTTCTATCTTACTATTTATCTTCAATATACACAATATTCAATATTACTCTTTTACTCTTTACGTTCACGTAAATAGATAGAAATCTTACTGTTAGTAAGGTCTCTGCCTATTTCATGGGAAGTAAAAAGAGTAGAAAAGTAATCATAAGATTTGAATTGTGGTAAAAGATAGATAGGTCCAGAAGAAGAAGTATTCCAGAGAGTGCACGCTGAGTATGGGAGGTTATAAACCTCTCATCCGGGCAGTAGCCCTTTTACTGTGCGCTCTGAAATACCTATTCCAGACCGCTCCACACATAATTCACTTTGCTTTTTGCACGAGTGCAGCGTGCAGCGTGACATATTGTCGTGCACTATGCAGTAGTGTACCTTGCAATACAGTATACTAATACTTGGCCTATGTATACAAATTATAAAGGTATATAGTAATATCTACATAAGTAATCTTTTCTTTTTTCCCCCTTATATACCTATAGTATATTACCGATAGTGTAATTATAATAAGCCCGTATACGTAACCTTGTAATAATAGTATAATTTTAGTACAAATGTTAAAGGTATAAATTAGCAGTTTCTATAACGATAGTGTGGTTACGGTACCTATTGTAAAGGTTCGAATTAGTAATTTTTAGTCGCGAGATAATTGTGAAAGTTCGAATTAGTAAATCCTAACCGCGGTAATAATCATAATAAGGGCATGGTTAATATAATTACTCGGTAACGATATGATTGTTCATAGAATCTTTTATTATTTCGGATAAGGTCGTAATTACGTAGGTGCTATAGGGGTTATTACATAAGGGTAATTACGCTATTACGTATTTTAAATTAGTATAAAAAATACATTGTTATCGGTCTAAGTAAAAATTCTTTTCTTTTCTCCTCTAAAGGCGCGTAGTCTAAGCTAATACAAATCCCTATTCCAATTGAACCTTTCTTTTAATTAATTAAACCAAACGGCTTTAACGGGTAGGTTACTTAACTAATACCTATATACTTATCTTTCATTTACATAGATGCCGCATAAAAATAGTACTGCTAGATGCCGTTTAACGCGAAAACGCTACCGCGCCATCGCCGCCGCCACCGCTGCCGCTATCACTATCTCCACTAACAGCTCGCTCTTATCAGATACAATCTTATCTATAACCGCTACCCTCGCTGCCGTTACAGCTCCCCTAACCTCGCTTCACCCCACCGCCTCCGCCATCCCTCCAGTCCCGCTAAGCTCTGCCGCCGCTACCGCGTTCTTCGCCGCCGCCGCCATCCCCTCCTTTCCCTCTTTCCCCTCCCCCTTCCCCTTAAACTCCTTTAAAGAAGAACAGGGGGCTTCTAGGATTATGAACCGTACCTTTTCTCTGCAGGTAAAAGTCCCCTTATTTGCGGGGTCCCCTCGGCACCATAAAAGTAGTTTTGCGGAGCTTTTCCGCGGTTTGTATTACCTCATTCCACCCGTGTATATGCTTTTAATTTTTTTGTAGTTCAAAAGTAAAAGGAGGACCTGCTTCGCCACCTGAAGCTCTGTATCGCCAGAGTACGCCGCGAGGCATTTTTACTGCATAAAGCGTTAAAAGAGCGTATACGGGTTCGTAGCCCTAGGCCGCTAATAAATACGCTTTACGTGTCATGTATCGCGTCCGCGGCCGCTGGTAACTCTATTAACAATAACCACGAAAGCGGGGGTCGTTCGTCCCGTTACTATCGTTACGAACGGACTGGTAATGGATACGCCCCCGTTTTGTTAGTCCTAAGGCCATGAGCCAAAGCCGTGCTACGCACCTGCTGGCTTTATAGTAAAAACCAATTTTCCAAATCCTATTTCTTAGAAAAAGCAATGCTTGGGGCTCTACAAAAACAACAGCGCTTGCAAATAACTAAAACAAGCCGATGTTAATTATTAGTAGGCGTTAACGGGCGGACCAAAGAGTTGGCAGCCGCTATTACCGCCTGGAAACGGGGCTGTCTTATGTACTTCGTAAGCGAATTTCACGACGTTATCACGCGTCGCTGTAAGGATAGTAAAAACCCTTCTACGCCTTTGCTTAAGGGCATACAACCTAAGGCGTAGGACCACATCCTTACTGTTGTTAATAGAATCAATAGCGGTAATAGCGGTAATAGCGGTAACGTTAATATGAAGGGGGAAAGCGTCAGAAATAATAGTAAGGGCGCGACAACTTCGCCCTTACTTTTTCCTTTTAACAGTAATTATTTTCCCCTTACGGTTGGGCAAGCATACCCGACCACACGAATATTTTTACTTCTTTTTAAAAACAATCACTTATAAATAAAACATATAACGTAACGTATATAAAATTAAGATAAATAGTATATTAGAAATGTAGAGATATCGTAAAATGCAATGGAAAAGGGAAAATGATAAAATACCTATGAGAGCCAAAGTACATAAGTTAAAGTGTTAATATATTAGGGTAAGCATAAAATAGTAAAAGCAAATAAAGTAAAATTAGTAAAGTCTGTATAAACGAAAGTTTTACACCGCAGTACAAACTTGAAGGCGACGTGAATATTATGATTTGGACCGCGTAAAAGTACAAAATAAAAAATATAAAGTAATATAATGAATACTTACTTTATTAGGATCGTAAAAACTTTTTACGAAAACTAACAAATAACGTATTTGACGATATAAGCGTTGACAATACTTTGTTCGAGGTAGCCTTGGTGATTACATCTGTTAGGTTGGATTTTCTATCAATTTACCTTGTTTTATCGATTTCTCAACGCTTATATTACTCTTTTAAAGCTATAATATCGATTATTCAACGGTTTTTATTCATAATAAGCATTTTGATCAAACACTTATAAAAAGAAAATGATTTAGCATTTATAAAGAGAGGGACAGTCCGTAAACTAAGGTTGGAAATAATTATGCGGATTTTCATTACTATGATAATAACCGAATCGAAACCTTTAACCATGTTCCAGATTTTGAGAGCTAGGACTCTTTTCGTAACGATTTTATACTTGGTAAAACTTTAATGAATAAGATTTTTACAAAAAGTAAAACCGTTTCGGGCTGGTATTTAGTTTCCAAAAACTAAATCGAAGCTTATTTGCGAATTATAGTTGATATTATTCGAGAATAAGCCGTTGATAAAAACAAATAGTTTCATAATAGGTATATTTAGCGACATAAATTGTAAACCGGGGTTTGGATTATATATTTTCCATAAAAGAAGTTTGTTAAGCGCTTTATATATACTATTGGACGGGGAGGTTAGGCATTAAGCGGCGATCGAAAGGTTCAATACCGCTTCCGGTTATGTAATAGAAGCAACCTAAGTGCTATATGCACGTTGGCATTTGTATTCATCGACCCGTTTTACGCTATTTAAAATGATAAAGGTAACTTTTTCTAACTTCCCTTTTTGCGTCAACCCAAAAACGCCGTTTCGAAAAGTGATGGTGATACTATTAAAGTTAATTATATAGTCCTTCATTAGATACGTTTTGGGTTTTGCCTTTAAGCCAGCTACCAAATGCATTCTCTTTTTAAATACGGTAAACGACACTTTGTATAACTTTAGTGTTTAGTCCGTTTATTTACCTATTAGTAAAAAGCTTTCCGAACGTGTTATTAATATTAATAGGTATAGGTCGAATGTAAAATTAGTTATTCCCCACCGTTTTCCATAGTTTTTTAAATTGTTATTATACTAGTAAATACCAGCTTTTCCCTAACTGTCAAGCGGTTTCATAATACGTAAAATTATTTTAGATTGGTGGTACTTTTTGAAATTTATAAGTATATCGGCGTAAATACGTTGTTTAAGCTGCTTCTCATATTAGGTGTATTTTCACGTTATGTTACGAAGTTCGATATATAAATTGAATAATATACTAAAAGAGGTTACGAACGTAAAATTCAAGCGGTCACTGGCCCATTACAAGGTGGATAACTACGTTATAATATTTCCTTTCATCATAATCATTATAACTTTTGACAATTAGGCGGGTCTTTTCGTATAGTTTTCCGGTTTTATCCTTAATTTCGTAGACGAAGAGAATAGGAAAAAATCTTTAGGTGCCTTAAATTGCCGAGTTGAACGGTTTAAAACGATATATGCCTTGGTTAATTGAAGTAAAAATTTTAATTTGTGTGTATTGTTTGAATAGAGCCCATGTGTTAGTGATAATGCCGTCGTGGCGGAAATTCCGGCTGATTTTATGGTTTTTTACCTGCTTTTAATTAAATAAAAAGCCTACGGAAAAGGTTTCGGGGCGTTTTTGGGTCTTCAAGTTTAAGGGGCGGCCCCGGCGGCGAGGTATTAGTGCGGTTGGTATAAGCGAACCGATTTCGTTTGGTAGGAACCGGCTGAATACGTAATTCGGGTGGTAAACTGGAATTGGGAACGGTTTGGATTCGCCGTGTTAGCGGGTATCTCGTTAACGGTTTTGTTCGGACTATGGTTTTTAGCCGCTCCTTTTTATTTTTCTCCTATACTCCCCTACAATTATCTAGCAAAACAAACTTGTATCGTTTAATAAATCAACAACTATATTACGGCCTTTAATTATATTAATCTTCTAAGGGCTAATTTTTTTCGTCCCTAGTTCTCCAAATTAAGATCTTAAATTATAATAGTAAGTTTAAAACGCCAGTTTCGTGTGGACCATTCCTTATGGCTACTGTTCTGAACACATCGTTTTTAGCCCTTTCAAACTTCAGATTGCTATAGCCTTCGCCATAGCATTCGCCCTCTACACCGTGGTTATTAAGGGTGCAAAGTTTATATAGATCCTTAGGTAAATATCAAAAATAATGAGCGTAGGGATAAGCCCATTAGGGTTGGAAATGTTTTCAATAGCGTTAACCTTCATTTAAAGGATAGATTCCTTGGAACTGGCACTCTTTAGTTTTTTAACTAGTACCGTATATATTTTTAAACGTTCTATAATACTGTTTATATTTGTTAATACCTTTTAGGGCTTTTACTGATATTTGTTTACATTCGCTATCAAAAATGTCAGCCTTCGTATACTATTCCATGGAGTCGAAGGCTGTACTGGCGTTGTAGGTAATCCAGTCCGCAGGTTTAAAATAAATGTTTAACTAATAGTTAACAAAAGCATCCTAATAGTCTATAATAAAAACGTTATAAATAAACTCAACAGCTTAAAATTATGTTGTCGCATCGACGGTGTAAATTATTAGTTAGCTATTAAAATACATGATATTGACAATTACCTTGTAGTAAAAGTTTACAACGTTTTAAAGGCGGAATTTGATCCTCCGTAGGGCTTGTAAGTAAAGTTGAAATTTATGGAAAAACTTTTCGATAGCTTTAAGTACATTCTTTCTTATATCCATATAACCTACAACGTAAAGCAATATTGAAAGGCGTTTTATAGTCGGGTATCTGAATTGAAGGTGTAATATTCGTAATTCTGGTTACTTCGGGTAAACAGCCTTAATTATACGTATTTTGGAGTAAAATTATAGATAGCCGAACTTAAGCTGAAGCGGTACAAATAAGCTATCTAAGGCGCGGATAAACTAATTAGTCGAATGCCGGACCTTAATATTAAGTTTGTTTATATCAACTAATAAAAACAAAAATGGTCCTTTCAAGTCTATCATATAAAACTTAACCGGTCCGAATCACGTATTTACAACGACCGTCTCAAGCGATAATGCTTTGCTTTTATTAAACAGAAATTTTCGGTGTTTTTTTTATTTAGATTAACTGAAACTTCGAAGACTTTGTTACGAACGCGTCGAATTATCGTTTTCCGGCCGTTATGATTTTCGAAGTACCAGTATCAGGTATAATTCCCTGTGAAAAGCTACTATATTTTTCTAAAATATGAATTATAACGCTATATATACATTAAGTACTTATTTTACGTAGTCCATACTTGTAATATATAAAAAGGAGGTATTTTATAGGCCTATGAAAATACATTATTAAATTTTGTTATCCTAGACTATTAAATAAATATCATTACCTTCAAAGTCTTTTTCCTCAGAGGAATATTTGTAGGGATAGACGTTAAGTTTATTATTTACGCCTTAGTATTCGACTGTATATGTTACAAAATTAGGTTTGATTGGGTTCTTAAATGAACAATCGGCTTAAAACTATCGTTAGGTCCGAATCTACTCGTAAGCTGGGTGGTTAGCAAACTAATAGCCGATTTGACCTCATACGATACAGAGTTTCTATAAACCTAGGGGGCTTCGTATACCTTTTCGCAGGTATTGTTATGGTCGCGATACTTTTCGCCTATTTCCGAACGATCGTCCCTACCCCTTGTTACCAAGGCTCCCTCCTTGGTACCTATACTTTGGGCGCTTGTTTTACTTTAGGTATACTTTCAATCTTCGATCCAAAATATGGTTAATAGTTTCGGCGAGGTCTTCTTTGGTGATTTAACCTTCGCTTTTAGTCTTGTAGGCTATGAATGCTAATTCGAGGCTCGCCTATCGGTGTATAAAGGGTTAAAACGATATCTTAAGGCTTATAAAAACGGACTTCAAATCCTTTTTAGGCTTAAAAAGTACAAGGTTGAAATTTGGATTCCCGCGATATAATTTTGTTGTTGCTTAAATAAATAGTGTTCTTTTTATATTTCGGTAAACGCTGCGTGACACTTTCTAGACTAAGTCAATAGAGCGGAAAAGATGTTTTGTGTGTTTTTATCAACGTTTTTTTGTTATTTCTTTCATGAATTTTTTGTTTATACCACTTCATTTTTAATCCTAGAATTCGTTATTACGCCATGTATTCAAGTGAAACATTAAGTGGTTATAATACTTCGCAAATGTATTTACCTAAATAAAGTATAACATATACTATTTTTTAAATTACCCGAATAGTACACCGGGCAAAATAATGTAAAACTGGGACGGTTCGATATCTAGTTTTTTAAATGGATTAAATTTAAAACATATATTGTTATGAAATATATTTTATGATTCGCCGCTATAGTTCTTGTCCCTATCCCAAATCCTAGCGATGTTGGTAAGCTTTATATAATCGTTTTTATCAATGGGAAAGCGGTGTGGTAAAAGGTTACGATAAGAGTCGTGATGGCAGGTATTAGTCTATAGGGTATGTATTGGCGTTTTACGCCCCTCGTTGTTTCGTGAAGCGGGTTGTTTTCGGTATTTTAACCGCTCCTATTCTAGTCGAACGGGGTATCAATCGTGTTGAGAGAGTGATATAGTGTTTAGTTTTATTTGACAACATATACCGGTATAGGGGTGTATTATATTCGTATAGTAAATAAATATTGTAGCCGGTTGTTTTCCTATTTAAGGATTATATATCTAATTTAGGGTTCGGTTACAGTATTAGATCGTCTTACGCCTTATATTCGTTGTGTCGTCCGTATATACTTTATTACTTAACTTTTATATTCCGTTAGGCAGCATCTTTTTACAATCTCCATTTAGTATATATTTGTATCCTTCTAGTCTGGCAAATTGTTAAGTTGTACTATTTCGAACATGGCTTTTACAAGGCGTCCATTTCTTCCTCCTAGAGTATTAATACCTCCACTTCGTATTTAAATTCGTAAGGCTTTAGAAACAAAGGGGTTTACTATTTTCCATATAGCTAACGTTCAATTCGAAAATATTTTATAAAAATCATTCAGAATATCAGGTCCTTGTGTTTTCTCCCTCCAATAACAAAAAATCACGGTTAAAATATTCGTATTTACTGTATATAGGTATAGTTCCTTAACCAGTATATAGATAGTGTTGTCTCAAAGGCTCAGGTCGATTTCGTATATTATAACCTTCCTAATTCTCATATACTCTACCAAAAGGTTAAAGTTAACGCTAGCTTTTTCCGGTGTAAATGATATTATGGCTATAACTATAAATATCTTTTGAACAGTTAGGAATAGTCATTTCTATATACACCTGATATGTTAAAGGAGCGAAAATTAATATTTTCGCGCCGGAGTCGGATTTTAGTACGTTTAAATTGGCAAATATGAAGTAAATAAAATAAATACAATGATTCAGGTAAAGCTATCAACGTTTACTAGTACAAATGAATTTATGATTCGCATCTCAAACGTAACTACAAACTAATTAGGCGTCTTAAATGAATTTTATTTAGGCTTCATAGCATTACACTAGCTAAGTTACTAGAATGACTCAAACTTTGTACGGACTAAAATTAAAATATATAGAGCGAACGTATAAAGACGAATAATGTAAAAAGAATGTAAATATAAAAAGGTGTAATTTGTTTTATAAAAGGTTTGAATTGTTTTGTAGTAACCGCTTTTACTAAAGCGAACGGTTTGGTTATTCCACTTTTAACCGCTTTTGGTTTCGTAAATGGTTTGGATACTGTATTCGTAACCTTTACTGTGTTTTGTAAACGGTTTAGGTGTCGAGTTCAAATCGGACGAGTCCTAACAAAGGGTTCCAAAACTTGGTGGTTTTGGCTTACGTAGCCTGATATATAATAGGATACTCTCCAAAAAGTGCGCGGGTACGTTAAAACGCTAAATAAGGGTTTATAGTGGCGTAATGTGGCTTTTAGTAGATAAAACGTTAAATAAAGGTTAATAATATCGTACTAAAGTTATCCTTCTTAATGATACTTAGCTTTTACAGTATTTATACACTTCTCGTATAATCCTTATAAAACTTAATATTGAAATACAAACAGTTGAAACCGCTATAATAACTCGATATAAGTATTTAACTTTTATTTATCTATTTTTTTCCTCAGATATCTGTAATTAACCGAGTTGACTACTAATTAGTAGCGGTAAGGTCTTTACCTTTTTTACGTTAACTAAAAAGAGTAAAAGAGTAATCATAGTATTGGTATTATAATAAAAGATAGATAAGTCTAAAAGAAAAAGTATTCCAGAAAGTGCACGTCGCAGATAGGAGGTTATAAACCTCTCATCCTGGCAGTGGCCATGTTGCCATAAGCTCTGGAATATCCATTCCAAACCACTCTACGAATGATGCACTTTGCGTCTTGCAAGAGTGCAGCCTGCAGCGTGATACGATATCGTGCACTCTGCAGGAGTGCACTTTACAATATAGTGCACCGCTACTTGACCTATGTATACTAACTATGAGGGTATATAGTAATATTCACACTTACTGACACTAATTAATAGCCGATTCAATAGACTATAAAGAACCTGGAAAAATGAGATAGACTTAAGTAAAATATTTATAATAGTATGTTACAACGGTCCCAATTATACGTAATTTAACATTACAACTCATAAAAACTATATGGGAGAATGGAAGAACGTAAAAACACCATTAAACCCGAAAAATAAATGACTATAAAATCCGAAAAAACTTTAAAAAATAACTTTACTACAATTTATTAACTCGGTTAGTACCCTATTTATTAAAAGGTTCATTACGCTACCCACCAACTCGTTTAACGTTTTAAACGTACCCGAGCGCTTTTTAACAAGCGTTTTATTATTTATCAAGTTTCGTCAGCCAAAATTATTAAGTTCGAACCCTTTTATCCAATCCTATCCGATTTAAAAACAGTATTCAAACACTTACATACTTTAAAAGCGACCAAGACGTAATATCTAAACCGCTTTAAAGCTTTAAAAACAGTTAAAACACAAATTTTAAAACGTCCCCACAATCCGACCACGCCTCGAAAACAATAATCAAACAGCTCATCAAACGTATACCTCAAGCCGAATACATATACTAAGTCCCATATACCACCTTATCTTGTATACACACACACACACCGTCGTGCATCCTTGTTACCCGTTTCAACTACCCTATTCGCTTTCCCTCAGTCGCCTGACACCGAATATGAAAATTTATTAATATAACGTTTAAACCTATCAACCACTTAACTAATGTAAAGCTTGTAAAACGATAAAATCTTCATTTGAAACGCTCAACTAACCTGTAATCCCACTTGATTTATATTATATTTGAACTACGTTAATACTAACAAAAGGTAAACACTTCAATTTCAATGCTTTTCCACATTTCATCTGCTCTTATTTTGCATATTATACGCTTTTCTTTTGTATTGAATCATCACTAGGTTTTGCATACCTTGACGCGGCGCACTGGCTGGTATGAAATATCCCTGTAGATACCGGCATGAGAGATCATAACTAGGGCTGTTGCAGCCTAAAAGTGCCTTTGGTGGCCTCCGCTATCCCTCTAATCAAGACCTTAGGGTGCACCGTAGTTTACAAACCCGTAGGCGTGTAAATTGTAGCTCTGGTTATGCTACGTAAGTTAACCGTCTTAGTCCTCACCTAATTCCCAATCGCGCCGAGGATAGGACTAATTTAGTCCTTTAAAAGAGGGATCCTGTAAAGTTAAAAAAAGCATAGGAAAAGCCCCTTAAAGGGACGAAAGTAAAACACATGTAAACTTACAAGTAGGTATTAAAGAAAATAATGTATCGATAACGTGCCTCTTTTACATATGCTTGGTGGTTTGTACGCCGTTATTTTATATGAAAGGCGCCCATTTTTAATACGGCCCATAAACCTAACCCTTTCTTTACTTAATCGCTAAAGTATTAAAGAATAGTAAACGTTATTTTGTATTTTGTTACCGCATATTTCTACCTCCCCTTTAATATGGTACTTTAGCTAACCCCCTTCATTAGTGAAATTTACTACTAAAGATCGTATAGCTTATGCCTGGGCCCACTACGTTAGGGCCCGCGAACATTTATACTTCAAACGTGCTAAGCGCGCCTAAGACGCGTTCCCCTCTCTCTTCAGTCCTTTCAACTTCCTTCTCTCCCCCGTCTCCCATATATTCCCTTAACTCGCTCAACTATTTCCTGCTTCGGCTTAAACAAGATGTAACCCTATACCAGTTATATATGGTCCTTTTTAACGAAGGTAAATAACGGGGTTTGTATCAGGGATGAGGATGGCATAAAATACATCTATTACATGCATACAACACCCTTAATATCCATGTTGCGAAAGACCGGACCGGACGTAAAGCAGTATTAACAAATCTTAAAGGGGGGTGTATTTCTGTTACCATTAATGCCAGTGAGCCTTTAACGGCTTACCGTATCGCCGTCGCAGCGAAGGCGCCTTTTAGGCGACTAACCACCTTATGAAGACCCTTGCGCGCTGCCGTAAAAGCGGCGGAGGATGGAGTAGCGTAGGCCGTTATGCAGGCTTTTCTAAGGCGATGGGGCTCCGTTACTAAAGGGGTTTAGGCAGTCGTTAGCGACGATCACGAGATTAGTAACGGGGGAGGGAACGGATTTTATCCCTAACTAGCTCGTTACCCTTTCCCCCGTTACTGCCCTTACCGCCCCTCGCGCTCTTACCCTCACTATAGCCTCGATTCCCTTTTTAATAATTAAAATTTCTTCCTGAGAGGGACGGATTTACCGGGCAGCTGCGGTTAAGGCTTTGGTTGCGGTTATAGTAAAGCTAGTAAAGGTATAAACTTTTTCGTAACGATGGTGGTAATAGTGCTAGTGGTAAATGTAGTAGTGTATATATGTAAGGAGGCGGGCTTCGTATGTAAATTCCAGCGAACTTTAAATGTAATAGTTACTAATGAGCGTTAACATCGGCCTTAAAGGATTATAATTTAATTATATTTATCGTCCGAAAAACAATTTATAACGCGTGCGAAATTTTGGAAAATTCTAATGTTCGCAAAAGCTCTTTTTATATTAACGTCGCGGATTCGCTTGTTTAGATTTTTTAGGAACCTGTAGCTAAGGCTCTTGAACCCTTTATAAAACTGGTTAGGAAATTTATTAGGTTATGTTACGTTCGTTATTATAAAGATAACACTTTCCTCTGTCTTTAAAAAGCTGAAATCTCTGAGAGTAAGGGGCGAAGTCACCGTACCTATATTGCATTTTAAAAAAAAACCGGAAGAAAAAGGGCTGTATTAATGATGTTGAAGGTAAAAAAAATGAATTTAAGAAATATATCAAATTTCATCCTAAGCCTAAGAATATATATAGAACCTGAGTATTAATATCAAAAAAATAATTTAACCTATTTTTCAATATATTACTTCATTATTACGGTTTCAATATTCAATCGTAATATTGATTTTACCGTATTCATAATGGGTAGGTCATTACTTTGAAAATAGGTGGAAAACCTAATGCCGGGGTAAGCGAACTAGTCCGCAACTTTATTTCCGATGATATCTATGTTTCTAAGGCTTTGTTTAATGATAATAAGGTTTGAATTAGTTTTGATTACAACGTGAAAACACCAGAAAACCTATTAGGAAAATGTGACGGAATTTTTGGTTAAGCCCTCAATGATAAATTTATTATATACGTTAAACGTTGTCTTACCTAGCGCATGACATAATTCAGTTTTTAAGGCTTCGAAAAACGCCGATAACCTTCGCGTTCAAAACGTATATATCTAGGTATAGATGATTAGATATCTTCATAATTATATACTTGTTACGATAAACCATGGACATATACACAATATGTTATGGTTCGACCTACGATGGCAAGCGAAGTAGGTGCTAAATGGGGTTTACTATTGAGGTACGGTGGAAGACTAGAAGAGGCTAACGTAGTCCACCGTGTAGGACCTATAAGTATAGCCAGTGCCCAGCCCGTTACATACCCTTATGCGTGCCGTGTACGGACCGTGCCCGGTTCGCATTCGGCCAGTGCCTAGCCGGCGCCTAGCTCGTTACGTGTCTTTACGCGTGCCGTATACGAATAGTATCCGGTTTGTACCCATACCGAGTTCGGACCGAGTACTACCTATCCCGTTACGTATATAATTACGTAACCTATAGACTAAATAGCTAATGGCCTGAGTCTATAATATTCCTCTTTTTCCCTAGATGTTGTAAGGGCTACGGCGTTCCATGGGTTAAACGCAGGGCGCGAGCCTTACCCGCCTATTAAGCGGGCCGAGCGAGAGCTGATGATGCAGTGTTTAACGTGACGTATAACGTATCGGCCGGTCAAACCCCAGGCCGCCGACTTCTTACAACGCGCCCCTAATATTTGTCGTCGGTACCGTATAACTTACCCTTTGATGCGTCGTGTAATATATCCTTTTTGCCACTAGTGCTGTATAACGCGCTTTGTATAATACGTAATCCTTGCCAAATCTGGTTTACCAGTCCTTATAAATACGAACGTCCCAGTAACCTTTAAAACTTCCTCCTTTTCCCTTTTATAACGCAATTCTCCTTTATTATCCACCTTTTTATAATGATTTTATCTTCCCCGTTTGTATCCTAAAAACTAATTTTCGTTAATATTACTCAACTATTTCCTTTACTTCGTTTTTATAACCGACATGTATAATGGATTTAACTTAGGTTACGTTACTGCCAGCATCTCTAGTTAAGATGACGAACCATCCTGTAAGTTGAATTACCCCATTATATACTAATACCTTTCCGTAAACTACCTTTTGCAATCGCCTCGCATTATGGGAGATTTCTTCGTCTTTAATAATAGCGAAGACTAAAGTAAGCCTTTTTATAGGTTAAAAACGCCTATATATTTTATATTAACCATCTTTCTAAATTAGATGTTTTTTTTTGTATTCGAATTTATGGGGCGTAAGGCTGTTGTACATATTTAAAGGTGTATAATAAAGTAAGTATACAGATTCATTTTACGAGGAACCTTATTATTATTTAACACCTTTTTGCAGTATATTTAGTCAATAAGCTTATTTTCAGCCTTAACCAGTTTATGCGCCTTCCTACATTAATTCGTTGTTGTGGCCGAGAATAAAGACTACATTTAATCCCTTACACGTAAGCGTTAAGGAGATGTCCCGGATTATCAACCTATTTGTACCCCCGCCCTTTTTAAGTTAATTAATCAGTTTACCCGGTTCCGCGATATTACTAAAGTATAAGGAAAATCTACCGTACCTGCCATATAAGCTGTTACCCCTTTTGTTATACATTCCCAGCAACTTTCTCTCACGAGTCCGTCTTCCTTTAAATTTTTTTCGTTACCTTTTACAGTGTCGTTTATTTATAAAAATAATTTTTTTTCGGTCGACCGTTTTTCAACGCGTAACGTTTTCGCTCCGGCAACTTTAACTATCGTCGTATATCATTGCATAGGTTTAGCCTAAGATGCTAAAATATTATAACTATTTGGTCTATGTTTTTTATAACCAATATACGTTAGGGCATATAAAAAATGGCGAACGACATTTAAGGCCTAATTATACGAGCCCCGATTTTACCCGTATTCTATTTGTTAGCCTTAGCTAAAGGCAAGTTAATTAGGCTGACTATAAGCGGACGTAAGATTGTACTCGAGTCAACTGCGTCGCTAGGGCTTAAATTAATATGTAATAGTTTTTAGTAACCCGTCTAAAGGGTTGTTTTTCTCGTTCCGCCCTTCGCCATAATCCTCATTAGCCGTCATCGTCGGCCTTTTTTTACGCTCTTTCCTTTTAACGTTATCCGTTATCTTTGGCCTTCCCTAATGTATGTCCCTTTTCGTACTATCTACTATCAGCCTCCTTTAACGCCCGTCGTTACTCGCGTTATTTGTAATCTTCGGCGTCGCCCTGCATTTGTCCTACCTTTTACTAGCCTTTTTCGTCTATAGTTTTTAACTCCTGTTACGCCTTTTATCGTTCTCTTTCCCTAGCATTATCTAATGCCTGAAGGTAGTTATAATAAGGCCTCTAACGTTAGTAACGCCGATATTCGTTAAACCCCGATAAAAATAAAAATAATGAGTAGGTGAATTATAATCAAGTCGTGGTAAAAACCGCTTTACGGTTGGATATATATTCGAGGAAGTCTGGTAATATTTACTCGGCTTTATTCATTATGTTAAAGATTCGTTTAATAATGAATTCTAATTTTTTTTCCATAAATAATATGTTATCTCGACGGTATTAGCAACTTATTCTATATATATATTTTAGTGTAAGTTCGACATCGACTTCGAAATACCGGGCTATTATAAACCCTAATATCCCTTTATCTTGCCTCAAATTATTGAGGGCTACGGTATATTAGTAATTTTTTAGTCGATTTGACTTCGGTTTATCATTGTCTTTTTACTTAAATAATATGAAACAAATACTATCCCACCCCGTTTTTGTTTCAAAAAATTCTAAAACTTTAAATTCCTCGCATATATTCTCCTTTACATTAGTTGCAACCAAAACTAATCCCTAGAGAGTGTCGGATAAAACTTACAAAAAAAGGGGGTCCAAAACCGCCTGTTAAACTAATTTTATGTGACATACAGTGTATTTTTTCAATATGTTTCAAATGATCTAAAACTGGTTCGCAATATCGACGACCCGGTACTCATTATAAAGTTAATGGAGTTTTTTCATTTAGTTGGTTAGTTTTAATGTTACGGAAGTTTAGATGAACCTAATATTTTACTTTATATTATTTTGCTGAACGTCGCCTATGGTTTGCCGACATCTTTTTTGGTTATTGGATATAAATTATCGTCGTTTATGGTAACTTCGCCCCTTCTTGTAAGCAAGTTACCAATATTGTAATTCGCTCAGCCAAATTAGTTAACGACTTCGTATCCTCATCTATCTTCTGGATAAGTAATCTTTTATATTCATTTATTAAACGGTTTAAATTAAACACGCTAACCGTTAAATTTCGGTTATGTATCGTAAATTTGAAACAAGTAAATGTAAAGATTAATCATTTTACGAAAAAGCAGTAATTATACGTAAATACTTTGAAATTTCTTAATTTACCCAATTAATACCGTTATTTTTTTGCATATTATACGTTACAGATAAAAGGTATTCCACTATTAGAAAGGAATATGGGGTAGTTTAAAATATGTTTACCTAATTCGAATCGCGGATATTAATAATAGCGGCCGGAAATCTTTTGAATTTCCACTATATATCCCGGAAGCGATTCGTTTGCATATTAGCAGTTATGGACTATATAGTTTTAAACTGGACTAATTTTCAAAAACGATTCGCAATAACTAACAAATATAGGAGGCCGCTTTTCATATTGGTAGGTCGACTATAAAGTCAACTGAAATATACGTTTAATACCGATTTAAAATAAAGAGAGGTTAAAGGAGGCCTTATTGTAAGGTACAACGAGATTTTTCTCCGTTATATTACGTATATATTCGGTAAACGAGTCGAATGTTTACGACCCTTCTACTTTATTCATAATCTCGTTAAAAAGGCCAAATAACATCGTTTTACCTGGATAACTTATAATAGGCGAATCGTAAGTTTATTATAATATTTTCGTCTTTAATAATATTTAATTCGGTAACTATTAACGGTTACGGTAACGTAATACTTTGGGTGGGTCAATTTTATGATCCGTAATTCATACTTATTTTCCTGCTTTAGTTTGAAAACGTTCAATTCCCTCGGAAACCGTTAATAGGTAAATCTTATATAACGGGTCGTTCGCCACTTTTTAATTTTACAATTCTACTAACGAACGCGGGCCTAAAATAAAGTGACTATTCGGCGTTAGCGTTGTTAGCGGGCCGAATACGGGTTGGGTCCGAAACGGTGCCGCCGGTTTCGTCGTATTAAAATCCTCCGGCGTTATTCCCGATAACGATCTGGACGCGGGCCGGGCCAAGAGCAGTTTCATCTTTTAGGACGTTCCGAAAAACACCGACTTACCTTTAGGATATATGTTGTCCCGATATAATAACCAGGCTTTGGTATTAAAAAAATTATGAATGTAACCCGCCGTAATATGCATTCCTTTAATATATAATTCTATTAATATTATATTTAACATAGTAATAGAAATAGGTTAAAAAACCCCTCGTGCGGCGGTCCTTAACTTTATGCTTGTCTTATAATTTACGAGTCAATGTTTCCGGACGAGCGCTCCAAGTTACGGACATGTACTATGAATTATATTGAAAAAGCGAAAGGATCTTAACATATGTAGCCTGGCATTCCGAAAGCAAACGTGGTAAAAAAAATATTCTTTTCCTTTATAATCCGTTAAATTTGTAAACGGGATATAGATATTACGAAATTCAAAAAAAACACGATTTTCAATAGGATATCACTACGCAAAGGTCCTTGTCATCAATAGTATAATTACGTTGCGTATTTTTAGTCGTATGATATATTAAGTTTTTCGCTTTAAAATGTTATTTCTATCCCGTTATAATAAGTACCCTTTTAACACCATTTTCAAACAGTGGGTTTTCTCAACCCTTAACCGATTAGGATTTTAATATACTAGAATTGGGGCCGTAATAAAGGTATCTTTTAAAGTTTGCAATATATATTTCTCTCGCTCCCTATAGGTTGAAAGAAATTCACATTTCGTCTGTCAGAATAAAACATCCGTTAACTCGGAAAAATTGCTTATAATATTACGATGAAAGTAACAAAACTTGAAAAAAAATCGAATCTCCCATATAGTACGAAGTAACTCCCACTCGCGGATTACCCAGACTTTTCCGAGGTCAGCCCGGATACCTACCTTCACCGGTAAAATGAATCACAGGTATTTTAACTTTTCAATTACGAAATTATATTTTTTTAAGTTTAAATCTGGCCCCGTATTGCAAAAACATCAAAAAAACACGCCAATTTTTATGATATGGTTAAATGTAATATGGGAAGTAAAAACTCAAAGGTTGCTTAAGTACGTGATAACGAAATTATTTAAAATATCCGCTATTGTATAATCAATAAATTTTTAAAACGTTGCCGGCGTTTTCGTTAACCTAAAGGAAGTAACTAATTATTTCAATAACTCGAATCGTGTACACAACGCTATTAATTCCTTTGATTCAGATGTAACTCGAATATTGTAAAAAGCCGTTCGAATATCCAACTTCGTAAATTATATCGACTTCGATAAAGTACGTAGGGTCGTTTTAATTAAAGGTAAAGGAAAGCTATTTTTTTCGGTAATTTCGTTTAATATTCGGTTATCGATATCAAACCGTTATCCCCCCCCCCCCCTTCCGACTTCAGAATAAGTAATATCGACGTTATAGAAAATAAATACTTACATAAACTTGACCCTGGTTTATTAATTTCGTAACCTATTATGCGAATTTAAAAAATTATTTCTATAATATCGAATATAACGATTCCTCAAGTCGTTTTCATATAGATTTATCTTCATTTCATTTAATATAAATGTGGTAATTGAGTTTCCCTTTGTATAGGGGTAAAGCTATAACCTTATCCTCATTAAATAGGTCACGTAATTTTGATAATTTTGGTAAAAAATGTAACCAATGCTCCCCCTTCTTAATCGTAGTCATCGCCATTATTTGTAAAATCCGCGTTATTTCGTAAAGGTTTATAGAAAAATACAACCGGGACTAACCCCCCGTATATTATACCCTTCAATACGAACGTTTTATTTAACTGATTGAAACCGAACGTATTACGACCCGTATATTCCACGACCTAAAGCATACTGTTATTACATTGATAACGAAGTATCTCAAACCCTGAAGCATTAAGCGATTGCCGCTAGCGTTTAAGGTCACTTCTTGATATCGTTTCCAAGGTAATTGAAAAATTATAACCCGCTTTAGTCAGGGAATAATATGTATTAATATCGGGTTCGACTATTGATCAATATTTATACGAAACTTAAGTATTTAGTTTATAAAGTATTCTTGTGTAACCCTAATATCGTACCAAGATTTCGACAATATAATAGCTGAATTAATTTCATTTTCAACCGTTGTACTAAGACTTTATTTATAATATGATAAGAACTATAGCTAAAATAGATTTTAGTATTTAAAAAGTACGTATTTTCAAAACGTAAAAAGATAAGGAATAGATCTTTATTTGAAGATGTTTTAATGAAATTATATTCTTTCCTCTTCGCTTTTACAATTACGTCGTTAAGGTCTTATAAACTTTAAACGAAACTATATTTGGAAGTTAGATTTCCCCTATCGCCGTTAATAGAAACATTTTTTTTTACTTTTTCGGCTTAAATCGTATATACCTACGTAAAAGGCTATACCGCATAAATATTGTAACCGCGTGAGTAATAGTTTAACGAACCATAACGTATATAACACCCCGGAATAAACTTGGTTTAATGTTTTTTTTTCCGTCGTCCACATCGCATTATGTCATTGGTTTTGAAAGCGTACCAAACGGGTTTATGAAAATAATTAGCCACGATATCGAGATGATTTTCCGCGATTATCATGACTCCTTAACCAAGGTACTTAAAAGACCTAAACACCTGTAATAATTATATTATTATCCGGATTCTAAAGCTATACGGGTCCCGCTATTAAACAACCAAAACGCCACTTTAAATTTAAAATCTTTAACTGGTTAACGAATTCGCGATAATTTTCCAAGGCTTCGATATAATTTAAACAGCCAACACTTATCGTAATGGATTTGTCGTAAATACGTGACGATACGCGGGAGCGTAAATAGTTATACATTATGGCCGAAAGCTAATTTTGGCCAGCCGTTTAAATTCAAGTATCTCGAATCTGATAACAAATAATACCTATAAGTTTTGATTATTTATAACCAAACCCTTTAATTCAACTAATACTTTATCCGAACGGTCAAATTAGTTAAAGAAAACTTTGATATAATCGAAAAACTTCCCTACATCGTATATACCTTCGAGTTTTCCGGCTTCGTAATACGCCGTAACTGCCTACTTCAACGCCGCCGTACAACATCCCTACATGTAAAAGAACGTATTCCGACTTTTTTTAAATTTATATTTTGTTCGCCTTCAATATAAATTCGATTGTTTAACGTGTCGCCGTCTTCGTAAAAGTAAAGCCGTTGAATTTCGATTGGTTACATTGTTTTCGTCGTCCGTAAGCCGGTGGAAAATTAATACGAGTTATAGATAATTCGACTTCGAAGTATTAAATTTTAGTTACGACTTGGACGAAGTTAAACGTAAGGTCGATAGTCAAAAACGAATAAATCGGTTATTACAGTTATTTTATAGTCGATGCGATAGAATTTACGGTATTTTGTAAACGAGAAATATCGGCCTAAGTCGGCCCCGAAAGGTTAGAAGGTATATTTATAAAGATGGAAAACTTGGTATTCGCTGACGTCCTTTTTTCCTCGATAACTTTAAATTGTAACGTAAAATAATTAACGTTTATTATTGATTCCCCTATTAGAATTTATTTCTTTCAAAACTATAAAAAAAAATTCATGGTTTGTTTTAATTCGACTTACGATAATAGGCCAAATATATACCAAATGAAGTTTACTATTAAGATATGGTAGAAGATTAAAAAAGGCTACCGCAGCTCACCGTAATAGACCTATGAACATTTCCAGTACCCAGCCCGTTATATGCCCTTACGCGTGCCGTGTACAGACCATGCCCGGACCTGGTACTGCCTATTCCGTTACATGCACAATAACGTAACCTATGGACTCAATGGCTAATAGCCTGAGCCCATAATACAACATAACGCTTATTATTGAAAGATTGTTCGGATCCATTGGTAAAAAATATAATATGGTGGCAATTTAAACTTAAGTATTATGTTTAAAAGGATAAATCTACGTTCTCTATAGTTAGCCCGCTTGTAGGGTAATCTAGAAAGGTAAGGCAAAACCATAAAGTAAATAAAATAAGTTATAAAAAGCCAGGAAACTAGTTTTTGACCATAAAGAGATGTAAACTTGTTTTAGTTAGCTTAGGCTTCCGTTGCGGTAGAGGAAAGTCGTTGAGGTCGCCATAGGTATCCTATACCATACGTCTCAAAAGTTGAGTAGATTTCCTAAAAATTATGCTATTGCGAAGGGCCCTCTTTTTATCGGTTAATGTAATTATAAAAATAGGGTTTTTGCCCTCTGAGGTTTCTATTATGAACGTCGCCTCGATTAGTTCTATAAGCGGGTATATAATATTCAGGGTTTTTAAAAGATAGTTGAAACGATGCTATTACTAACTGAGAACGACTTTGCCAAAAGGAAAGAACAGAATCTTTAAGGGCGACGACATTAGGCGAAGTCTTGTATAACAGGGCAACCGACTTTGTTATAACGACAAATAAAATCGTAACCTTCTTTTTAAAATAAATTTACCTGAATGCAAAAGAATAACTTTTAACTTAAAAAGAAAGTATCAAGACGACCGCGATAGTAATTTCCGTACGTAAAAGATATAACGGGAGCCCATATTCTATATTTAAAAGTTCCTTATAATACCGGGAGACTTATAGAACACTTATCATATATTCTTCGACGCATATCTTTTCTATTAAAACGCGGTCGAATCTGAATCCTAATTATTATATACTTTGGAATTTAGTATTAGGTAAAGGGTTTGTAACTTGTGAAATCTGTTCTGTAACAGTAAAAACGAAAGGATTTTCTCATTTAAATAGCTCTATTAAACCTTAAAGTTTACTAATATGTAATATATTTAACCATTTCAGGGTAAAGAATAAACAGTTATTAGTTATCCTCATATTGGCTTTTCTTATATCGACTTTAAGACCCGTAATATTTATTTGTAAAAAAATTGAAGTTCGTAGGAAAAATACGTTATCAATGTAGATAAAAACCTGGAATTTATAATACTTGGTAAAATCTAATATTCAAATTATATAATATATCGGAGAAAGGGGAAAGCTTTATAAGATGCTGTAATTGAGGTTGACAAACTCCATAGTTGCCGTTTAATACCGTATTTTTCTTACTTTTCCAGTTCAAAAGTCCTTAACTATGGCAATTAAATCACATGAATTTTTTAACGTCGTATCTGTTAAGTTAGCCGATTATGAAGCAGGGCTGCGAATGCTTTTTCAAAGTTTTTAAAAAGAATTAACACGACATTACCGTTAGTGAGTACGGATTTGATATTGGAGGTCAAGGCCGCGACAATGTCGGTGGCAGATGGTTTACGAGTTCCTTTTCCATATAAGACGCTAATATAACCCTTTATAATAAGAAACCAAAACCCCACCGGGTTATAATACGTTTCAACCTGTAAAAGTATACCGGAATCAATACGATCGGAATTTAGGAGCGTGTTTAAAATAGATTTTGGTTCACTAAGTTAAGTATTATAAAACCCACAAATCATCGTCATACTTAAAGAAACATCCTTCAATGAAAATATTTACTATAAAATATACGGAGGGGTTTTACGATATGGATCTAATAAGTCTTGAAAAGTTATACCATTATATCGTTAGGTTCTGTTGACGTATTACGAATACTTACAGTATTTCATTATACCTTTTTATCAGAAATATTAGAATTTTACGTTATTATATATCTTGATCCATCCTCATCGTTTAATGAGTCGTTAGCAAGATGTTGAACGATTGAAAACCTGTGTAGAATATCATTTTTAGGGATTTGAGTTTATTAACCTTTGTTGAAAAAAAAATTATCTCTTCATTTCGAAGGGAGGAGTTCGGAGGAGTAGAAAAAACTTACAACAATTAATAATGTTATGTAAATTGACAAAGATAGCGGCCCGATCAAGCTTATTTTTACATAGGTTGGCTCGTACCTTATATAGTTTAGTCAGGAAATTCCTATGTTTCCTAAACTTAACCTTTCAGGACGGGTTTACTTTAGCTATTTTTATATAATATCGAACCTAATTTTAAGGGTTTACTATTTAGTAGTTTTAATGCGCGTCGTAATAGGTTTTCTAGCTATCTATGGAAAATTTAAGTATAATTATGTCAAAGCTCTTGCCTATCCGTATATCGCAGCTTCGTCTTAAATATAGGATACGCAAGGCAAAGAAGACATGTTAACAATAATGAAGTCCTCGAACTTAGTTAGATTGACTTTCGAAACCCTCATTCCTGGAATCATAGGAAAATGAAATCTGCGGGCTAAAAAAGCCTTAAATAGGATTTTGTAATTAGATCAACTATTTAAGCTAAGGCAGATAACAGTAGTACCTTTGGCGATATTAGTGAAAGTAAAATCGAGGATATATTTCAGGCGGTATGTAGGAATGCTTACCTTACCGTTAAAATCTATAACGGTAATAAGTACCCAAGCATCGAAGGCGTGCCCCCTGCGGTCGTTATTTGACGTCGGTTTCGCCCAGCTATATACGAGGCTAAAATCGTCATTTACAATGTTTCAAGGGCCGGGTGCCGAGTTATACATTTCTGTTGAGACCTCGCCAGTAAATTGATCCTTTTAAATGTTAATAATATACATCTGTTTAACGTGTAATCATAAAACTTGTTTACCGGGGCTTGATTTGAAAAACGTATTGATGAAAAAGGCCGTTTTCGAACGTATATTAAGACCCGAGGTCGAGTATTAAATAGCAGTTTACACCGTTCCTCATAAGTAGAGGTAGAACCCCCCTAATTTCTAATAGATAGAAATAGGTCGTAAATTAGGTAATGTTGTAGAGATCCGATACCGTTGTCTTTCCTACTATACCATGGATTGAATAAATTAATATTATCCATATTTTCGTCCGCGTAATCTATAATTAAAGTCTGGTATACAATGACTACCTTATCTATATTTTCCTAAATAATTGTAAATTCCGTATTAATTTTCCGCGTTTGGTAACAACTAGTTGTATTATACGTTGACGAAAAGATATATTTAATATTTGTAATTGTTAGAGGTAATTATATTCTCGCAAGTAGTAGAACCGGTATCCGACGTGTTACCATAGTCCATAAAGCTTAAAGGGTCTTATTTCATAAGTTTGGTACTTGAAAGCGACGGAAATTCAGATTTGGATGTAATTTTAGTCGAATTCAACGTAAAAATCCTACTATTACTTAAAGTTTTAGTGATAGCTGCTAATAGTATTTAGGCCACCGTCGTTGGGAGCCTTAAGATATTGGAACTAATATACCTAACCTTGGGTAAAAGGTGGCCTAAGGTACGTAACTTGGGACTTGTAACCTATTTATCTATAGGCTGGGGTTTGGGTTTATTAAACATAAAGCTTTAGGGACTATAGCTATTACAAGTGAAGGTTTGTGACCTTTACTCGCATTATCTTGTAATACAGCTTTTTATTGGGCGTTATCTAACGTATCTATCTCTTACGGTTCGGGGTTAGAAAGAGGCGAGTGATGTAATTTATAGGTATTGCCTAATAAGGTTACGTACCCTCTAGCTCTAGAGTTATTTCCAGGAATCGTAGCTCGAGCCTCACTATTGTTAGCAAAGTATTACAGAAGATGAGTGTAATAGGGCTTCAACTCCCTAGTCCTTTTAAACGGGCGAGTGTTAATTTCCGCGTGCCTGGGAACGGTGGAGGCGGTTTTGATTATTCAATTCGTTGTTTCTTTAATATTGTACCGGGTTCTACCAAAATACTTGTGTCTTTAAGTTGGTGCTTTCAAACGAGGATAGCAAGAAAAGGTATACGAAAGGCCTTTCGGGTTTTTTTCCCGTAACTATTCGCTTAAAGTTAAAAGATTGATTAAAGGATATGTAACCTTATTCGTACGCGAAGGTATATTTCCTATTATCCGTATATCTAAGCCCCCATTAATTGGGTGATAGGTAACGTGCGTTATGATACTTAGTACCATCGTTTGGTATTTAATGAATACGGAACAGATAAAGCGTATAACGAATGCATTGATAACTTATTAGTACGCTTTGTAAACGGACTCGTAAAATAGAGGTCACGCCTTTACGTATCGAATGACATATATAGGGACTTGTCGTTAAAGAGTTAAATGCGGTACATAGTAACGCCCTTTTCCGCCAGGAGAGATTTAGTTTTCTGGCGCTTATGCTGGTGCCTTTGGGAATTTGGTAAAGGTTGAGCTTCCTCTGCAAGAGTACTAGCGGCGCGCGTGGTTAGTTTAGCTCCACTGGCGGTAGCTATAGAGGGAGCTATTGAAAAAGATTTCCTGCGATGTTGAGACATCGTATATAAGTCTGTTGGAGGCAATAACAAATGTGGGATCCGCCTATGAGTATGTCAGAAAGAATGATAAGATTTTATTTGAACAAAACCTCCTTAAATACTGCATTTCAAACGCACTCGAATCTCGTTCACTGCGGAAAATTACATTTTGTACCGCGTTAAAATTTCCGATATATGTATAAATTAACCTTCTAACCGATTCAATACACTTAACACTTTCTCAACCATAATTCGACCAAGATCAAAACTGGCAAAACTAACGGATTTACAGACTTTTTATTCAAAAACACATAGTTCTGTAAAACTATTCTTCAGCACTTAAATCTTAACTTGTGATACAGTAAAATCGAAGCTTTAGTAAAATATTGAAACCCTTTACGATAAATACATATATTATAAACATAATTTTGAATCATTATAGTGAAAATATTATATGACGCGACTGATTTGATAATTTCCGAGATGATTGTATAAACTGAACGCTATGAATATGGTGTATAATAAATGGAATAAACTCACTGATATTAAGAGGACAATCATTAAGCACAGGTATTAATACGAGCGGTGGTAACAATAACCGCATCGTAAAACTAGTGTCGGCAACGCTCCGGCTTACTTAAATGCCAAAATATACCGATAATGAAATAATGGACGTAAAATTGGTAAAGGGATCCTGTTTAAAAACGCGAAAACCGGCTTTTTGAAATAACGGATAGAAAACGAGGAAAACTTCGCAAATATGGGAAGTAAATCGTTAAATAAAACTGAAAGTAAGCCGCGATATGAAAAAAGAACTTGAGAAATCGATAGAAAAGGAGGAAGAGCTACAACGATTATATATTACTTACGTCCAATACAAATCCATTCCAAAACACACTTTTAAACAAATCAAATAAAACAAGAACTCCACGGATACAATTAACAACCCTTCATATCGAAATAAAATCGTCTGGGATAAAGAAGACGGCCCGCCCGAAAATAAGATAAACGGCGTAAAACAAAAATACAAACCTTACAGATCGATGCACAATAACTACGATCTATACCATAACCTCCCACCATAAAGTTTTCCAATTAAAAAAAATAATCCAACAAAACATACCAACTCCACATCATTCTAAAATAAAGATAAAAACTATATTAATAAAACGTACAACGTCCTCGACAATAAAATACGTAAACTAAACAAGTGAAAGAAAATGGATATTAAGATGTTACAATTCCATATGATGTTACCCAGAATACTATTTATGCAATCTAACGAATAGCACATATACCACTTTACGTAAATGAATACAATTAGAGAGTACGAAAACCATTTAAAAATGTATTTCGATACAGAAAGAAATGACAAACTTACCAATAAGGATTAAATTAATACCACTTAGAAATCCATAAAGCATTATCGTAAAAACGCTCACAAAACCCACAAAAGGTGTTTATCACCTTATTGGCGAGATTCCAGAAATGCCAAAGAGGGTTTGAACCAAAATACAAAGGAAAAAAAATGTGTATTGAAATACGTATAGAAGTATAACAAAGAAATCTAAAATTTAGCCTTACAATATTGAAACCGGAAAACAACTTGAGGCGTTTTATACGAGCCTTATAAATTTACATAAAACCTTGATTGGCCGACAAACAAGCTTTAGATTAGTTTTTAGAACCAAAAGACTAAAGTTGAAAGCTCAATCACTAAAGTAAACCTCGCCGAAATAATCCACCATGTTTGAAACTGATGACTTATAGAATATCTGAAATGAAATGAACGCTTTGAATACCGCCATGAAAAATTAACAAGACCAAAAAAAAAACCGAAAACCGAAGACAAAACAACAACTAACGAGGACAACCTTATAATTAAACACGGAATTCTTTACGTATAAAATAATACTTACAAAAGAGCATACAAATCTTTAAAGGTTTTCAAAAACGTTAAATTATCTATTGTAACGTCAGATTTCATCCAACAATCACCCGATACACGAACAAATTCGAACCAAACGCCAAATTTGAGTCGATTACCAACCTAAAAACAAAACAAAACGAAATTTTACAACGAACGTGACGGACTACCAAGGTATATAATATAATTTTAACGCCTAATCCTAATAGTAAACCTTTCTAGATGAAAAATCTAAGAAAAATTAGCTTTACTTAATAGTTAAAAATAAGGAAACCAACCAACGAATTTTTACGACCGTACAAAATCCTTTATTTTACCATATCATAAGCCCGAATTGCGAAAATAAAGTGCTAAACGCACACAAAACGTCGTAATTCACGTTCTATAACAAATAACACAACCTATTCCAGGGCATTATACCAAATACTGATGCAACTAAAATTTCGACCTCCGGGAAACGGAAATTCGACTTGTTCGTAACAAAAATTTCCGAAATTCCATTTTGACCGAAAAAAAGAATATCGGGAAATTCTATTTGACAAAGGTAAAGCGTCATCATTTAACATCGTCGCTATAAATATTCTATTCAAACCGGCCAAGGTTTACGTATCAAACTTGAAAACTCTAGTTCTGTTATTATTCACTAATATAAATAAGATTGAAATTGATTTTCGAAAAACGGCTAACCAACTGATTCTCGCCTCGGATAATGTATCCGTATCGCTCCTCCTTAAGTTCGACCACTTATGGTGTTTTGTAAGCCGTGTACAATTGAGGCCATTTACTTAACATAGTAGAAACTAAGGATATTACATCTCCAATTTGAATACCTACCTGAGAAAAACATTATAAGATTACTTTACGACGTAAGAAACAAAAATATAAGTGAAAAAACACTAAAACCCATCGAGAAGTTCTTCCACGAGTACCATATGCTTTTGTAAGCTCTAAGGCGATTGAAATTCCACTTTCAAAAATATATAAACTTTATCTACCAGGTAATTGTGGACAAAATATCCCTCAACGGTCAACAAATACTATATGCTGTCGACGAAACAATATTATTTTAGGCCGCAAAAATCACGCCAAACATCTCTGTTACGAACTACTTAAATACTTGAATGAATTTCTAATCAATAGTTTACTTGGGACCTTTAAATTATATTACCTACAATTTTAACGGAGCCTTCAAATTTTCTGAATAGCGTACTAAAACCAAAATCACCGGTAATAAGTATAGATAAATACTGGTTAAAATACTAGAGCGTATGCAAAAATACAAAAGATATTATAAACCTCTTCAAAAAACATATATAGTATTACCCAAAATATAGTAAATGACAATTTTAAAAAATCAATTATATAAATAACGGTTTACGACATAAATAACACATCCAACCCGAACGGGTTAATTTCAATACTCCTTATTTTCAGTGATGACGCCAAAATTCATATAGATTTGATACCGTCGCCAACTACAGTGCGCAGAAAAAATGCTATAACAAAATTTATAACAGTATTACATTTCTGATAGGCTAGGAATATCATTTGAACAATATTAACTACAACAAATAATTTGCGTAAAATTAACGTTTTAAAATTACTATTACAATCTAAGGTTTCAATTTAAAAAGTAAAAACATATGAACCTACTCTTGAAGTATGAACGGGTTTAAAATCCACTACATACTTGTAAACTTACTTAATAATAGGAATTTATCCCGTTAAATAATAATTCGGAAATATAAAAAGGAAAAGGTAAACGAAAGCGGTCTGAAACCGTGATCCGAAAAATGACACTTAGAAAATTACTTTCAAAATGAAGAATACAAATCACTCACAAAACCTATACACCCCTCGGATAGCCTTTTACAACCTGTACCACCCCACGAAACCGGCTCGCCCATATCAATAAAACCAGTACCACGCCTCCAAAGACGCACAATTAACTCCAAAAACAGTCGAAGATTCAAAACCTTCGTTACGGACTCCTTTATCATGTAAAAGAAAACGGAAAAACGTAGCTTAAACTTAAAAAATCCGTTGAAAAAGTATTATCACCGCCCTAAGTACCCCGTTTAAACAGTTTACCCAAACGGAAATCTTTACTTTAATTAAGTTTGTGGTTTTTGGCTTTAAAAGTTTTAAACTAACGATTTAGGATTCCAACAAAGGTTATCACATAAGCTTAATACACGAGGTAAAAGACGAATCTGATAAACCCTTTATAAACGCCATTTAATAATTAAAGGGTACGATAATAACGCAAGAAAATATTACAACCTAATTGCCCACTTTACCAACGGTAAGCTATCATTTAATTTTAACGTTCTCCAGCTGCCTACGTACGCCTTACAACCATTATATAGAAATTTGTAATCTTAAACAAAATTATAAGCAGTCGGAATAGCGACTTGAACGTCGTATCTACGCCTATATATATACGGAACTCCCGAAACATTATTTACCCAAAACGATTTTATGTATCCAAACCTCGCTTTATAAACTTTTTAATATTAGTATATACTAGTATAATATCTATCACAGGTATTATAAGGAGCGGCTCAAAATAGCCAGGTTGACTTTTAACCTATGCATTTTAGTCTTAACACCATGTTTTAAGGGATTTACACTTACTAAAATGAAAATGAACGATATACTAACGTTATATAATATGATGTTTTCTGATACAAAGGAGAAAAGACTTGTAAAGTCCGGCTTAAAGGTAAAACCAAAAGTGTGCATGATGGAGAACCATGTAATTAATTTCAACGGCATAGCAATCACGCTTTCGAACGATATTCTAAACCTATTTTGACAAAGGAAATTGAATAAGGTTGTCTATATTAACTTAATCAGCACAAAACAAACCAACAAATACAGGTATTAACGTACGCATGAAGCCTAAGTAATATCAAGAACACAGCCAAAGGCGGCATTAAACTTTTAGGTATCTACGTAATACTAAACCAACCTTTGACATGAGGTATATAAGGCGCTTCAAAAGAGCCGTACGTGGAAAATTCAAAATTTAAAACGAGATTTACGATTTATACCGCTAGATATACCCATTGCAAAACTATTTATTTTTACTAACAGATTTTCGCTAATGACATCGACTACAACACGTATATGAAATTCTTTTTGAATTTTAATAACTAAACACCGACTCAAAACGATTTTGCTCTTCCTATAAATATTATCTGCTAAAGTGTAACGAGGTATAAGAAAGTTATACAAAGTGTTGTAGCCTCGGAAGTTTACGGTGTATTTGAAGGATTCGTTTCCAAAATTACTATAACAATAATGGTTTGGATGATTATTTTCAACCTTAGTTTATATCTCCTCCCATTATTAATTTGTAATATTTCCCCCCCTTTACGAATACCTTATGAAGATTGATACCATAACCTAAAAACGTCTTATGATAGATATAATGACCTTATGCGAATCTTACGAACGCTGCTAAACTCTGGAAACAAAATAAATTGACGGAATATTAAAATTAATCAATATAATAACCAAATGAGCCTCTAATAGGGAATTAAAATCGTTCGTATTAACGAGTATACTCTTTGTTAATATTATTCAAAAGGGTTTATCCATTCGCTTCAGCTAGATATATTTTACCTATATCTGTCGTTTACCCTTTGTTTTACCCATTTAGACCGCTATTAACATTTTATCACTATTTGAATCCGCTATTTACACTGCCATTAGTATTTTATTATTATTTGGATCCGTTATTTACGCCACTATTAGCGTTTTATCATTGTTCGGGTCCACTATTTATACCGAATTTTTATATTTTTATCTTCATTCAAATTTACTGTTCTCTCTAATATTAATATGTCATTATTTTTATGTTACTATTTACGAACCCATGAAACTTGATTGTACCCCTTATCTTTCATATTTATTATTTTCGTTACGGATAATCAAAAGAAATTTTATTACTATATAAAGAACTATACTATAGCCATATAATCCGATGTAATAAAAATAGGTAACTCATCGTTGCCTAAAGGGGAAGGGAAGGGCGGCGCTGCGTTTTCGTCGTCGTCGTCTTCATTACCCCCCTCCTTTCCACCCTCACCCTCACCGTTACTACTAACGCTACCGCTATCGCCGCTATCAACGCCTCCATCGAAGCTGCTGGAGATGGGGCCCCATAAATTGAGTCGCATACCCTTAGGCAAAGGTAAAAAAGGGTCTTTATCCTCCTTACGACGACATACGATAGCGCCATCGAACTCGCCTACGTAATAAATATGTAAACCCGCCTTCCAACCGATAATAACAGTTTCCGTCTCATTTGGCTGCCGGTTTAACGCTTACTATTAATTAATATCAATTTATTAAAATTATGATAAAAATAATTCTTTTAAACTACTCCCTAAATTGTTTATTGAATAATGGGTAATTATTATTCGCGGTTTGGGATACTTATTTAAAGTAGAATTACCGTAAAAACAGCGAGCACTTGACAATTCCTTAGCCTGTCACACTAAAATGACAAATAAACGGAAATGTATCCGTTACCAATTCGCTTGTAGCGGTAGTAGCAGGCCAACCGATTACCGCCTTAACGGAAATCGCTAATAAATTTACTTGCGGCCGCGAACACGATAAACGGCATATAAGGCGTATTTATTAGCGGCTTTGGGATACGGACCACGTTATAACTTCGGTAGGTTACGCTTTAGGTAGTGGAGGTGGGGAGGGGTAGCTGTTATAGATAAGGGGGCTTTTACCCGTAACTAAAAGGTAAGGTTAATAACCTTAAAAGCCAAAGGCTCCTCCTTCTATAAGTTGAGAAGTGGAGAGGAAAGAAAAAAGAGGGTAAAAGGGAAGGGGAGGTTAACGGCGGCAGCGATAGGAGACGAAGCGAAAATAAAGGCTAGTATAAACAACGTGTTGCCAGAAAATGCGGAACTAGGAGTAATGTTATCAATGGCGTGGCGGGCGGCGGCGGCAACAGTTTCTTCTCTCTTACGCTACCCCGTCAAACGACGCCTAAGGGAGCGGTTCTTATGTATTATTTATTTTCGGAAGCGATTGAATCATAACGTTCATCAAGTAACTTACCTATAAAAGCGGTGCGAACAATTAATATAAATAGTGGTTTAGATGTATATACGCTCATTAACTAGTTAGAGACTTACGATGTAAAATGGGGCGTGTTATTAACGAGAACAAAAGGCTTTTCCTAAACCGATAGAAATAAATATTTTTATATTAACCCTAAAATATGTAACACTGATCGTCACCATGTACCTTTAAAATTATACCCTTATAAGGATAAACAACTACACCACCATTAAAAGTCATACCGCTACCTATTGCCTAAATTAATTGAAACTTTACTACAATTATTACCGGGGTTAAAAATGCTATTCCGAGACTCCACAATTTTTACCGAAAATAAAATGTTATTACCATATTATAAATACAAATGTATGATGACCAAACTATCATTATTATAACACGTATACAAATTAAACTATAATCCAATTATCTTTAATAGATGGCGCATACGAACTGTATTAAGGAAAAAAGATTATCTGTGTAAATATTAACAGATATTTCTTTAGTTAGTAAAGTGCTACGTTGTAAGTTACACCTTAAAATGAATACGGTAACGTGCTACTTTACTGGATACACTCTTACAGAGTATATAATAGCGTGTCACTGCCTAGAAGTGATATTGGCAAAGTATGCTATAAAGTACCACTTCCTAAAAAGTAGATTATCAAAATGCATGATAAAGTGCCTCTACCAAAGTGAAAGATTATAAGCTCTCATCTGTGGCGTTCACTCTTCAGATGCCTCTTTCTTCCTTCTATCTTATAGTCTATCTCCAATATACACAATCTTTACGATTACTTTTCTTCCTTTAGGTTCACGTCAATAGTTAAAGATCTTACCGACAATATGATAGAGATTGCATACAATATAGAGAATTACGCAAAGACAACTAGAAACTAATCAGCTGTCTTAAACCTGTTTAAGCGTCGGAGAAACTAATATATAAAATATACACGGATTTTATAGTCGCATTACTAGCGGTGCTATTCGAAGGAACATCATAGATACTACCAGGTAGAGATTTCTTTAGTAAAGTAATATTAATTGCATGCAAAACTTATAAAAAAAAATCTTGTCTTTGGGCATACCAAATATATAACAGAAAATTGACTTATTGATTTGGTTGTACAATTTTTGTTATACGACTAGTCTTAGCCACGACAAATCATTTTAAATGATGATTATAAGTTTATATTAACCTTGTGGAAAACCTTTTGAAAAAGTTTCGAAAATACGGTTGGTAATAACGATAATTTATTATTCGTAGGTTGACGGGTAAATGGAAAGAAGAATTAGGTATTTAAGCTAGCTTTACGCTACTTCAAAGCCGAATATATTACGTAATATTAGGTTCATATTGTACCGTTTGAATAATGGAAGTTGAGTAACGTATATTCGCGTAAATCAAAAGCTAATTCTTACGAATATTAATTTAAATTGAAATCTACAATATTAACATATATTTTTCCAATAATTCTACAATGCAAATAGGTAAATATTCGGTCGATTCGGAAATATTTACGATGTAACATGTAAATGATAATCAATATTATTACTACCTAAGTAAAAAAATGATATAATTAGAACAATTATTGGTATGAATTTGCTATAAGTAATAAAATATTGTTAAATTGGGAAAAAGCCGAAACCCTTTTTTATAAATAAGGCAAGTTATCGCTACCGCATACATGGCTATATACAATGGTAAAATAGGTTAATAATTTGGCTTTCACCTTAGGTTTTCCACCTAGTATGCGATTTTATGCAACTATTAACATTGCGTACTTGTTACCATATTTCGGTCCTAAAAATGATACATTGAATAAAACTTTACCACTTCCTAAATTAATTGAATGCGACGACGCCCTATTGAATGTTGAGAGTTGGGCAGTGGAATGTATACTGGCTAAAAGAATGGATTGCCGTTATCGCAACGGAGATTAGGTGCAATATCTTCTCAGGTAGAAAAAATTTACAG
This sequence comes from Anisogramma anomala, assembly GCA_038502455.1. Classification (NCBI taxonomy): domain Eukaryota; kingdom Fungi; phylum Ascomycota; class Sordariomycetes; order Diaporthales; family Gnomoniaceae; genus Anisogramma; species Anisogramma anomala. The sequence goes on from JASMMZ010000004.1 coordinate 33,701,128, forward strand.
CTCGCGACGACAAATGGAAACTAGTATCAGAGCTGAATTGTCCTGAAATAATTAAGCCATTAGAGAAAGGTGCTAGGAAAGTTGTTACTGACGAATAATAAGGACATCATTTTTTTGTCCCCCGGCATTTATTGTACTAGGAGGGGGTATTTGCCTCCTTTCTTATGAGACTACCTTATTTCGAGATTGCTTGCTCATGAGTCATCATTCTCAGAAGTACTTATTGTTATGATGTTCTGGTGGATTCCTAGCTTCATCTTAGTCTGTATCTTCAAACAAGGACCGGAATACCACAATACGTTTGTATGTACAGACAGCACCACAGAGGATTAGCACGGAGATATTGCCTGGTACTGGCACTTACTAGTACAAACTAGTATCAACTAGTACAGAGTTTCGACCTTGATAATTGAGGTCTTTATGAATATTCTCTTGATTCTATATCAACGAGTTCTTTTGTAGATTCTAGGTATTCCTGAATCTACAATTCTATACAATATGTTTTTACATAGTTACTTCAACAAATTATCAGTACGAATGTGTTGTACTGTTCTAATATTCCCCTTATTTCAATTAAATACATTTTCCAAGTATAAATTCAATATGTCCATTTCCTTTGGCCCGTTCAATACCTTTGTGGATACCCTTATAGTATCCCCAAAATCACATGGATCCTTATGTCTACCACCGAATCTTTCCTACGGCAGTACCCGTGATAATGGTTGTCCTTCATAGATAACTATCATCGCTTCCGAACCCTTACGTCGTTCTAGATGTTTTTTTGTTCTTCCTGTCAAATCTTTATCCCATCGGTTTTTACGCATTAGAGCTACTCTTATTACCTGAAAGGCTTTGGACCATGTGACCATATTAAGAAAAGAGAGAAAGGCAGCTCGTAATTACCTCAATGCTAAAGATGAACGAGAACTTCAAGTCATTAATTCTGTTAATCTTACTGATCAAGAGGCGGAGGATAGAGGTAGAGATGTCAATGATAGAGATCACTCGAATTAGGAAGAAGTTAGGTCACCTATCGATTTATACGTCAGATTATTAACTAATCTTGAGGAACGCCGTAAGGGAATTTAATAAACATCGTAAATACCGAAGCCAGAATAAAAACTAGATTATCGATAGGTTCCACATAAAAAAATTGAGTTCAAAAACCCCTTCTTTAACGTTAAGTACAGAGAACTGCTTTCACAGCCTAAGTTACAGTCGTTGAAAAGCTCTGAGCAGTTGAACATTTCAAACATAAACATATAGCTAACAGAAACGAGACGATATATAATAAGTAACAACTACTTTAAGATATTGAAAGAAATTTTCAAATTTGTAATTAATATAGTTAGTATGAAAATATACTATATCAATATGTGTACTCCTATTGATTATAATTTGACAATAACTTTCAAACCAATCGTACAAGAATACGTGCCCACATTATAATTACTTTTGTTATTACTTGAGACATTGCAATTATTATCGTTAGCATTAGAAACCCGCAAAAACCCCTTTTGAAATTGATTATCATATGACAAGTAACTGAACCGATCTATTATTAAAAGCTTATTAAGAATTTGGTTTCCTTCGCTCCTTGCATTATTTCTCTTTTGCTTTGTTGATGGAAGCTTTTGGAAATACTAGAACAAATCTCATTCACTAAGGTCTTCAGGTTCAGGATATTAAATATTCTATTTAATTCTTGACCTACATTGAGTCTTATTTCCTAGTATGAATAGTATGAATGTGAAGTAAATTGATTAAAGTCGTCTCCTTATCATTTTGTGAACGTTCACGAAAATTCTGAAACAAAGATATTTTAAAAGAAAATAAAATCAAATTCCATCATTACAAAGGAAAAAAAACTAACTTTTTTTAACTCAAACTTACGAATCGATTAGTTTATAAAATACTTTTCAGCTTGATTACACAAAGATCATTCTAAAACAGTAATAGGTTCTAAATCGAAATCTATGGCCTTATTTTAGTTTTGGCAAATTAATTAGTTAAAAAGAAAAAAAAAGCGGACGTAATTTCAATTGACAACGTCAAAGTTATCTTCTGTTACAAAAAACACCATAATTTTATGACATTGCCACCTACCCCGTAAAATATTCAATTTAACCAGTCTATTATATAAAACCCTACACATGAAACTTTCAATCAATCTGAAGCCGTATTTTACATGAGTATTCCCATTTTGAGGAACACAATTTTAAAGTCAAAGTCTATTCTTTTTATGACAGTCTACTAAAACGACCAATTAAAATCCGTACAAAAATCGGGTAATACTGCGTTATAAACCCATTTTCAACATCAAACTATGAAAACTTAACGTCAAATTTTATTAGTTTCAATCCTTTTTAAATATCACTCCATAATTTTGTAATTGATCGGCTATAATTTCGAGATATTATAAAAGCTGATCCAGGTTTGTCCTACCATATTTTCTACGACAAGGAATGGGTTTCTCAACGTGAAATACTAGGCAAAAACTACCTTGAGTTACAAATCGAAGGCAATATATTTCAATGTATAGGATAATGAATAATACAAATATCAGTTAATCTTAATGAAAATATTGGTTTCAATACCTTAACATTCCATGCTTATTTCTATTGCCTACAGTTTGTTCTAAACCAAAAAAAACCTTTAGCACTTTGTAGTTTGGTTATGAAAGTTAATATTTTATTTCTAGTAGATTTACTAATTTGGGAAATATTTTTCACGATAACTGACAAATATATCATCATTTAATTCACATAAAAGTTTAATTCTTCACTTTCATATTCTTTAAAAATCTTGCAATGCTTCCCTTTAGCATATTAAATATGGTTGTACCAGTTCAAAATCAGCAAAGGGATTAATACAGTTATTTGACGGCCATAAATAAGATGAAGAAGAGAAACGTTTCAACTATTTTTATGATTCTGTCAATTTTATAAGAGCACTCAATAGATATCATACTTCTAATATGGAAGTTCGACAAGAGAAGGGTGGATCATAACCCTTAACAGCTTCCTAAACACGATTACTAATATATGATGCAAAATTAATACCTTGAAAATTACGAAGGTAAAATATAGCTTTAAGGTTGGTACTCCAGTAATCATATCCCTCAGTCAAGATCCAAAAACCATTTATCATACATTGAACGAAATTAATCAATATAAAAGGCGCACTAGAAAATTTGAATCTCCAAACGAAGTAATAAACTTGTGGACTATGAATTAATGAAAATGTCTATAAACCACAAATTAGCATTCAAGTTTTTTTTTTCAATATATACCTCAAAATGGAACGGGATTTTTGATCATTTTAACGGAATAATATTGAAAAAGATAGGGACTTCAACTGTTACTGGAAAAGTGTAATATCATTTGTAACCTTATCAGTTCCAAATATATATTATTATAGTCAACTTAACGATTATTAATAGGAACATGGTCAAACAAAGTACACCAAACAAAGTTTTTGAATTCAGAATAAAAAATAAGGTAGTAACTGATCTGATGTTAAGTTTGATTTTACTCATGGCTCTGCCCTGTTGATTTGCATATCCGTTACAATATAAGTAGAATGTGAAAAAAAACTAATATAATGGGAAAAAGGGTTACCCTCCTTTTATAACAGTCTTCTAATATTATAAAGCCTTAACACATATTTATAATATATTTACTCGGTAGGTTAGAGAAATCAACTCGGAAGATCGTTATTACTTTTGAACAAACTGTCGTTGAAAAACAAACTACGGAACGCCGTGAATCAGCTGTGAGGGAAAAAGATACTAGAACCATCGAGGTAGGTATCCCTTATAATACTGTAACGTCTGTTAAAAACTTCTATCCAAGAAGTAGTATATGCCAAACAGAATATTAAATAGCAAACAGCCTGTCAGCAAGTCTGCCAAAAGGTACTATTAATGTCGACATGGACCAGTTCATACTTTTAGTATAAAAAAAACTATTATGGAAGCTTTAAAAGACCCGAAGGCCGAATACTGAAAAAAACTCTCTATATTGAAATAAGAAGATTTCTATATTTTTAGGTCTTCAATTATATCAAGAGGAAAAGTAACCGTTATTCCCGAACCGTAAAAAAAGAATAAAAAAGTTGAAACTGATAATAACGGTTAAATCAGGAGGTATAAGGTTAGGATCATTATACAAGGATTGGTTTAAAATCATGGTATTAACTATACTGAAACCATTACCATTAAAACAAAATCTTATACATGGAGAATACTCGTTACCATTGCTGCTTCCTATAGGTGGAATATTAGCTCAATAAACATCGAATAATATTTCTGTAACGGAAAGCCTAATGGAATAGTGTTGATGAAAATCCCAAACACAATCAAAACTTTCTTATTATCATATCTGAAGGAAAATGATATGGGGTTTGATCCTACAATTAACCAAATTTTCCTATTCATAACCTCCATATACGGGCTCAAGTAAGCTTGAAGACAATAATTAAAAATATTCAAAACAATATTCGATACTCTCAAATTGAAATGGTTAAATTCTAATAATACTGTATAATTCAACTATTACCGTTGATTTATTATACATAATTCCGTCAACGACTTTCTCATTATGAGTCCTAACCCGAAACATATGAAACCTTTTCAATAGATATTTTTAAGCACTTCAAATACCAAAACCTTTGAAAAGCTGAGCATTTTCTAAGGGAAAGTATTTTGAAGAATAAGGACACCCATCTAATCATCTTAACTTAAGATGTGATTATTCAGAGAGTTTTAGACTCTTGGGTAGAGAAACTAAGAAAATGTCTAGCCTATATCAATATTACGACTAGCTAACTTGTTTGCACTACGCTCTCTAAAAATCAAGCTGATATATTACAAAAAAATGGATTAGTTAAATGCTGGGGTTTTTGACTTTACAGTCTTCTAGATTAAGCCTGACATGGCTTTCATTATATAGGTATTTTCATGTTTTGGACATAATACTTGATGTAGAAATATCAAATTTGTTAATTATGCCTTCAAATATTTTTTATAGCATAAGAAATATGGATTACAACTGTAAAAAAAATCACTTTTAGCATTAGCGCATTGAAACAACACAGATTTCAAATCAAATGATCATAAAAACCACAGACTTCAAATCAACAATTGATGTAATTTTGACTAGAAATAGGATTAGGTCACTTTTAAATCAACCTATAGTTACATAATTCAAATTTTCAATAGCATGGTTAACTGGGGTTCTAAACCAGAATAAAAATATTCTTCTCTTTTGTAGATGTTGAATCAGTGGCTATCATAAAGGTCACTTCAAACACTATCTCAACGAGGAGCTTGTTTAAAAAGCTGTGTATAACTATTATGGTTACTATATACTATGTTAATTAAGAAGTCATCAAGTTGTTTGAAAATATAAAGTATTACCAATGTATTGAATATACGCCCTTCAAAGAATTCTTCAAAAAGAATAAGGTGGAACGTGATATTTTACAAATTGAGTAGATTTCTACAGATATAAAATTAGCTGATTCGGTAATAAAGTAATTGTAGAGGTCAAAATACGAAGGAATTATATAAAGGTTTAGCTTGATTGAATTGACTTTAATTTTGATCAGATGAATGGTTTATGAAGTTTTGTGCCCAAGGTCACCTTGTAATATTACAGTAATGGAATAATAAAGTAGTTATTGTTGTAAACTCTGGAATATTAACAAAAACTACTATAAAGTTCATCGGTTTCATTTTGAATACACAATTCCTCTTATTTTTCTTTTGCATTTACCATCTTTTACTCCACACTATACCTCCATCACTTTATAATCTTCACTTCATTTTTACTTCTCCTCCTTTTCTTTTTTCAGTTTACAGACAACACGTTTTGAGGGGTTGTGTTAAAAGTATAATATGTACCGTATATAATTATTAACGAAGAGAATCAGTACATGATTCAATATGTATTCCTTATTTGGTGTAGTAAGAAATACTCTAGAGATAAGTATATTAACCGGAGAATTGTTAGAGACACTGATCAGAAGACTGGAGAATATTATATTAAGGTATAAGAGGATCGAGATGTAGATGACACCTGTATACTATTACTTACTCGTTAAGAAGCACTATTAATGATTAATACTGAGGATCAACACGGAGATATTGCATGGTACTTGTACTTTCTCATCGAGGGAACTAATACTTGCTATTATAAACTAGTATTCACTAGTACAGAGCCTCGAACTTGATGACTGAAATCTCTATGAGGATTCTTTTCATCAAATATCAAGAAGTTCTCTTATAGATTCTAAGTATTTCTGAATCTACCACCCTATACAATATCTTCGTACATACTTAATTCAATAAAAACACTTTAAAATCTTCATTCAATCTTTTTGAAAGACAAACATTGAGATTACCCATCAAATGTCCCAAGGATTATTAAGTTAGCAAACGACCAAGTCAGTACTACTACAGATACTACTATCTGTTATGGACTCAGGCTATTTGCCATTGAGTCTATAGGTTACATGACTGTGCACGTAAAGGCATATGTAGTACCCGGGTCGGGCCCAGTCTGGGCGCGGATTGGGCGCGGTCGGTGCACGGTACGTGTGAGGGTACATAACGGGCTGAGTACTAGCTATGCCTTTAAGTTCTATACAATATGCTACGATAGCCTTTTTTAGTCTTTTGTTACACTTGAATAGTAAACAACATTTAACACTTACTTAGCTTACCATTATAAGTTGGACTATAATATATTATTGAAGGTTTTTTTATCTGTTTGGAAATTATCAATTATAATAAACGCATCGATAGTAAATATGAATGATTTTCGACAATAATTTAACGTTATCGGGAAATAATGACTGATAACGAATGTCCAATCTTTTACATTTATAAATAAGCCTCAAGCTTTTTAAGACCGACTTAAGCCGATACTATTCACTTATAATATATTATAATTTCATCGTATTTACCATAAAATGATTGTAGTAACCGGTTTTATCGCCTTTTATCATCGACTTTATATCCGACTCTGTTTCAGTGGTAGCTAAAATTTAATAATTTAAAACAGGTTCAATGACAATTCATCCCAAGTTTTTACTATTGTAGGGTGGGCGAAAACTACATAACCAATCGCAACTCAACGGATTTGCCTATAAATAAGCGTCGACGCATTGAACAATCAAATTGCTTTTGAAAATGAATGAAATATAAATTAGGAAAGCTCGGTATAAAATCCTTTATATATAGAGTTTTTCTACGCAAAAGATAAAATAATTTATTACGGTGTACTATGACGCCGGCGGATATGAGGGTATATAAGATATGACGATTTTTTCGATTATATTAAAATTATTTTGAACGACGTTTATTACGCGGGCAAAGCCTTAGGGGAATTAAAGGGATTACTTGTAAGCGATGAAAACCTGAAGGTATTCTTTATTATTAAATTAGAAATATTATTTAATCTAGCGGGCTAATTAAATCGGCCTTTAGCTGTAGAATAAAAATACTTACGCTTTCGAGTATTACCAAGTATCCGCAACAAACCTCTGATGGTAAGGGTAAACCGGGTAAATTATATCGTAGATTTAGTGAAATACCGCGAGCTTTCTAATAAACTCAAGTCTTTAGATTTAAAACGACGTTTTTGTTGTTAACTAGCGGGACCCGTACAAGTACAACGGCTGGATAGAGATATAATGATAATAAGAATCCATACCTTGTGGATATCTTCGTTCAGGGGTCGTAAAAATGGTAGCTAGTTATTTCAACAAACTCCTTCAATACGTTCTTAGGATTGGAAATGTTAGGCGACGTAGATAACAGCGAAGAAAAACGTTAAATTACGCTAACTACAAGGTGTTTTACACGCTATAATTTGACGAATTACTACTTATATGGTCGTAAACTTCGACGAACATTACCCTTAACGGGGGTATATGCGGTCCAAGTCCAAAAATTAAATAAAAGTTCCTTAATAAGGGTAACGTGGGGATTAAACTTTGAGATATAGCTTCGTTAAGAGGGTTATACAGCCTTGATGGCGTAATTGTAGAATTGAGTAAAAAGGAATTGAATTTAATAAAAATACGCATAAACAAAATTCTATTTTTTATCTTTATACATTTTGAAATCATCTATTTCTTAAATATTCGAGTCGATTCTAACTACAATTATTATTGTATTATAAACAAGGCTTTAATATAACGGTTGATAATAGTTTTTTGTGCTATTATATCCTCGAAATTAAACTATAATATTAAGGTTACGGAAAAATTACTCTATTGGCTAAATATCTCTGTTTAGTATGAATATTAATAAATAGTCGAGCCCGATACTAATACATATTAGTCCCGGAATATGGCGAGCTATAATTTTGGGAATACCTTATATAAAATATTGATAGTTGATTTTCAATATTAACGGTAACCGTTCAGTAATTTATAATTAGTAAGGATTAGTTATCGATACAGTAATAATACTCTTATGTTAGGAGATATATAAAAAGTTATAGGATCGGTTTTTATTGGGTTGACAAACCATTTATTGCAGATAACATAAAGTACAGTAGATTGATTGTAGTTAGCTTTTACTATAAGTATTTACAAAATAACGCGGATTTTACAGGGACCGATGCCGACTACCGTTAATAAGAAAAATAATTAATAACTTTCAGAAACGAAATTGGCGGATCTCGCGACCTATTCGATGAAAATTAGTCTATAACTTTACAATATATAGAGAAAAACTCGACTACTATATTTATATTGAACTGAATGAGGATAAACTTTACTAAAACAACTTTAAAAATTATTATATTCGATATTACTAGATCAACTTCTCGATTTTAATCGTAAAGTTACGAAATTAATAACTCAGAGTTAAGTGCGGTTAAGTTCCTTATTAGACGCATCGCCTATATTACTAATTTGTAAACCGAAAAAGGGGGGGGATAACGGTTTTATATTGACTACCGGATACTAAATAAATTCACGGAATAAAATAATTTTCATCTACTTTCAATTAAGAAAACCCTATATGCATTATTCAAGTCGACGTATTTTGTAAAATTATATATCTAACTATATTTTACCGTATCCTAGTTATGCATGAATAGGAAGAACTAACAGATTTTTATATGCATTTCGGGTTATTTAAATAACTCGTTTACCCCTTCGTATTATCCAAAACGTTGAAAATATTTTAATGATATATTGATTATATAATGATAAATATTCTAAATTATTGTACTAAAACTTACCTCAACTATCTCTCAAGTTTTTCCTCCTCTGTTAAATGAAACTATATAACGAAAATTGGTGTAATTTTAAAACTCTTCCATAATATTAAGTTAAACCTAGATTTAAAGAAGTAGGACTTCGTAATTAAGGAGTTGAAATATCAGGATTTGATTATAATGGCTAATGTTAGTATTCGGGCTGACTTCGAAAAAAATCGGGTAATACGCAAATAGGAGTTACTACATATTATTAGAAAAGTTCTAAGTTTCCTAGGTTTTACTAACTTTGACTAAGACTTGATTAGTATTTTTTCCAAATTAGCAATTATTTTATCCAACTAATGAAAAAAAGAATTCGTTACATTGAAAGAAAGCGAAAAAAACAATGTGTTTCAAACCTTATAGAATACCTATATTACGACACCTATTTCAACACACAAAAACCTAAATCAATTAATATAAGTGAGAACAAATTATTCGAAAATGGAGTTAAAAGTTTTTTTTTCGTAATGTAATAAAAATGTTATTTTCAAGATAATAACTTATTATTTTACACGATTAACCGACGCGAAATGAAATTACACTATTAACCACAAGGACATATTCGCAGTGGTAATTTTTCTAGAAGATTATTGTTTAAAATCACGTAACGTCCGCACCTCATTTACGATTTTAAAGAATTCCAAAGGATTAGAATATTTTTACTTATTACATTTAATTTCCGAACGCCAAATTAAATAGGCCGAAATCAATTCTCTTTTTGAACACAACCTACAATACTGGCACGTAACTCAAGGCGCTAATCAGGATATATTAACCTGTAGGTTCTCAAAAAAATGCGAAATTAAAAAAAGGCACGAAAAGGTCTTTTAATCCATTTATAATACCATATTGAACGCAGTAATAATGAATTTATATTTTATTAAAACGTATATGATTGCGGTTTATATAGATAAATTTGTTACAACGGAGGCTTAGTTGTTAGAACACGATAATATATACCAGTAATGCGAGCCAGAGGATTTTAAATGGTCGATGTTAGAGGGATAGCCCCGGGCCCGGCTCGCGCCCGGGCCGCCGGCCAAGATAACGCCGGGGGATTAGAAAACGCCGGTCCTAATAATACCGTAACGAGCTCAACGCGTGTTGAACCCGTTAACTTTGTTAAGGTCGAGTAGTCACCTAATCTGCATGCTAAGTACCCTCACGGAATTATGAAATTTAAAAGTAATAAACGACATATTATATAAAGTTCGCCTATTAATAATTTCTAAAGGCGCTAAACGCTTTCAGGTTACGGTAAAATAATCAGTATAAATTACGAATCATCGAATTTAACCCCGAGGGACGTTAATTTACATTAACGGACTATAATTGCCGAATTGAAAACTAATAACGACGAAAGTTTTTCGATAAACCTACAATGTGTTTATTAAAAATTATTGAGGTAAAAAGATTTGGTTTGAGTCTTTTAACAAGATAACCATTTAAAGATGATAAGTGGAGATATTCTATGATTATATCGAATATATACGTAATGTAAAAATACGAAACCTTATTATAATTTACGAAAAAATATAATTTAACCCCTTTCTATTTTAAATCGATATTAGGCATATATTTTCATCGACTTTTTAATAGACTTACTAATTACCGATGATGACTTTCAGTATTTATCAATTTATACGAACCGTGTTTTTACGTTTTTCCAACTCCAAGTAATATAATTTATACCTATCGATATGTATAAGAAACCCTCCGGGGATATATAGTGAAAAATCTTTAGATTTTTGGATTTTTTCATTAGTAACCGCGGTTCAAATTAAGTAAACGTATTCTAAACGACCCTATTTTTTCTAATAGAAATTGAATAACTTTCATTTACGACGTATCAACTATAAATAAATAACGATACTAAATGCATAAATTAGGAAGTTGAAAAGCATCTTCGAATTATTGTCGCCTTTTCGCAATATAACTAGGCATTATTATTTCCCATTTATTAATTTATTTTGAATAATTAAAATCTAGCGGTTAACGGGATTGAAATAAACCGTTTGGTAAATTTATACGAGATATTTCAATACCGAAAGTAAATAAATACGCAAAGTCATCGCCTACTTCGGTAGGGCGCATCATTAGGCTTTTAATATATTTTTGACGAGAGTTCGTAACTATCCTTACCAAAGATAATATATATTTCATTAAAAAAACATCTCTGACAACGTTCGGTGCAACGGTATGAAATGAACGACTAGGTTTAACTTATATTAAATAATATTAGAACCTAGCGCCTGTGGAAAAAGCTAAACTAACTTTATAATTAACACCGGATCGTCGATATTTCGAACCCATTCAATGTCGTTTTACATATTTTTAGTAAATACCTCATATTTTATATGAATTTGGTTGAGCGGACGGTTACCGACCCCTTTCCCTTATTGGTTTTAGCCAATATTCATCCAGGACCAACTCTAGTCGTTAAAGATATAGGATAGGAAATATATAAGGAATTTAAAATCTAAAATATTCTTGCGGTAAAAACGGCCCGAGACGATATTCATTTTACAATAAAAAACAAAGGTTGTAATAAGCCAAAGTCTGAATTAAAATAAAACTACTAATATATTACAACGTTAGATAAATTTAACTGGGAATATAAGAACGACTGCGTATATAATGGCCTGGTGTTTCGATATCGTCCTTCAATAAATACTAAGTAACTTATACAAGACGGATTTTTCTGACCTCTTGAGGAACACAATACTTCTAAAAAAGGTAAAATTCATTACTATTATAATATAATATCATAAATAAGTCCGGGTATATGTTAACTGACTTTGTTCAATCAATATTCGAACGTAAAACCACTCCTTTTACAACCTATTAAAATTCGACTTATTTGTTATTATTATCTTGATTAAAATTTAACGAGGAATAACGTTATTAACATTAATTACTCTATTATAAATAGCCTAAGATATTAGAAAAAAAGCGATAAGGGCGGATGGCACGGAGCGGGGCAAGTATTAATAGGTGTCGACGAAAGGTGCTAACGAACAAGGAGACGAACGATGAGCAACGTTGAGAAAGGCGGATAATGATCAACGGGACCAACGTAAAAAGACGTAAATAATAACGGCTAACGAAAGGCAGAGCGTTGAAAACGACCTTTTCAACGAGGTATTAAGAATTATAATATATGATTTTAGACCCAGGAGATGTAGTCGGCCCTGGTACAATCATCCACCAGTTTTCGGTCAACCCGATCAGCTCTCTCCTTACTATGGTTAACAAATAAAATACGGGTAAAAAGGGAACTCGTTCAGTTAATCCCTAAACTTCGTTCTCTATACTTTTTAAGCTGTAACCTATATTAATTGTAAAAGATATAGTTTACGTAGCTATATTATTTTAATTACCTTAGTCAAACCTATCGAAATACATATAGCAGATGCTGGAAAAAGCCGGCATAAAAATATTACGCATTAATGTACAATTAACCGAAGAAGTTTTGTGACTGTAAATAGATGAAACCGTAAAGGGTAACGAAAGGATCTTAAAGAAAAGAGAATACAGGAAGAAAAGATAACAGAAACGTATAGCGAAAGGTATAATAACTTATATTACCGAAACTAGAAAAAAACACTTAAGCTTGAGTAATATTACGGAGCCGACTGCATTAATTAATTGAATCGAAAGACACGGGGGAAAAAAAGGGCTGGTAACCCAAATTATCTCCTTATTGCTAACGAACAATGAAAAAAAATAAAGCTTTCGTCTTTAGCAATTATTCTCTAATTAATGTAAAAAAACGCGTAAATCAATATGAGGCTACAAATCAAGTTATCTTTTAAATATATCACGAAAAGGGGTTAATTTTGCTGTCAAATTTGTTTGCAAAGTTAATTAATTCAACTTAACATATTATAAATCGTTCGGTATGTAAAATAACGTTATGCTCGATAAACTTGAATAAAAAAAAGCCGCTGGAATTTTATTTTTTTTAAAAAATAAACCCAATATACGATATAAACGCATCCTTCACTTATAGAGGAAGGAATTCGATTTTAAGATTGTTGTTAACGAGGATAAATAGGTCTTCCATAACATGAAAAGACTATAAAATACCGTAAACGTTAGGGTATCAATATATAATAAGACAAATGAGTCTATAGAATGATTAGTAGTTTTTATTCAAAACGTTTACGGAGATAGAACTCAGGCCAAATTTATTGGAAGAAATTAGTTATAAAGACAAAAAAAAGGTCAAAAGGATATAGAATGTCGATAAATAATTAATAATTTTAATATAAATGATGGTAATGAGGATTTTACGAAAGATACGGTATGTTGAAAAGTATTAAAGGAAGGTTAACGAGGTAAAAGGACAAGCAATGAGGTTTTAAGACTTACGTTGAAATCCGTTTTTGTAAGTATTAACGGACCAGATTCGACAAAGATTATGTCGGTAAGGTTTAAAACATTTCTTTACTTGAAGTACCCAAGTAGAATAGTAATCGTTAGATTGGTATTGTAGTAATAAATATATGATTATGAGAAGCATTCAGAGATGTACACCATAGATAAAGGATTTATAAGCCCTCACCCAGACCGTACTACTTTGGATCGCCCCTTTTAGACCGTTCTACATATAAGAGTATAATCTGCAGCGTGTCAAGTTTATCATACAATCTGCAAGAGTACAGCCTGCAGCATAACACGTTATCAATCATGCTATAGGAGTGAACCTTGCAACATGATATACTACCACCTAAATATACTATTTATAAAGGTATATAATAATATCCACATGGGCAATCTTTTCTTCTTTATTTGTGCGTTTCGTATTTAATAGTGCCAGTATATATTTGTTTTGTATTTGTAATCCAGTAATGATAGTATTGTATGCCATTGTTCTAAGCAAAACCTCTTTTCTTTTTTCTTTTCTTTCTTTTGCTTAGGATGTTACGGATTAAGTTGTGTGACCCTTCTCTTAACTTCGTTGGTCGTGGTATCTATCAAAATCATCGCACATGTTTTGAATACGTAATTCAGGGCGTTTAGGAACGCTTTTGTTGTTGGGTTAAGGCCTAGTTTCGTATAAAGCATCTGGCCATTTCTTCTTCTGAAGTTGTGGCTCGGTTTGGTATGTTGTGGCCGTTTCTGCTAGTACGAGCGGTGTGGGTGTTGTAATCGTGACCGCTCTTAAATTGAGCAAGCGGTGCGGATATTATATTCGTGGCCGATCTTGGGTTTCGTAAGCGGTTTGAAACTGCGCATTTAAACCTTTCATTTCCTTTGGGTACGGCATTGACTTCGGACTAGACCCCTCGTTTTTTTTCTTCCTCTTACAGCCTTTTTTATTTTTGAGGCTGCGGCCCAAACTATGTATCTAAGCCTTTCTATATTTGTAGGTGTGGTTCGGATTGTGTACCTAGCCCTTCCCTTTTTTGAGAGAGTGGCTAGGAATGCATATTTAGCCTTTTTTACTTCTGGAATCGCGGTCTGGATTACGTATTCAAACCTTCCGTCTCTTCCTTTCTTTGCAGTCCTCTTTTTTTTAAAGTTGTAACTTAGACTGTATATACAGGTTCTCCTTCCTTTAAGGACGCGGTTCAAATTGAGTATTCAGCTTTTTTTCCCTTAAGGTCGCGGCCCAGATTGTGTATTTAGGTCTGAATTTTTTTTAAGGGTATAGCCCGGATTGTATACCTGTTCCTTTTTTGTTTTCTTTTTTATGCAGCCGTTTTCCTCTTTGAAGATGCGGCCCAAACTGTGTATCTAGGCTTTTCTTTTTTTGATCCCTTGCTGGTCTTTCTTTTTTGGGGGGTTGGGGTTAGAATTATTTATTCAAACCTTTCTTTCCTTTAAAATCTTCCTCTTTTTCTTTTTTTTTTTTTCAAATAGGCGTTCCCAGAATCTCTCTAGCTAATATATCTTTACAAATTTCACAATTATTATTTCTTTATGTGTCCATTTTAGCATTCGTATAAGTTAGAACATTACTATTAGGGCTTTTACAATACAGCTATTATTTCTACTGGTTGTATTAATACCTTTGCTTCGTAGTTATTTTCGCAGTATTTCTAAAATCGTACCGGAGACTATGCTCTATATATCCAGCGTTTAGTCCATAAAGTCCTCTCTAAAATCGTCGAATAAGTTGCGTCCTTTGATTTCGCTGTTATAGTAATTGAAAATCATGTTGATTACATACGTATTTGCCATATAAGGGTCTAAATCCTCCTCTAATGCCTCGATTTTTTTATTTTATAGTTCAAGGTTCAAATGCTTTAAGATATTGCTACGAAATGATGTGTGTATAAAAAGGTACTTTATATATTCGTTGGATTTTATCAAATTCATTACTGGTGGATCTATCGTATGTTCGGGTAGAGTAGTTTGTATATACCTATAATGTTTGAAGCGGCGCTAATTAGTGATATCGCGCTGTGCTTGGATTCGGGTACGTTTAAATTTCATAGTTTAGGGTGGTTCGGCAAATAAAAACTAATTGAAATAATCAAAGCGGTTGAAATAAGGTATACTAGTGCTTGTGAAAGGTAATAAATTTCAAACGATAAGCAAATAAGACGTAGTTACGTACCAGTCGGACGTTTTAAATTTGTTTCGTTAGCGTTTAATATTGTTACACTGGCCAACTATCTAGGGAAACTTAAACTTTGTAAATACTAAACTCAAAATATATAAGGTGACATGGGAAAACTTAGAGCATATAGCGCGGACGTAGGAAAGTGTATAGTATAAACGGAGTGTCATTGGGTGGAGGTGTGTTATGTAATTCGATATTTGGTAATCGGTCTGGATTGACGTGTCGTGGCCGCTTTTGGTGGAGTAAGCGGTTTGGTTGCTTTGTGTGTGACCGCTTTTGATAAAGCGATCGGTTTGGTTAGCTTACTCGTAACCGCTTTTAAATTGAACGAACGGTTTGGATGTTTTATTGGTAACCGCTCCTGTGTTTTACAAGCGGTGTAGATTATGGAAAATTGGACGGATCCCAATGAAAGGTTCCGAGACTTGGTGGTTTTGTCTTACGTGACCTGTTACGTGATAGAACGCACTCCAAGAAGTTCTCGGATACGTTTAAAGTGTTAATAAAAGTTGACGGTTAACTTAATAGGGCTTTATAATAAATAGGATATTGACTAGTTTATATTATTGTATTAAAAGTTTTTTTTTTAAATTCACACCGAATCTTACAATTTTATTATGTTTCGAGTTTCTTGGCGCTCCCGCGTAATTTTACATTCCCGTATAGTTTTTGTAAGACGTACTGATGAAGTATAAATTGTTGAGACCGCTACAACTTCCCGCTATAGGTTTTAACCTAGGTTTGTCTTTTCTTTCCTTGATTGTCTGTAGTCGACCTAGTCGGCTACTGATTAGTGTCGGTAAGGTCGAAAACCTTTGTTTACATGAAGTAGGTAAGTAAAAGAGTAATTGTTAGATTGGTATTATAGTAATAAAGATATGATTATGAGAAGCATTCAGAGATGAACGCCACAAGTGAGGGCTTTATAAGCCCTCACCCAGAGCGTACCACTCTGGAACGCCCCTTCTTGACCGCCCCACGTATGAGAGTGTAATCTGCAGCGAGTTAAGTTTATCATACACTCTTCAAGAGTACATCCTGCATTATGACACGTTATCGTGTATGCTCTAGGAGCGCACTTTACAACATGATGTACTGCCACCTAAATATACTATCTATGAGCGTATGAAATAATATCCATTAAATAAGTATTATACGGTACGGTAAAACGACGCGTTATACGATACCGAGGGCAAAAGTAATATATTATACGGTATATTAAAAAATACGTTACACGATACTAACGGTAAAAAAGATACGTCATACGGTATGTTAAGGGGCGCGATATACGACGCTAACGTCTTAGGGTTTAACCGATTAATATATTATACGATATATTAACAGGGCGCGTTATATGGTACCGGAAGCTTAGGGTTAAACCGGTCGATACGTTATAAGGCGCGGTAGGAATCATGTTATTAACCCGCGTTTGACTTTATCTTATCCCACACATAAGGCGGGTAAGGCCCGCGTCCTCCATTTTACCAGCGGGACACTGCGACTCTTACAGCGTTCAAGGTACAGGGGGATGATTATGGACTCAGTAAATTAGACATTAAATTAATAGGTTATATAACTATACACTTAATAGGATATAAAGTACCCGATCCGGGCCCGGTTTGTGCGCAAACCGGGAGCGGACCGTATACGGCATATATAAGGGTACATGACGACTTGGGCACTAGCTATACCCATAGATCCTACACGATAAGCCACGGTAGCCTCTTCTAATCTTCCGCTGTACCTCAATAGTAAGCCCCATTTAGCAACTACTTAGATTATTATTGTAGGTCGAACCATAATACTACCGAAAAAACGACTAAGTTCCATGACTTTCAAAAACAATAAATATTCTTAGACCCTACTTCCTACATCAAACTTTACCCTTTATACCAACTATTCCGTTTACAATACTTTTTTTTTCCCTCTAATTACATTAAGAGATCGTTAATCGTCAAGATTACTTTTCTAAGCAAAAACAACCATAATCGTCAAGTTGCGCGTAAAATACAACGTCGCCTAACCTAACATTAAAATATCAAGTCCCTATGTTCTCAAATTACCAAACCCCTGGACTATTTATATTAATACCAACTTAATATCCAAAACGTTGAAATGAATAATCAGTAACAAATGAAGTAAATTAATTCCCTCTGATTATTTTTCTATAAAAACTATAATATGAATCTTTGGGAAAGAAACTTTAACTTAAACTCAACTAAAAAAATACTTAGCTAACTTCGTAAGCTACTAAATCTTTGAACAAAACGGTGGCAAAAAATTTGACCGTAGCGATCGCGGCTCCTGAAAGTTTCATCCTTTTTTTGGCAATTGGACTATGAACATGTTGAAAACTATTCAAAAGGGGTAAAATTCAAAATGAAGGCAAAGGATTAATGAGGAGGGATTGATGTTCCAGATAAAGATTAAAATCATTCTGAATAAACCCTTTTAAAACTATCACAACTTCAGATATGCTTCTAAAATTGTAATCCTTGATATTTATTAGGTAAAGAAAAGGTTTGACGATCTTCAACGTCCTTATACACTTTTAGAAAAACTATCACTTTCAAATTCTTAATGAAATCAAGCCTTTGACCCTAATTTCATTCATCATCTACACGCCAATGATAAGGAACCTGTTAATTCTCTCGTCAATCAAATTCTAATACTTAATAGCGTTTAGTACGCACTAGGCGATAGTAAAACACGTGTAGCTGCAGTTTCTAAAGAAATAAAAGGATCAACGTTGGCGCCATTTATCGATTAATTAATAATAACCGTTAAGCAAATTTACTTCTTTAAATTTCCCTTCGAAATCGTAATATCCCCGACAGCGAAGCTTACCATGGTAAATATACTTATACATACTAACTCACTATAAGTGTTATTACAAGACTTTATCCTTTGGCTCAAACAACTAATTACTATCCCTATTTTCTAGATTACAAAACTTCAAGGCTTAAATGAACGACAAAAAACACCATTGACAACTTTGACGATTATTGTAACCTTGATCCCATACTTATCAAAATCGTTAATATTAATTACAAACTCCTTTCAAATTTTGCAAAGATTCGTAACAATCTAAAGAAGTATAACTTAAAGCCTCGCAATTTGTTTCACACAAATATAATTCCTTTCCTTAACATTTCTAAGTTAATTTATGTCCCTTCTTCAGGTTTTTACGAACTATTCTCTAGAATCTTCACAAATTACACCTAAAATTACTACCGGATTTTCCTAACGAGGGCAAAAACTTTCTGAATGATTTATGATAGTATAGCAAGCTACTTTACATACGACGTTCACTATGTATAATATTATACGAATTGAGCTATGATATAGAAAACAATAATGATAGCTGTGAAAAAATGAAGAAATACCAAAAAAAAATACATTACATGCTTGACAAATTAATATTATACCAGAAATTGAAAAGAGAAGGCATTGCTTGCGAATCTATATTTTGCGAACAGGTACACACAGCTATTTTAGGAGTAAACGAGTTTGAATACTTCTTTTACCACCTAAATGCCACCTATAAAGGATCTTCGAACCAGTTGCGAATTTCTTTCACGATTATTACAGCCCGTAAATTTATTTTAACTTCTGTGCACCACTAAAATGATAATATTAGCGATTAGGATGATGAAACCTACGTTGTAATACACTATATTAATGGCAAGTACAAACGGCTTTAACGTTCAAAATTTAATTCACTGTTTTCGGATTGAAAGCCATAGCCATACTGGTTATATCAATAGGTACGAAATTTAAACGGATTTGTTAATCGTGAAACATATCGTCGTAATAATTATAGAGGATATTTTATTTGTAGTAATTTCGGAACATATTTTAAGGAATTACGAAAAACATCAGTTAGGAATAGTTCAACAACGCCTTCAATACTAAAAACAAACTATGAACGAAGGGAGAATTATCTTCACCATTATCAAATGATGCACTTATATAAAAAGAATCAAGTTAATTCGACTATTCCTTCAAAATTTGGAACATTACAAACTTAAAAGTATTAGAAGATATGGTAAACCAAGTTATTTCTTATTCAATATATGTGTTAAAATATATTAGAAATAAACCGAAACTGCTGACGTAAACCCATCAATCAACACAAGCAACCGAAATCAAATACGATGTTAGTTTAATAATCTCCAAGATTAACTAATACAATTAACTCAGCCTAACGGTTGATAAACTAAAAGATAATTGATAACGAGGACGATCACTTAAAAAAAAAAGAATGAGATAGACGAAACGAATAAATATTAAACCATACAAACATATTAAATGACCTTGATTACCCCCAAAAACGCTTACAAACGGAAAGTTAAGTTAAAGAAGAATGACTATTGAAATACTAGTTCAATCCAATGAAAAGATACAAAAAAATTGTTGAATCATATTACCTACAAATTTATCTCATTTCATCTTATTTTTACAAGAAATGAGAAAAATGTTAACATTTGAAATTCTAAAGTTATCTACAAACAAAAAGAGATAACAGAAAACTAGCGCTGTAAAAATTCTAAATTTATAATTCACAATTAAAATTACATCATAAAGGATTTCATAAAAGAATAACAGTGATCCATAATATTATCCAAATGCTAAAGGTTCTATCACTACAAAACTTGTACAACAAATAAATTACAAACTTACAATCGTAATATATTGGGAATATACACCCAATTTACCATTGACCCACAATAAACTGTCATCTTATAATTATTCAAAAGACTCGCAACAAATACCCATTGAGAATATCGTACAATATATTTAACCATTTCAATAAATAGTAAAAAGACGTATATATTCACTCTAAACATATGAATAACATCGTAATATAAAGTTCAAAACAACAGCAACAACTTTCATATCACGTTTTTTAAATATCGCCTAACAATAAACACCTCGGAATAATCGGAATACGAACCAACAATACACTTTTTTATAAACTGTATGCTTTTTTAAAACGCAGAATATGGTGCAATACATGCATCCGAATTAAAAAAAAAATACTAGATATAAACAATGAACTTCATTTGAACTGTAAGATTATCTAAAAAAACATTTCAATGGAAATGAAGACAGTGTATATTACAAGGTGTGCACAGACAAATAAAATGTCAACTGAAGAAAAAACAATAGAACAGCCTTAGCTAAACGCAACACATTGCAAATTATTATACATGTAACACCAACATTATGAAGATTAATCAACCGAAAACAATGTATAATTTATATTCCGCTATCCAAACACAAAACTCGATGGACTCAACTCGAAAAAAGTTGGATAACTATATGAAATGATGACAAAATAACTTCCAGAAAAAACAAAATAAAACACTAGTAAATTCTAGAACGGCAAAGGTTTTAATATTCACAAATCAAACATGAACCCACAACATCCATTTGAACTTACAACTCAATATTCACATGAAATATATAGATAAAAACATGTTATAATTTGCCTTCCAATCACCGAAAATCAGATTTATTAAACATCTGTAAAATACAAAAGAATATTACATAATATGCTAGTTTACTATATTTATGATATGCCAAGAAACTATCACATTGTTGTATCATATTGGAATACTATAGTAGGACACTGTGATTGGTAGAAATGCAATTGATATAGTCATCTGCCAGCAATCTTAATTTTTATTGTTGCTGAGACGGACTATCCAAACTTAATCCTTTTGTCTTATGCTCTTTAACTACTATAATATAATTCTTTTGGCTTCACTTTCACCCTAATTGATACCCAACAAATAGTAACTATAATTTTCAATCATCTGGTTCCAGGGGATTTTCGGCTTTATCTTATCAGGCTAAAACGTTACCAACAGCAACAGTAGAAACAACAGCAGCAACAACAATAGCATCAGAACATTAAGCCTTCACCCATAAATCACCATCCCTTAAAACTTAGGTTATCTTTCCACCTCTAATTATGTATCTCTACGCGAATTAAGGGTAATTTTTGGATATCTTATATTGTTACCACACCATATATTCGAAGCTTCAGTCGACTTAAATGGTGTATTGACTTGAAAGTAATAATTTATTGTTCTAAGTTCGGCAGAACACTAGTTGTTTTGATCACTTGTTTTTATGGGTACCTACTTGGCTAATGCCCTACATTGAATTGGGCACTATATTGAAGTTGACTTGCAGCTATTACAATCAACTCACCTGAATTACAATTGATTTCCAGTTAATATAATTAAATTAGCTATATCGTATTTGATATTTGTTTCAATATTTATAACTTTTCGTTTTTATTCGTGCGCACTAGTATGATGACTTACCAATTAACAGTAACATTATAATTTTTCTCTATACCTGTCGACATTTCTTCATCAATCCCAGTCAGTTTTACACATGGATCTTACTCCAATTTTAGACGCATAGCCTTCAATTATGGGTATTCATTTAGTATATTCCCGTAAGTTCGTTTTTCGTTAAAAAGTTGTATGTTACTAGTAATACAGCTTTTGTTATAATTTTGGTAAGATTCTCATATCTACTACTCCAATGAACCTTTAGTTTACCAGAATATTACCTTTTTTCTTCTTTTTACATTACGTGTAAGCTATTCTAAGTATCTATCGATATAAAAAATCAGTCTATCGTTATCTATAAACCTTTTCAAGGTGTCATTGGATATATTCTAAGTTATTACATTTGAGGGATTGTTTTGAATGTTAATCTACTTTGACCAATCATTTTTATGAACTTTATATACCTTCTGCAAAACTATTATATTTATCATCGAACGAGTGTCAATATTCTTTTCGAGTTTTAAAAGTCGCTTAAAAATGATTTGGAAATTAATATGGACTATTATCTATGTCTAGCTATTTTGATTATTTAGTGACAATGTTTTAGATGCCGTCGATAACTATATCACTATAGAATCTTACCATTATATCATAATCATTAAATATTAGTAGATTTTGTATAATATATATATACAAAATAGATTGGCAAAAACTAGGTTACTCGTTACAGTAAATGACCAAATATGTTTTTTGCTAAAGATCCTTTTAAGAAATTAGATTTGAGCATCTGGGTTTGCGTTATTAATAAAAAAGTCGACCGTAAATATTTTAGACTTTGTGTTCATTAATTTTACTGTTAGCTTATTAATATCGTTTCATAAGTTATTCATTCACTATTATATACGCTTATTTAACTTGTTAAAATACTTTTCTTATATGTTTAGAAGTTATACTATCGTTAATTAATTGTATAATTCTTTAAGTTGGTTCAATGTTATAATTTTGGTTGTTTATGACCTTTGTTCAAGGCAACTTTGCGCTTTCTCGTTGTCAATTTTATCGATTTTTTGGTAAGTAAGTAGCCTGTTCCGTCTGGCTTAAGCTCAGGTACATATTACTACCCGAATTAACAATATGCATATTGATTAAAGATCCGTTAAAATATAATTTCATGTTCAAAATGAACGTTTTAGGAGGCTTGTACTATCAAAGGCCCTAAATCCCAATAATAACATGCTTCATTACCACAAAACCCGTAATATTAAGAAAAAGTATCCAATTATTTTTTCATGTTAAATATGACTAACTTTTCGTTTTTCATAATTAGTAGATACCTGTTAATCGCTCATGGGTTTTCCTTAAGTTAAGATACGATGAATATTTTATATATTTCAAGCTCATAAATACGTACCTGAGACATTACATAAAGTAGTTTAACGAAACATATAAATATTTTAGTAGACTCATTATCGAGTTTTTTTTCCCCAGAAACCTTGAGTAATATAATCCGTTGAAAATCGGTGGCGGATTGCGTTTACGTTTGTTTAATATCATGGATACGAAGGGTAAACTTACCGTTTACAACATCAGTTTTACTAATAATAATTTCGAATATGAAGTGGTAGCTGATTATTAGGATTATAAACGAGTTAGTAAGGATTCAGTGTTTGTTTATATTACGGAAGCCTTAAACAATAAACTTTAAAGTTTAATGTGTTTGATTCGAAGCTTCGCCCTTTATTGTATTCACTATATTTGAAATTAAAGTCGTCAATTTTTACCAGTTGAATTATACTAGTACCAAAATATGATTCATGACGCAAATGAAAGAACTAGTAATTTCGATTTAATAGCTTTCGTTAAATAGCTAGCATAATGAATTGATAATTTTTCAACATATAATTCATGGCTCATTTGCTCATCAACTTATTCATTTTACAATACTCAAGCAGTGATGTATATATATATAGGATTATAATTTTTATCGCCGTCTATTTTTTCATTTAGTATCCAATTTTGGAGTAGTCGTTCGCGAAGTCGTCGTTTTTTGAACTTGTTAACAATCTTTTGAGGTAGATTATACTAGCTAATGTACTCGGCTTAATGATTTTGAATTTAAGAATCTCACTTCTTAAATGATTTTATATACGATTCGACCTATATAGTATAGAAAATAACAAAATCGTTGACGATTTTAACCACTACATTTGGGCTATTGAAGGATTTTGCTTCGTATCGGTAAATATAATACCAATGTTATCGAAGGTCCATTTATTAAATCAAGAGAATCGTGAATATAACGCATGATGAATTTCTTTACCATTTTTTGAAAGCATTTCTATATACTGAAGCTCAATTCTAGGTATTTATTGATATAATTAGTTTATTTGTCTTGTGTTAGTACAAATTAAAGACCACTAGTATAGGTATCAAGTCATTAGAAGTAAAGTTATCGTGAAGGCCGTTCATTTCTATTTGAAGTTTTACCTTTAAGCTTGTACAGCTTCTGATCTCTCACGAAAATATATAATAAACTTTTAGTAAAGCCATGTGGGCCCTTTTAATCTTACCAATGTCCCAATAGAAATTAACCAGCATTTATATCTATCATACCCCTTTGGACTTATTATTGATCTAGAACTTTATCCTAATAGAGTTGATACTAGTATCGTAATTTATTACATCTAGATGTCTCAAAAACATATTGATCTCGAAAATGTTCAGCTCTTTATTCATTTTCTTTTTATGAAAGATTTGAAGAATTCAAAGGCGAAATATTCTGTTGCCAAATCGACGATATAAAGTACAGGCTCTTCTAATAAATAGAATAAGTTAATCAAAACCTTCAAAACAAATTCTCAATATTTTTTTGCCGTGAACTCAAACTTAAGTGGCGTTTGAAAATTCGTTTTCCAGTAGTAACAAAGGTTTTCGAACACTATTAATGCGAAAAAATTATTATATTTATGACGAGTTCTATGTTTAATTAAGTATAGTTTATGAATTGCGGCGTTATTGAACTGTCCGTGTGGTTCAAAAAGTACAAATTTCACGAAATTGAAGATTGTAACCCCTGGTTCTTGAATAATAAAATAATAAGTATCCTCATTTCCAAATCAAATGAAAATTTCGGCTTCTATCTTTGATAAATTAACAAATTGAGACGTTACAATTGATATAAGACTTCTGTAAATTTTAAAGTAAGGAAAAAAGAGATTAAAGACTTTTATTATATGGAAAATAATAAGTTGAACAAATATAGTCACGTCTCAGACCTTATATCATCTTTCTTGCAATGGGCGCACGGACTACCTTGTTAAGGAGGGACAAGGGCCTACACTAAAAGCTCTAAAATTGCTCACTTCCGAGAAAATAAATTTATATCTAGCCGCTTTCAACACCATAACTTCACATGCATTCAATTCTACCACAACATCACTAATCGGCTCTATCACCACTTTAATCTTTTTCAGCGACCCTCTTTTGGCTATGGAGATTGTCGTCAGCCCGGTGCACCGCCCGCATAGCTATGTTTCCAGAGAATAACCCTTACAACTAACGATTCCGTCCCTCATTACTTGTGCCAATGTAGCCCTTTAGATTGGAACTTATACTACAATACAAGTTTGATTCATTTTGCGCTTTAAGGTCTATAAAAAGAGCTTTATTATAAGTGCTCAAATTTGACGTCATTATTTATTTATTTATTATTTAATCTTTTATTCATGTATTCATTTATGTATCCATTTATGTATTCATTGCTTTATTTATTTTTGCATTTATTTATTTTTTTATTTTGTTTCTTTATTTCTTCATTTCTTTATTTATTCATTCATCATTCATTTTTTCATTTATTCTCATTTTTTTTATTTCTGTATTTATTTTACTATTTATTTATTTCTTCGTTTTTTTCATTTATTTTTTTATTTATTTATTTATATTTTCATTCACTTTTTTATTTATTTATTTATATATATATATTTTTATTTATTCATTCATTCATTTATATATTTATTCATTCATATTTGTATTTATTTCTTTTTTAATTCATTCATTTATCAATTTATCTTTTCATTTATTTATATTTTTATTTATTTATTAATTTATTTATTTATTTATTTCTTTATTTGTTTATTTATTTATTCATTTATATATTTTTTTATT
>JASMMZ010000004.1:33727777-33773535 GCA_038502455.1 Anisogramma anomala
TTTATTTATTTATTTATTTATTTATTTTTCTATTTATTTATTTATTTATTTATTTATTTATTTATTTATTTATTTTTCTATTTATTTATTCATTTATTCATTCATTTATTAATTTATTTATTTATTCATTTTTTTTTTTTCATTTGGATATTATCATATACTACTATTAATAGTATACATAAGCTAAGTGGCAGTGCACTGTATTGCAAGATGCTCCCCTATAGAGTGCACGGTAACATGTCACGCTGCAGGATATACTCTTGCAAGACGCAAAGTATATCATACATGGAGCGGCTTAGAATGACTATTCCAGACTGAATAGCAATGCGTGGAACGGCTTAGAAGAGGTATTCCAGAGTGATACGTTCTGGGTAAGGGCTTATAAGTCCTCACCTATGGTATATACCTCTAGATACTTTTTCTTTACATTTTTTTTTTTAATTAATACAAATATCAATTTAAAGATTACTCTCCCATATTCGTTATTCACGTGAAAATAAAATTTGAGACATTACCAACAATGATAAGTAGCCGACTAGGTCGATTATAGATAGCTAAGGGAAGAAAGGACAAAACGAAATTAGAAACTTATAGCGGGATATTACAGCAGTCCCAACTGTTTTTGCTTTATTATTACGACTTATAAGAATTATACGGGAGTGTAGAATTACGCGGGAGCGCCGAGAAAGCCGAAGCGTAATAAGACTATAAGATCCGGAATAACTTTAAAAACCTACTTTTAATACGATAATATTAACTAGTTAGTTCCCTGTTTATTAAAAGGCCCCATTACGCTCACCGTCAACTTATATTAGCGATTTAAACGTACCCGTACACTTTTTGGAAAGCGTCGTATCACGTGCTAGTCTACGCAACCCAAAACTACTAAGTTTCGGAACCGTTTATTAGGACCTATCCGATTTTCGCCAATCTATTCCGCTTCCTTTAGCAAAAGCGGTTACGCATAAAGAAACCCAACTGATCGCCCTTGTAATAGCGGTTAAGTATCAAGCAACCAAATTGCTCACTCCATCAAGTTCGGCTACGACACGTTAATCCGAACCAATTACCCAAAACCAGATCATACACTACGCCTTTACACACGTTCTTCTTTTGCCCTAAAAATATTCCCCTTTGGCTTATTTATTTTCCTACGTCCGCCTATGTATTTTAAGTTTGTCTACAGTCACCTAATATATTTTAAGTCCAATATTTATAATGTTTATGTTTTGCTACCTACTTGATCAGTATAACATTACCAAGAATTATTAAAACTATTTCAAAACACCTAACTATTTTGGAGTTATGTTTTATTTACTTATCGTTTGAATTTTCTTTATATTAGTAAGCATTTATTGTTTTACTTCGACCAGTTTATTTATTTTATTTACTTTATATTAAAATAAATTGCCTTAAATTTTGAATAGACCTAATGATAAACCACGATGCTAAATTACCAACTTACGCCGCTTTAATAATTTCAGATATATATGGACTACCAACCCCAAGCACATGATAGCTTTATCAGTAACTGCTTTAGCAAAAGTCAACGAATTCCAAAAATAACTTGTTACATCCACGTGGTTTCGCAGTAATATCTTGAAAAATTTGAATTTTAACCTATATAATAATAAAATAGAGGTACTAGTAAAGGATTTGGATTTTTATAAATCAAATACGTATGCTATTAATATAATCTTCAACTAATGTAACAGCGAAATTGAAGAACGCGACTAATTCAACGATTTTAAAGAGGACTTTACGTATTAGACACTAAATATATGTCTAATAGTCGATAATATAATTTCAAAAATACTACAATAATAACTACAAAGCAAAGGTATCAATACGATCGGTAAAAATGAAAGTTACAAGGGAAATACCTTATTAGTAACGTCCTAATTTATACAAATGTCAAAGTAGATAAAATATAAAGTGATGAAAATGAAGTTTATAAAAGGATTTCATTTAATAAAACGTTAGAAACGTTTGCTTAAGATAACGATCTGGTGTTACAAAAAGCCACCGTAAATTCAAACAAGGAGTTTAACAACGTTAAACACCTACCGCGGAATGGAAATAGAATTAGAGGAATCGACGAAGGAAGAGCATATACCGTGACGATTGTTTATAACAAAGATTAAACGAGAACCCTTTCTGGAACTTAATTTCGAATCGAGACTGACACCGAACTACACACCAATTAACTTTTACAGCCCGTTAAGCTATAGCGGGAACGGCCGAAACACAAAAAACAACCTGTTCCAGGTAACGACGAGCGACGCAAAACGCTAATACGTACCCTACGGACCAATGTCCGCTAATAAAGACCCTTATCATAACCTCTCATTACACTGTCTTCCTACTCATAAAATCGATTTTATAAAGCTTATAAACTTTGCTAAACTTTAGGATAAGGGAAAAAAACTATAACAGTAAACCATACGATGTATTGAATAATAAAATACGGATAGTGTTTAATATATACAACAACCTCAATATCGCACCACTATAATTTTATATTGTTTTACCTGATATATCTTCCGGATAAGCTCAAAATGATAAATTGATTACCTTTCGTAAGTAAATATATTTGTAAAGTGTTTTATCCGCCTTCAATCTTACTTCGATACGGTAATTAATTACGAACTTTATGGTAAGGATTGAATTAATACGACTTAGAAATCCATAAAACACTAATAGATGAACGCCGATAAAAACTTATAGGAGATTTAGACTCCCTTATTAGCCAAGTTTCGAAAATGCCAAGTAACCCTTGAACAGCAATATAGTGTTGATAAACTGTTTATCTAAGTAATAATGAAAGTTTGTCGCAAAACTCCGGATTTTGAACTTTTATTTTTTAAACCGGAAAAAGATCTTAAAGCCTTTTATACAAGTTTTAAAATATTGTGTAAACCCTTTATACGTCGACAGGCGAACATCGTATTAATATTTATGACTGATAAGACTACGGACGAGTGCTCAATTACTAAAAAAAACCTCGTCTAAACCATTTATTACATTTTGGATGGAATATTTAAAGTGTGTATCTAAAGTAAAAGAAATGCATAAAATACAGGTATGATAGAGTAAGCACTAACAATAAGGGATAAGGACGATCGTTCGAAAATGAAAGAAAATCACCGCGAATATAACAAAACTTGCAAAAAAGCATACAGATCCCCACGTGTTTATAAAAGCGGTGTATCGTATACGGCAAAGTAGGCTACTGGTTCTCAACCACCTCGTTTACGAGTAAATTTGAATTATACGATGATTTTAGGCCGATCATATATTTGAGGATCGAATAGAAGCTCAATTTGTAATATACGTAACTAAGAATTAAGGCATAAATAAAGTATTAGACGTTGACCCTTACCAAGATATATCCGGAAAAAAAGAACGTAAAGATAACAATACCTACCTATTAGGCTAAAACGATAAGACCGCTTAACGTATTTTTTCCAGCTTATAAGATGCCTCCTTCATATATATTATAGGCCTTGACTATGTAAACGAAATGTTTGACGTTTATGTAACGTTAAAATTTACTCTTTTAAACAGATACGGAAATGGGTTTCGAGGTATTATGCCTAACATTAATATAGTCGGAATTTCAACGGACAGAAAGCGGTAATTCGACGCGTTTGCGACTAAGTTTTCGAAATTTCAATTAAACCGAATAGGAGAACACCGAAAGGTCTTATTTAGTAAAGGCAAAACGTTGTTACTTACAACGGTCATTATAAATACGCGTTTCAAATCAGTTAAATTTTATGTAATAAACTTTAAAAAACCGTTTTTACTGTAATTAGCTAATATAAAAAAGCTTGGGATTGTGGTCTAGAATACAATTAACTAATTTATTCGCGTTTTAAGTAATGTATCCGTACTGTTTCGGATTAAATTTGGCTATATATAGTTTTTCCTGAAGTTACGAATATGTATGGATATTTACTTAATATAACCGGAATTGCGGATTTTATGTTGACAATTCGAATGTCCAGTTATAAAACGACAATTACACTTATTCTATGCCGTAAACTATACAGATATGGGAAAGGACGTATTTAAAGTCATCGAAAAGTTTTTCTATAAAAACTGACTATATTTATAAGCCTTACGACGGTTTAAGTTTCGCCGTTAAAACTATATAAACTTTAACTACGAAATGATTATTAATATTATGTATTTAAATAGCTAACTGAATCTTTACACCATTGATACGGTAACATTATATCAAGCCGCTAAATTTACAAGAAGCGCTTTTTCTATAATCTATTAAAACATTTTGGTTAACTATTAGCTTAAAGTTTACTTAGGGCCATTAAATTAGATTATATACGATGTTAATACGGCCTTTTGACTTTCTCAAGTAGCGTATTAAAGTTTCAATAGCCGGTAATAAATGTAGGCAAATCCCAGTAAAATTTCTATAGGGTATTAGAAAGTGTAAGCAGTATTATATAACGCTAAAAAAACGTATACGGTATTGTTAAAAAGGATTCAAGGTATTAGGTTTAGGAAAAATCTGTCCTTTAAATAACTGTTAACGCTGTTAATAACACTTTTGACCTAAGTAAACTTATCCCTACGCTCCTTATATTTAATACTTATCCGAGGATTTACACAGACTTTTTATCATTATTGTTTACAGTACAAAAGGAAAATACTATGGCGAAGGCTATGGAAGCATTACGTTTCCTACAGGTTGAAAACAATGTATCTGAAGTGTTGGCTATAAAGAATAGTCCACGTAAAGCTGACGTTGTAGATTTATTATTTTAATTTAAAGTTTGGGTTTGGAAGACAAAGCATAGATGTATTGGACCTTAGAGGACTAATGAGTTTAAAAGCTATAATATTTTCGTTGACTTGTTAAAGGTATAGGTCAATTTCTCTCGATAATGGTACGCTAATATAAGAAAAAGGTGAAATGGGACGGCTCGAAACCATAAGACGAATAGAACCACTAACAAGATACCCCCTAAAACAACGAATTCAAACCGATCCTAGATTTAGTCTACCCCCTGAAACACGATTCCTACTCGTTTATATTGACCTGACCAAATCCTCGCTGTTAAGGACGCTCCTTCAGTTCGAAAAACAAAAAACGCCCCAGGAACTTTGCCACGGATTACTTCGTCACGTAAAAGGAAATAGAAAACCGCGAGTTTAGCTTAAAGCTTCGTAACGAAGGTATTATTACTACCTTAGGTACTCTTTTCGAGTAATTAACCTAAATAGAGATTTAAGCCTTAATTGATTAAAGAGTCTTTTGTTTTAAACGGTTTTCCCATATTTTCTACGGTACCTAAAAGATTTGTAACTGACTTTGTTTACAATATTAAAGATAAAACCAGGAAACCGTACCAAAAAAACCGTCTAATTGTTCAATGATACAATAATAAAGATAAAAAACATATTATAACCTAATTACCCATATTACAACGAGCTAACCAGCGCCTAATTTTTACTTTCGCAGCCTTTTTTAACCAACCTAATAACCTGTATATCGAACTTTGAAATATAATATAGATATATACCTAATTGTAAAAACGGCTTAAACGACAGATTTACGCAATATACCAAAGAAGGTTTAGGTAACACTACCCGTTCAAGAAGATCTTACGTATAATGAAACCACGTTACGACTTAGTTCAAGTCGGTATTTACTAGTATAATACTTACTAAAAATACTATAAGGAACGACTTGAAATAACCAGCTTTACGTTCGACCCGTGCCTATTGGTATTAATAGCCCGTTCGAAGGGCTTTATATTAACAGGTATATAGACAGATAACACTTCAATATTATGTAACGTTTTGTTTTCTATATCTAAGGAGAAGAAACTTCTTAAAGCCGGTTTAAAAGCAAAACCCAAAAAATATTTAACGGAGGATTATATAATCGATTTCAATAGCTTCATAATCACTGTCCGAAACAGTATTCTGAGCCCAACGTAAAAAAGGTAGTTAAACAAAGTTACCTTTATCGTTTTAGATAACGTAAAACGGGCTGATTAACACAGATGCTATCATGTACATAGCGTTTAGTTTGCTTTTATAACATAACTGAAGGCGGTGTTTGATGTTTCGGTCGCCGTGTAATGCTGAACCGCCCTGAAGGACGATATATAGAAGGCCTTTAACAAACGCGTCCTATAACAAATAAACAATTCAAAATGCATTTTACAGTTTATATTGCTAATTATACGTACTATGAAGCTATTGATTTTTATCAACAGCTTTTTTACCAATGATAATAACTACAATTTATAAATAAGCTTCATTTTAGTCTTCGATAACGATATACCGGAACGAAATATCTTTCAGATTAGTGGAAATATTATTTATTAAAGCCTTTCTAAATTTAAAAAAGATAATGAGTAACGTCTTAGATTTAAAAATCTATAATTTAATTAAAGGTTTTGATTCCGGCATTGCTATAACAATAACGGTCCGGATAATTATTTCCAACCTTATTTTACAACCTATCACCTTAGTCATATATACTAACTCTTTTCACCTTTACAAAATCCTAGTTAAGTTAGGTACTATTAATCGAAAACGATTGATAATTGTTATTATAGTATCAAGCGAAGTATTCGAACGTCAAAAGATCGAAAAAATAAAATATATTAATAGTAAATCAAACCCGTCAGACGTGCTAACCAAGGCTATACCAAGCGAAGTATTAAAAACACTTATATCGACAAGTATACTGTTAGTTAGAGTCATTAAAAAGGTTTTAAAACCCTAGTAAACTATAATACCTCCTTTGACCAATTTAAAGCAAACAGTACTATACCATTTACGCTGATCCCCGATTTTGCTTTTATTTAACCCTATTATTTCATATCGCTCCAAATATTTTGTTACACTTTGATTTATATGCTTCGACCCAACAGGATTTCCTGTTCGTTTTTTTATTCTTTTTTTTATTTTACTATTTGGCGCCGTCCCCGTATACTATTACAGTTTACCCTATATACTTTAATACTAATTCTTTTTTTTTTTCGCTTTTTCTTTTAACTCATGATATCGTATCGATTAGAATATACTACTCCTTATCTTTTATATACGTTGAATCATTTATGAGAATTATGTTGTAAAAAGCTATAATTTTACTATGTAACGTACTATACTATAGCCGGGTACGCCGATACGTCCTGAAGGGTATCTATCTATTATTAGAGGAATAAGTCGTCGCCGTCGCGTCTGCACTATCTTCCCCGTCGCTCTCCTCCTTTATATTAACCCCACCGCTATTACCACCATCGACACCATTAACGCTAAAAAGGATATAGTCCTACGCCCTACGTCGTATACCTTTAGGCAAAGGAATAAAGGGTGTATTACCCTTTTTATAGCGATTTACGATAATGTTGTTAAACTTACTTACGTAGTATATACATCGGCCCCGTTTTTAAACGGCAATAATAGCTTCCGAGTCTCTAAACCTATAGTTAGCGCCTATTACTAGTTAGTATCAGTTTATTTTAGTTATTTGCGACCGCGATTATTTTTTGAAACACCCCGAACGTAATATTTTTCCTAAAAGAAATTTTCATAGTTCGGATGAAATTTACTATAAAGCCGGCGAAGGCGGAATACGGCTTTAACCTACAGCCTTAGAACCATCGAAACGGGGGCGTACGAACTGCCAGTCCACTTATAACGATGGCAGCAAGCCGGACGATTCCGGTTTTCGTAGTAATCTCTAACGAACCTACCCGAGACCGCGGACATGACATACAACACGTAAGGCGTATCTTTTGACGGCCCAGAATTATGGACCCGAGTAGGTCGCTCTAACGCCTTACGAATTAAAAAAGCCTCGCGGCGTACTTTAGTGATACATAGCTCGAGGTGACTAAGAAAATCCGCTTCGTGCTCGTTATCTAAAAAAGAAAGGAGGTTAGAAATTTACGAACGGTTGGATTTGATATATACGAACCTTATTGCAACTGCACTAAGTTATACTTATGACATAAAGGAACCCCTACAGGTAATAGGGTTTTCACCCGTAGGGAAAGGGTAAGGTTTATAACTTCAGAAGCCTTCCACTCCTCCCCCTAAAATCTGGGAAAGGGGGGGGGGGGGTAGTAGCGATGACAGCAGAAAGAGACGAGGCGGTGGCAGCGGCAGGGCTGGGTGGAGTGACGGCGGCGGGCGGAGTAGCCGTTATTACCGAGATTGTACCCGACGAGGGTGGGTTAGTAGCGGTATTGGTGTGTAATGATCACACTAAATACCTGTGAGTAAATAGAAGGTGTCACGGGGGTTATGTTAGCAGTAAGGTAACAAAGGTAATAAAAGTGCAATATTAAGAAGATGTTTCTTCGTGCTGTAGAATGATCGCTAGCCGTTAGGCTATTCAGGTGTGCAGACTGAATACTTAGATTGACAACTGAAGAGCTATGAAGGAAATACTATCTATGATGTGCTGACTGTGTCCTTATATCCTATGGCCTTCATAACATCATCAGTACTGAGGCTCACCGGTGTTCACTGAGGCTCACCGGTGCTCACTGAGGCTCACTGGTGCTCACTGAGGCTCAGTGAGCACTTGTGATCTAGATAACCCTAACTCTGGAGGATTGCCTAGCCTGATGCTGACAAAGAGATGTTCCTCGCCTGATGTGTTGGACTTCGGGCTCTCGGTAGCTCAGCTGCATGCTAGCCTGTTTCCAGACCAGCTAATGTGCTTGGGTCATAACAACTAACGACGAGTTTGGATAAAACAAACGAATATATACATGTTTTATTCAAATAAACAAAGTTTTGGCAAAATATTTGAGAGTTCATATATGAAAGCTTATCAAATAATATAATGAAAATCCCCGGTAAAGGATCTAAGTTCATGAATTACGAATAAGTAAGTCACAAATTTTATTTCTCGTTATTAAAAGGAAAAGATTTAACGGTATGATATATCCGAGTATTTTTAAAAAGGGTCTCTGGATGATACATTGGAAATGCGGCGTGTGGTATATAAATTAATTGCGAAATCAATATAAAAATACGTACGAAGTCGAGGTACTAATACGCCCAGTAGCAAAAACGGCTGTACTACAAAGATGTTATTCGATACGGCATACCTTAAATAAATGCCTATTTATGAGTATGAAAATGTACTGGAAATAGACTTTATAAAAGAATTCTGTGTGGAAAATGGTAAAAAACAACTTATTGAAAACATGCGGGATCAGATATAATTTAATGGCTATTTACTAACATAAAGCATAAGACGTAACATGAATCATAAGACGTAACATAAAGCACAAGACGTAACATAAAAAATAAGACGTAACATAAAGAATAAGGTGTAATATAAAGAATAAAATGTTTGAAAAAAATAGCTGTATTTAACTACGAGTTGGTAAAGTTTAGAGAAACAATGAAGAGGAAGAAGAAAAAGCCGTAAAAGTTAATTTCCACTTCGATTCAAAATTTACCCACTTCAACAAATATTTAAAAACCCGATGAAAAATTGTATTACCTAACCAAAGGGGAATCTGGCGATTACGGAGACATTTATTCCTTATCTAAGAAGAAACAACTCGTACCACAATACTAAAATCACCCTGAAAAAGTAAACGGCGTTTCAGAGGAAAATATAAAGGCGATAAAAAGTTATATAAGTCTGACGGATTGACGCCCGCGGTTATAAAACGTAGGGCAATCTTCTTCCTTATCGATTCTATATTAATAGGAACGACTTTATAGAACTTTTTAACTCTGTCAAGTTTTAAGATAAAAGCGAAAATAACAGTAGTGAACTATATGATGTTTTCGATAATAATATTTATATGATATTGAATAATTGAGAACAACTAAATATTAAACTTTGATACTTTCATATTATCTTTAATGGTTTTAAAACAAGGTATACAGAAAATTAATATTTATATATACCATTTTAAATTGGTAGATACGTTTGTAAAGTATTAAAACCGTTTAATAATGTTTTTAAAGACAAACCTTAACTATAAATTATACGAATGAAATTAAACAAAACTCAGTCATAAATTTTTCAAAATTTATCGTAACAAAATAGAAAAATTACTATAAAAGGTTTTAAATATCTTATGAGATAGATTGGAGAAATGGAAAAGAACATTGGGTCAGATTACAAAAGAATTGAATTATTAATTCCAATAATTACAAAATTTAAAGTTGAAATAGCAACTTTTCTTTTACGTTGTTTAAAATGAATAAAAAATTGAAAACTTTTTATAAAAGATTTAAAATATCATTCAATATCTACATACATGGATAAAATCTTTTTGGACTAATATTTGTAATTAGGAAAATAAAATGAGGAAATCCCTAAATTACTGAGGCGGGCTTTATTAAACCGATTCATTACGTTTTCAATTAACAATTAAGGGTGTATTGGAAGAACAGGAATTTGAACATCATTCATAACTATGGATATAAAGGCGATAGAAAGAAAGAAGGGAGTTTTTCAAATCGTAAATAGAGTGCAAATCAACACAAACGCCCATAGAATCATGCATAAAATTCCTTACATAAACTGGATTCAATAAACCCTTATCAAAATATTTGAAGGCTTATAAGCCATGGAAAGTAGTGTTTCGTTTATAATAAAGTCGGGCATTATTGACGAATTATGTTGTATACAAATGAATACATATTAAACGACAATTTTAAATTAACTACACCCTTAAATACTAGACTAATAGGTACTCTATAGTTTATTCAACCTACTACGACAGTACTATTGAGGCATTTGACCCTTTTTTATACGAATCTATCTCTGAAAAGGACGATTAGGAGGAAAATGCGATTTATATAAAAGTTCGGAATCAGAAAATGAATTAACTTATTTTTAAATGCTTAAGAGATAATTGGTTTTTACACAAAATCAGTTTGAACAGGTATAACGACGTGTTAAACGTTCATATAGCGTTATGATTTACATTTACTGATGACTTTGAAAATATATTTCAGTGTATAATAATAAGTACAAGTGGGACGAAACTTTTAATTGCTAGAAAACAGTAATTTGTTTGTTTGCCGATAAAGTTCTTAACATTTCAATTCGATCGAATATGGAAAAATCGCGAAGTATTATTCGGTAATGGTAAAATTTTATCCTTCAGGTAAAGAATAGTAGGATTGTCATTTGGGCTAATTCAATTATATATATTGAATTTGAAAACACTGTATATGTTTTTGTTAATTAATATAAATTAATCCAATAACAAAATGAGAAATACAACAAATAAATTCCTCTGCACCTAGAATGGCATATCTATTTAATTTGAGTTGAAGTTTGAATACCTCTTGATTTTCCCCGAAATGTAAATAATCTAACCTGCTGATTGAACATAACCAAAACTATATGTATTATACGGAAGTTTTTCTTATAAAACTCGTTTATTTTTGGAATAACAGTCAATTGCAGTACATTTAAGTTGACCATACTTACAGTTTTATTGACTGTACTAACTGCAAATTGAATGTAGTTTGTGGGATATGACTGTATTAACTGCAAGTTAGTGCAGTAGGTGCCCATTTTAAAGTGGGGCATGAGCCAAAGAAGTAGGCCATACAAATTAGTGTGCACACTGGCTAGCTATTGCAACTAACGGCACATTGAGGATTATCACCAATTAGCTAAGATTATCTTCGATACCAATAATTATGTGTACAGATTCCTGGAGCCTTGACAAGTGCCTGTTAAAATTGGACATTGTTGGAACAATATTGACTGCTATTTTTAGCAGGTCAATTGCAGTACAGTCAGTCAACTTTACTGTAAGTAAATTTGACTGTACTGATAGCAAGTCAATTGATTGTGGAGTGTTCGATTCAGTCTAGGACACAAGTCAAGCAGTTGGTCATACAAATTATAGTGCAGACCGGCTAGCGATCTACTAAACCTAGAACAATACATCCACAACTTAACTAATGCAATACTACTGTTACTTCGAAAACCAATCGAATCGACAACGTTGCAACGTCTAAGGCCTACTAACAGTCATAACTAATGAAAAACGTTGAATAATAGACGTAATAACTTTCAAAAAGGCATTCAAAGCTCGGAAAATTGATAAATTCTGGTGGATTAACAACTAAGATTACCCTAAAAATGTTTGTAAACAACATTACGCTAACCATACGAATACAGGGCTATATGGACCGCCCGGCACGTAACGTTAAGGAATAGGGATGCCCTGATAAACTCGAAGATTTCCAGGGTAACGGTGGCAGTAGGTAGAACTACTAGTAAAAGGTGCGCAATTGATGGAAAGCATAATGCGCGTAAGCCTGTTGCGAAAAACCAGTGCATGGGAGATGAGGAACGAGAAACTCGGAGACGTGGGGCAAAAGAGCTGTAATTAATGTCAGTTTCAGTACAAATGGACGGAAATTGACAAGGGTCTGGCTTATGGATTAAGGAGGGATTTCAGGAGTTGCCACCAATTCATGGTTGGCCACACTGGCGTGCAGACACATAACAAAAAGCTACCCGTGTTGGAATAGCAGTCAATTGAAGTACAGTTAAGTAAACTACACATACAATTAGTTGACTATACTAACTGCAAATTAACTGTAATTTGTTCGATTTTCTTGCATTAACCGCTGGTCAGGTAAAATAAGTACTCACTTCAAAGTAGGGCACGGGTCAAAGCCGTTAGCTAAACAAATTAGTGTGCAGTACGGCTAGCAATCTACCAAACTTAGAAGTAACATATCGTCACTTTCAATGCAACACCAGTGACTTCGACTACAGAGATTCTAATCTACAACGTTGCAAGAATAAATACATATTATTGACAGGCTGGGGTACGAACATTTATGAAAAAGTAAATAAAATTTGAAAACATTAAAACCAAATTCCATCTACAATGAAAATATATCATACCGCCTAAAAAAGGAATATTATAAATCAATCGCCTACTTTACAACGAGTAAATTATTGTTTGATTTTGAAGTTTACTGCTTTTTCACGTACTTCTAATGACTTGGGTCCTCAACTTCAAGATATTACTCAAACTTACACGTACTTAAAGAAACAATTGAAACCATTTTTTAACAACTACCAATTTCTAAAGCCCCGAAAACACTATGCGCCCAGAATTCACTATATATTTTTCCAACCTTTTTAAGGCCTTACGAAGGCTCATTCATACTCCATTCATATATATTCAAGGTATTAAAAGAATCGTTTCGAAATGATGAACTTTTCCTTTAACCTTTACTTTTTAGTTTGTATATCATATTTAAAAGATTTCACAATCGATGGATTATAATCTAACAATACGATCATTCAATGTAACATGTAATTTCTCTTTTTGAAAAATCAAAAATGTGCACAGGCTAGTGACTGAGTTGAAAATTACTAGGGATCTATTTCTAGCTGTGGTCCTTCTCTTTAAATTATTCGAAGCTGTTAAGAGATATGCCCTTACATCTTCTACGTAACCGAGTCATCCCTTTTTCGTAATCAGTGGCGGCTTCTTAGCAGGTTTCCGTTCACGAATACTCTTTGAGTATAAAATAATGCAATACCAAAGTACGAACCACGTTGATTGATATAATCCAATAGCTAAAAATAGTAATCAGCACATTTACTTTTTCAAAGTAACCATCCATTCAAAGGGGTTCACTTTCTACATTACTTACGAACAATGTAATTACTATAACTCTCTCTACCAGGGACCGAGCCAACTATAACGACGACTTAAACTCCTTCGATTCCGATTACGATATTAACGGTTTACTTGATAATGCTGGCTGTTGATAAATTAAATGGAAGTTACTTTACTCGCCGATGAATTAGGTCCATACAGATTGACAATTTTAAATTTTAAAGTCTACGATATTACTTTAAGTTCGTATCCGCAAATTTATCGGTATAGAATAAATTAATTTCATATTATTATTTAAAAATGACAATAAAATACGGAAACTATTATAAAAAGTTACTGCATTCGCGGTATTAACGGTGGTAATAACGATTCCAATACTTTTATAATAATGTTTTACGCGTATTATTACGCCCTAAAGGTAATGAAAACCATTATCACCCGGCTTAAAGATTGAAAAAACGTATTTGCAGATAACTTTGCGGTTTTTTTAATGTGGAAACACAGTTTTTACAAAAGCTAACGACGAATATTTGAAATTTATTATTAAACTCATTATTATAAAGAAAGCTCATAATAATATAATTATTAACAAGTTGTTATCATTCGATATACCGAGAATTATAACGATTAAGTCGCTTGTAGCCAACTCATCTACGAACGACTTTACATCTTTCATATTTAATACGTTAACGCTAGTTACGTTGAAATTGTTAGTACCGGCAGTACTGATCGTGACTAGAATGGTCACAATGATGCGTTTATTCGCCACAACTAGAAAAATATCATTATAACCGGCGTAAATGCCTTTGAAACCAGTATCAAGCAACGCGCTACCTAAGTAAACTACTCGGAAACACCCACCATAAAGATTTGAACTTGTAATTGAAATACAGCGCGAATGATTGTCGTATTCATAATTATATAGGAAAGGACTAAGCCAAAGCTGTCGTTTAATATGGTCGAATACTATCTATAATCCTCGATAAAGAGTAAGAGGAAAAAACCTCTACTAAGGAGCCTCTACAGGCTATGGAAAAGGGGTAGCTCAGTCACATGAAAGAACGATATTAGAGTATCGTAAGAGCATAGTGTAAAGGGAATGAGGCCGGAGATATCGTTCAAAATGGTCGGATTCTGTCTATAAACCTCGATAAAAAGGGAAAAGGGAAGTCCCAGCTAGGGAGCTTCTCAGGAGCTAAGATGATGTAACTTGGTTATGTAACGGGTGGAAGGGTGTCCTATGCGGCTTCCGCTCTACTTTAAATTATCGTAAAAGCGAGTAAATCTGCCAGAGTAAGGTTTTTTGGAATATTAGCTAAGTAGTAGCCTGTAATATTACCCCCAAAAACACCCTATAATCCCCCCCTTTTCAATTTGTGTAAAAGGTACGAAGGAAGGCAAGAGCACCGTCTAAAAAGTCGTGGTGTTGGGTAAAAGGTACCAGGACGAAGATTTACGAGGAAGGTGCCCCAGAGCCCTCCTTATAAATAGTGGGTAGACTCCTGTTCTAAAAACAAAAATTTCATTTAACCATTAACCCTTTCCTTAAAACACTATTAATCATTGTAGTATTAGTTATCGTAACGTCGTTATTATTTAAAAATCTTTTCTTTACACCTACCTTGTAATTGTATACAATAAATCCTCAACTATCCGCAGAGGTTAACAAGACCATTAGAGACGTAAGTTCGCTTTCCCGGAAATTGTTTGGGTTTTACTAGAGACTATAAAGTTTTTTTTTCTTACGAGTTGTTAAGATGTATCCTAAGGGATTCATAAGAAATTAAAATTTAAATTCGTTTGAAAAATAGCGTATAATTCGAGGAAGTTTCATAAGGAGACTAAAGGTAAGTAATTTAGATAGCCGCGAGGAATCTATCAACAAACGGTTAGATATTAACGTTTGGTGCCGTTTTTACTTCATTGGAGCCACAAGCCGTAGCTTTAATTATTCCTATACGTCTTTAAATCTTAATCCCCATATAAATAAATCTATAAAAGAGCAATCAGAGTTATATTTAGCGTTCCATGCTTAGGATTGGGGTAAACCAAGGTTTTTATAAGTCGCTTTGCAAATGTTAACGAGTAGGTAAAAGACGTGTAAATCTAAATGGTTATTACGAAAAAGGCTCTAAAATTTCGACGTGCCACATAACAAAAGGTAAATACCCGAAGTGGAGTGGGATTTATACTCGTTACGCCTATGCGCTCCGGTAGCCTACGGGTTATACAACTAATAAATAAAAAGCGTAATATTCAAGTAAGCTTTTTGTAATAGGGTAAAAACTTGGAGAACGTGGCTAATGAGCGACTAGAGAACGTAGTTAAAAACGACCTAAAAGCTTGTTAAGGACTTGGAACGAATTAACGCTAAATGCGGCCATAAAAACGTAAAATCAAGTAAATTCATCAAAATAGGTAAAAATGTTTTAAGTTAGGATTTAGACAAGGATTTTAAGTATATATTCGAGTAGGTTTCATTATCTTTCAATCTTCATTAGTTCTAATACGTTTTTTCGTTACGTTTTTAACAGCTAATAAGCTGTTTCATTTTGTGAAGTAAAGTATAAATTATTCAACCAGCTTACGGGCTAAACGTAAACGCCCGTAGTTATATTAGGCTAATCCGTACTTAGATTCAAAAGTGCTAAATAATACGGAGATAAAAAGTGTTAACCGCGGCTTTTACGTTATGTATATATAAATTATTCACCTAACTAAAACCTATTATATCGATGAGTTACGAAATCGAATATATCCGACTAAGAATTTATTACGGAATTATAATATATTATCGACGTGATATTCCGGTTTCGTTTCGCCATCGTAGCCAATAATTTTTACGGCTTATGGTTGAAAAACGCGAGGTTACTAGCTTAAAACAGGATTCAAAACGTCTCGTACGGATTGATTCATATACAATCGAAGATGTTTCCCGCCCGGTACGTTGAAGTTAACAATGTAAAAGTGGATTATACACGTTATTCGATACTTGTCGTAAATCCAATTTAACCTTTTACAAGATTCGTCTAAATTATAATTTTTTAAAATATGCCAAACATTATCGTCAACCTGACAACAGTTTAAAGAGAAACGCCGTTTATTAGCGATTTACTTTATACTCTATTACGTAATTGTTATTTCGGCTTATATGAATTTTATAACTTCGTAAATACGTTAAATGAAATTTTCGTCCTTTGAGTATGATATTATAATTAGGACGAAAAAAACACTATACCGGTTGTTTAAAGTCGACTTAATAGCCGTAAGTTATAAAAAACGGGTAAATACCAATAATATTGTATTTTTATTATTTTAATTTAATTTATAGCTACGTAATAAACGGTTTTAATCATATGTATAAATAATAAAAAGACATAAATACTTTATAACTTCCTAATTTATACATTTGGTTACGCCGCTATTTTCAAGGTAAAAGGTTATGTTTAGGGGTTTCTTTACCTTAATTAAGTCGTAAAGTCTCCTTTGAAATCCATCGGTCCAATTTGAACCAGAGTGGTTAATAAAGATACAGGAAACCGTATAAAATTATTGATAACAATTTAAAAACCGCTCCTGGTATACTTCCACGTTTATAGTAATTATAGCCTTATGGATAACGGCTTTACCTAAACTATTCGTAATGACTACAAGGTAACATAGGTTACCAATACGTTTCTAAGGAACATTCACTATTAAGTCGATAAAAAACTCGCTTTAAAGTCGTTTCAAAACCGGAAAAGATTTGAAAAAGCTTTTCCGACGATGTTTTTAATAGGTGTTACGTTTATAAACATTGTAGTTGCGACAAAAGCGTCGTATTACACGATGTAAACCGGTTTAAAAGTGCGCTTAAAAAATATAATAACGTAGCAACCCGGGTAATTGATGGTTTTTTTTTTTTGAAATTTTAAATTATGCCATAGTAAACAACTCTTAAATGAATACATAAATTTGGTCAAGACACTGTGGAAATTTATTGTTGTTTACCGAACATTTCGAAATTAAAACTTTTAACGTTTAGAAGTCCTCGGTATGAATATTCGCCGGGAAATATCGGTTACCTATTCGTATCGCGTGTACTAGTCAGAGGTAAGTAATATCGCGTATAATAACAGCGTTTTCATAACTT
This sequence comes from Anisogramma anomala, assembly GCA_038502455.1. Lineage (NCBI taxonomy): Eukaryota > Fungi > Ascomycota > Sordariomycetes > Diaporthales > Gnomoniaceae > Anisogramma > Anisogramma anomala. The sequence goes on from JASMMZ010000004.1 coordinate 33,745,541, forward strand.
TAAAAGTCGATATTAATAAAGAGTTTACAACCTTTCTGAATGAATTTGCTGGCAACGGTTAACCGGAAGATATATATACGCGGAAGGAATTCGAAAGCAACCTATTAGAGGTGTAACAATTAAAGTTTTCGACCAAAAACAACGAAAATCGGAAATTCCTTTGGAAATATTTTGTTTCGCCATAATAATATATTAGGTTGCACATAATTTACCGCTTCATTATAAAATGATCGAAAATGAAATTACGAAAAGCATTGAAACTAACAGAGTTGGCGTTTAGAATGCCGTCGTATAGTTATAAAATATTTCAGGTTTTTATAATTGATTAATATCGTAAACGGGTGTACTGTGCCTCATAGCTTCTCGTTTCATACTTTTAAATAGCTTATAATACCAATTAACTCCTTATTGTAAATTATATAGTTACATTTGGCGTTAGATAAACTTCAAGTTTAATATGTTACTAGGCGTATGTCATTGTGGTTATTGCATTAAAAAAGTTAGGCTTTGAAAGCTGAACCTGATTAGTTAGATTTTAGAAAAGTGCCGCATTCGGGTTTTATTACGCGAGTATAAGTTTTTCAAAAAGTTACACTTAAGTTGATTGAAAAGGAGTTACTTTATAGGTTAGCAGAAACAGTTGCATAATAATCGTAGAATAGTTGCGGATAAAATACCGGAAAAGTTTGTAAATTTAAAAAAGCTTCGCATTGTTAAAACCGATATAAAAGTTGCCAATTTCCGGATTACGCTAAACTTTCCTTAATTTATACGAATTCCGTCGTTAACCATAATAAAGAATTTTGGGTACTGGTTTTTCTGAACGTTGAATTAGTATTTAGAAACATCGAAATTAAGTTTCGCGGCGCTTAAGTCGTTAAAAATGTATTTAACTTGAAGGATATAATTATTGAAGGTACTATTTAAATAGACGAAAATATCGTCGACTTAAATAACGTAAAACATATTGAAAAAGGGCGTGACAAATTATGAATATACTGTTAAAAAGTCTGAAAGAAGTAATAAGTTATTCGAAAAGTCCAAAACATATATACAATACACTTTTTGATTCCTCTCCTTCCTTAATACGAAGTTGTTAATAGGCGGCTTAATTATTTAGTTTGGTTGACCACTTAGCCTAAGAAATATTCGTAAAAATCTTTTGACTCAAAGGAAACGAATAACGATTCATTTTCGTAATATTGCCAAGTCGACGATAATCGATATGAAAACGTAAACTATCTTGAGGGGTTTTAACGAAAACTACGAAGGCACCTGTTAAGGAACTACTTATTCGAATGTAGCTCTAACCGAGTAATTTGGTTAACTTTTAACGTAATATAAAAAGCTCTTTACGTGATATACCATATAAAAAGATTTATGGGACTTTAAAGGGTTAACTTCAATTATCATTACAAAGAACGATTTTGTAATTTGTTTTGAAATGGTAAGGTGGAAATTTATTGTTAAGGGCTTTATCGAATATTAGGGCGAATTTTTTAAAGTCGTCAGAAATTTCGTTTTAAACGAAAACAAATGGTTTCGGAGCGAGTAGCTTAGTAATATTTTTGAGGGAGAGGATGGCATACGATGTGGTATCGGTTTGGTCTCTAATGGCCTTCCGTAAAATGGTGTGAAATATAACAGCACCAACTCTTTTTCGCGTTTTTTGTATGGGCGCGAATCTCCGCTTCCAAACGCCATTGTTACCGACTTTTTCCAAAAGTAACACATATTTCGAAACGTCATAAGTAACTTATTGGTATTTGATTTAAGATTTACCTAAAATAACATTATATTATTAAAAGGGAACGATATAGTTTTATATACAGTAGTGGTACCTATTGGGGACTATATTTAAAAGAAAGTTTACAAGGAAATAAATTCAAAGGAAAAACCGGGTGTATAATGTGTAACTTCGTCGAGTCTTTGTGGTAAAATGGAAAAGAGCGATAACTTTAAACGACTGGTAATTTATTTGATCGTGATGATATGACATTTACGATATATATTTATGGAAACGTAAACAAAATCAATGAAATAATACAGTAAGTTTAATATAAACGGGAAACTATTTAAATGTTGAAAAACAGTTACTGGGTCGAATAAAAGTCCTGTTAATTCTTATGCCTAACTATATATAAAAGTAACGTTTTTCCCTATTAAAAGTCGATAAAATACTTGGTTAAATAAAGATTGATTTTTATAACGGCTTTGATGTTAAAGCTGTTTAGGCGTTACGCCGAATCCTATTGATAGGTATGGAACGATAGCTATTCGCACCGTAATGTAAACATAACTCGAAGTCTTTACGACGGAAGAGTTCCGAGTAGTTAACCTAGGCGAAGCATCACTTAAAGATGGATTGGAAAGCGTTTCCGCTAGTCAAAATAACATTACCCTAGGAATTCCAGACGGATACATCGTTACTATTATTTCCATTCCATAAAAGGTTTTTAATAGTAATAATACCAGTACTGTTATAACTAATGAGAAATTTATAAAAGAGTTCGTCGAAAAATTAGATCCGTAAGACCTATTCATTGTAATTAAGGGGCTTATGAAATGGGAGTAGCGTATTACCGAGTATATCGTTTATAACTCCCTTTAAAATAACGAGTTAAACGTCGGATTTTCAAGTTATACCGCCAGTTTTCGCGAATAAAATTGCTTCAACGTTAAAAAAACGTAAAATCGTTTGTAAACCCCCTCTTTCATATTTATAAGCTGAACGATAATTGTTTTAATTACGTTAAAGTCGCAATAATAGGTACGGAACAAAGTTATAAAAGCGTTAATATCGTTAATATCGCTGTCGCCTCCAGGGACGAAATAAATCTTTATACCAGTCTTAAAAGGCCTTTTAACTATAAAAAAATAGCGTAAATGTTGTTTTTTTGAGTGGTGATAAAATTTCGGGTTTTACATAATTTATATATTTTCCGAGCTTTTTATATCGGAAATCGTAACTTAATATCGAGAATTTTAACCGAGTAATTAAAAGGTTTACGGTTAAGTTGTTAACGCCTTTTAAATAGGGTTTTACCTTAGAAGTCGCAGTTGACGGAATTCGAATCCTCGTCATTTAGTGAATTAACGCGGTCCCCAGTAAAAAGCAGCGTAACAATTATGTTGTTCGTAATGTAAGTGGTGGAATCCTTTTAAAGGAGGCGTTATCCTGAGAATTTAGGCTTATTAATAACCTCAAATTGTCGAAATATATTTATTAACGCGTTCAGTACGTCAGTATTCCGTTATTTCAAGTATAGAACGTATTTGTGAATGGTTTCGTTCCCCTCAATACATTCCGCACATAAAATCTTGGTTAGACTCAATTTTTGGTATGGTCGACGTATGATTTTACCTTTAACTTCATGAATAATCTTGTACTTAATAATCGTAAAGTTTAGGTTTTGAAGGTCAAAATCGCTGTTCGGAACGAATTGTACAACCCTTCGAATTAAAAAGCCGTTAATCTCGATTTTATCGCTTTTCTCAAAGGGTTTACCAGAGGTTTTAATAATCCTTAACGTTTAGAGTTCTAGTGTCAAGTCTTCGTTATCCTTTTTTTTATGTTTACCTAAGTAATATTATAGATGATAACCGTTATATATTCCTAGTTTTTAGCGTTCCTTTTATTTCGGTGGTTATTGGCGTCGGTAACGTTTTATCAGTTTGTCGATAACAGTTGAAGGAGGTTTATATTTGCTAATTTATTTGGGTTATTGGGTTTCATCATTGGTAGCCTTAATATAAGACTTGAATTAAGTGGTTCGGAAAGATATAAAATCGTTAGGAGATTTAATAACTACTTTAGAGTTTGCGATACTGAATATTTTATAGGGGTCCTTTAATTTGACCGGCTTCCACCATACAAGAACGTCAATTTATCACGGAAAAACAAGTACATCGATTTTTTCAGGGCCGTTTCTGGTGTTAAGGGCCTTATTAATCTGACAGCGCGCCGATTCTCTTCGCAGCTCCTTTAAAGCTTTGATGTAGGTCGTAACACGTTCTTAAATACTTACCGAGGGTGGAGATTTACTCATTAGGCGTAGGTATACTATAAAACCTAAAAGTGTTATTACTAAGTAGTTAGGGTCTATAATATCGTTGAGGCCTTTTACTACTATTTTCGAACGTGCCTCTAGATTCATGAAGCTTTTAATTTACAACGTAAGGCTATTATTCGTTTGGCGAAGTAAGTTATATACCTTTTTAACCTTTTGAATAATTTAGTATGCTTTTACAGGTACCTGTTTATATTGAATAAATAATATCTTAACATATTTTCAAAACTTTACCGCTGTAAAATTGGTATTGGTATCATTAAGCACGACGTTAGTTAGGCCTAAATACGTGTTAATTTACAATATCTTTAGCCTTTTCCACGTATCCTGTGCCGAAATGGATTTTAAAAACTAGACAAGTTAAAAAGAGGTCGCGGAATCAATGACGTAAAAGACAGGTTTATTATCTAAGTAAAATAGATCAATGAAGATCACATAGTTACAATACTTATCGTTTTTGAATATAAATTTAAATGGCTTAGATATGAATTTGGTATTGATAGAAAAGTTTTTCAATGGATTTTAGGATGAAATATTTTACAACATTATGCCATACAAACTTTAGGACTTTGAAAAACCTATTCAAAGCTAAATGATTCTAAAGATGATGTAGTTAACGTATTTCCGGCTTCTTCAGTTTCAATACCACTTCTTCCGGACCTTGAAGATAAAATCATAGGTGCCCCTACTTAAGGGCGAGTAAAATCTTTTGGCCGTTTTTAACCAGATCGTTTACATTGACATCAACGTTAACGCTAAGGCTCTTTATATTTTCCAAGTAAAGTACGAAAGGGGTAAGGGACTTGAGGATGTGGAACGTAGTTGGTCCTATAATAATTTAAATTATTACTATCCCTAATAACGATGGTTAATCCCTTGTTTTTAAGCCAACCTTAACCCTGCTAGCATAGTGACTATTAATCTTCTTGGCTGTAGTACTTTCCCTTTGTTACGCTTCATATTGCAACTAGCGTCTTTTTAAGTACTTTATTGCTTTTATGTCTGGCATAATACCTTAAAACGTATGATCTGCATAACAATGGCGAAGGTTAAAGATATGTAAAGGGTAAAGTGATTGGTTAAAACAAAGGAAATGGTTTTTGCCAACTAAACGGTATAAAAAGGCGTAGTCGGTTAGTTACCAAGTCGCGCCCGAAGTAGTATTTTTGTTTCACTTAATTTACCTAGGGGCATTGGCGTCGTTATTTAGGTCGTTGTTATTTGGGTCGTCAACTCCGAAGTTTACATTCCAGTTCAAGTAGTTTCATTTAGAAACAGTAGGGTATTAGGCGTAATATACTTCCTTTTGATTGTTACGTTTAGTGGGTGGGTACCGAGTTAACCAGTAGTTAGACTTTCTACATATTTAATATTTTTTACCATTATCACGAAGATAATGCTTACGGTTAACAGGTTCGATTAAATCTTAGCCTTATTATCGTTAACGTAGCTATTACCTTCAGTTTGTAGTTGGTATACCAGACCTTAGGCGTTGTAGGCGCCACTAGCTATACTTACAGTCAACGTGATTAACTAGTATAAAGTCCATTTCCTTTACGTTAGGAAAGTTATCGATTTAGGGGTTCATATTAAGCTAGATTGGTATACGATAAATTACAGTGGTAAGCGAGAAACGCAACTGGCTAAAAAAAATCTTCGTATGTGGTATTTGGACGTTATAGGACGTATTCGAATTCGTTAGCACCCGTAACTATTACCTGTACCTATGCGTAAAGTGTGGCTTCGCTAACGTGGGCTTTCCTATTATTTTCTGATTTAGTATTAACTTATGAAACATTTGGTTCAAGATATTTATTGGAATTTTCTCCTTTTTCTTTTTCGCTATTATTGTAGTTTACCACGTAGTAGTCCAGATTTAATGGTATTGCGTAAGATAGACGTTGTATTCGAAATGTCTCTTTATTTTACCATATATTTCGCGGAATGTGGTAGCTTCAATAAGGAACGTTAGGTAATAATACCTGGTGTGCCTTGTTAGGATTTCATGGAATAGTAAGTAAAAACCTAAAGAGGATACCTTTATCTATTTGCAAATGTTTCAAATGGGTATTAACTTGTTGATGAGGAGGTTATAAGGCTTTCCGTTATACTTTTTCGCGTCGTTTTCAATTTTGGTAAAAGCCGTAAAGAGTTTTCAGTTGATTTTAATCATTTTAATAGTTGTTGAAGGAAGGTCGCGATAGTTATGATAGCCTTAAATGGTGTTTTCAGGTAATTTAAGCTTGAAAACTTCAAGGCGCGGTATTAAGAGTAATTGCCAGTCGCCTAGCCCAAGGGGTAAAGTCTTATAGTATGACTTATAATAGGCTTTCGCACGTAAAAAAAATTGAAGGGGGAAGGTTTTTAAAGGTTTTAGCGGTTTTAGGTGAAATATTAAGGGGGAAATGATATTTAACGATTTTAAGAGGCTTAAATAACTTACTTAATTAATTGGTATAAAGTGCCAACATTAATACCTCTGGCTATGTAAGCGACCTTTGCTTCACGTATTCTGCCACTGCTAATGACGTACTCTACGTTATTACGTGGGAGTTTTGGGCAACCAAGCAGGTTAATAGGTTTTTCATCGCTAATACGTATAGAGGCTTGACTAAGCTAAGTGTAAAGTGGTGGTCCTTTAAAACGTATATGTCGGCGTCAAAATCCCTTAACTCCTTTTCTTTTTCCTTAAAGATTTTATGAATCAGGGTTTTAGGAGAATTTTTTGTATTAAACTAGTTTTAATAAAGTTTTCGCCAATTCCAGTAGAATTTTTTAGGGATGTAAATTCCACGAGGAGTTGCCTCTTTCTTTAACCTGGCCTTGACCATACGAAAAATAATTTTCGGTATGTTAAGAGTCTAATTGTATAAGAATTTACGAAAGTTTTAAAAAGCGCGAACGCCGCGGACGTATTCGTTATCGAGGTCCGCGTCAATAATATACTACCCTATGTAGTTGATGAGGTAAGCTTTAGTTAATGTTTTGTTAACATCCGTAATTCAGAGTTGTTAATCACAGTAGTTGGCAAAAACTGATTCGAAGGCTTTAACTTTTTGCATGTATTTCTAGCTTGGAGCTATTTTAGCGGTTTGGCTTGTGTAGAAAATATAGGATATGTAGAGTTGGGGACTTGTTGATTTTGAGCGTAGGAAAATCGGTGTTTTTTGGCGTAGAATCGCGTAACGTGGTTTTTTCGGCGCGAATTGTTGATTCTTGGTGTTTTCGCTTGATGTAGCGAACTTGATAATTGAATTAGCGTAGGGAACTAAAAAGAGTAAAGTAGGGGCAAATGTTTGGTGTAAAAAGTAAAGTCGAAGGTTGTTTATTGTTAGTAAAGGTTGTTTGACGTAGAAAATTAGTCGGTTTTGCCATAATGGCATCCGTAATAGAACTTACTTAGTCATTTGCCAACTTGCCGAACTTTGAGACTTCTAATAGTTAATCTCAACGTTTTGAAGAAGGACTAATAAAGATTTGTTAGTATTTTCGGTAGCAATACCGTCGCTACCTCTAAGCTTCCGTAAAAACCGACACAGCTTAAAAATATTTTCTACATGCTACTGTTAAAACCGACGCAGCAGTAGAGGTCCTTCATAAGAATCTTTCCTCTACCTTAGTCTTTCACAAAGATTAACCGTAAAGTAGCTTCTTTTTTTACCGAGATAATCTGTGCTTAACTCAATAATCACTGATTAATATTCGCAGGTCTTCAGATCATTATAAAGTTGTCGATTCGACTGGTCGAAGTAACAGGAGTATTGTATTGATCAAGTTGTGGATGTATTGTTCTAGGTTTGGCAGACCGCTAGCCGGACTGCACAGTAATTTCTATGGTCAACTGCTTTTCCTATGCCCTAGAATGAAGTGCAGCGTACTGCAATTGACTTACACGAAATGCGGTTAGTCTCCACAAAGCAATACACTCAACTTGCAGTATAGTCAACTTCAATGTAAGTAAAGTTGCCCTACTGCACTGTATATAGTACTATTCCAACAATTAGTTCATTTTCAAGTAAAATCGTCTATAAATTCGCTTGAAAAATCGGTTAAGAATTGTTTTGAAATTCATAAAAGTTTTAAATTTTTCTTTTAGCAATATCGCTAATACATCGTTTCATTTAAAATACCGTAATTCCGAAAACGCCCGCGAGCCACACGACAGATTCCAAGATAGAATATATTTTCATTGAAAATCAATGGTAATATCTCGATACGAATAACCGGTACAAAGTAAATCGTATATAATCTCTAGTGATACGATAACAAAATACTTATAGTTCAAAGTACAAATACGGTTACAAAATCGTAAAATGTTATCGTCATTTATTAAATGTTTCGAAATAAAGAAGTTTAAATATTCAATCGTTGTTTAAACAAATATTGATGAGGAAATTCTGGTAGCATATACGTATTATGCAAAGTAAGCTAAAATAAATAACTTTCTAGGTAATAAAGGATTTCTAATTGATTTTAAGGTAAACATTAATGAGATTTCATTAATATTTGAAACACATATTTTCAATAATAGTAAGTGAGAAAATATATATATACAACATTAATTTAGAAAATCTGGTTCAAGTTGTAAGAGTGGTAAGTACAGACCTAAAAGGCGGGATTCGAAAAGGTATTGAAGAATTTCCTTGTTTTATGAAAATAATACTATGAGTCGTATTTAATGAACCTTTTAATTATCAATTTGTTAAATCATAACTTGAAAAGTTGTTCCAACTAAGAAACCTATTATGGGAAAAGTCGTCGGGTAGTTATAAAATATTAAAAATGTTTAAAATAAGTCAAAAAAGGGAACGTGGGGTTTTAACCCGAAATTCCGCGTTTAATACTTTCAAATAACTTATAATCCCCAATAATTTTTCATTGTCAATTTCGTAATTATATCTGGTATGTTAACAACGACAAAAGTAATAAGGTACTATATATAGGGTCCTATAATAGATATATTAAAGTAAACAGCCATTTGAACTTGAATTGGAATTATCGCTCTTTAAAACAGTTTTCAAGCTAGAATAGCACAAGGCGAAAATTAATTTAACAAAAGGATAATTTAAGTTGTGTGTAAAGAACTTTTTTCTTTGTTGTTTAACAGAAAACGGAGTGTGTTAGGTTGAATGGATTAAAAAATAAAAGATTGACATGTGATTTCGAATAAAATACTAGTAGAAGTTGATAAACCCGATTAAAATCCAATGCCCCTAATGCAAAAGTAAAAACCGTTCATTCCTGAATAACACATGAATACTAATTATCTCTATGTATTAAAAATTCCAACTCGATAATAAATTCTAAGTATTGAAGGTTTCAAACGCATAACATATATTCATATGTATTAAGGTCAAATTAACGAAGTTCAAAACATCTAATACCTAATTAACCTTGATATTATAATTGGTTAAGAAACAATTTCAATAGCTGAAATATTATCTAGGTAAGGAAATTCAAAAATATCGAAAAATGAATACGACGAATTGTTAATCAATTGTTGAAAGGTAACCAATATATCGGAAGAGTCGAAAATAACAACTAATTACTGAGAAGTCCAAAATATAAAATAAACTAGATTTTCCGTTTATCGCCTTTTTTAATACGTAGATTGTAAAACCCGGATTTATAGTTCAGGTTCATGGATTATTTAACTTATTACAAATTTCAGGAACTTCTCCTTCAATTAGAAGAAAGGGATAATATTCGGTTTTTTTAATAACTTTGAATATTGGGTAATCGACATAAAAAACACAAGCCGCCTTAACTTTTCGTAAAAAAGAGTACAGATGTACATATTGAAAAGTTATTTACGCGAATATAGTCTTCACTTTATAATTCGATTAAAGGTTTTCATAATATGAAAATCTCGTTCCGCAACATGCAGTATAACAGCCTTTAAAAAACTATAAAAAACTGGCTATGATTTTCATTTTAAATAACGGTTTCGAAATCGGCTCCAGATCAATAAAAAAACACTTTGTTTTCCAAGGCTTTGTTTCATAAGGGAGTAAACTCCTTCAAGGTACCAAAGAATTTGTGGTTGACGAAGACGGGTGATTTTAGAATTAACGATCAATTACTATTTACGAGGGATACGGCAGCGAATCAAATATTAACAACTGAATGCCTCCGAAACTTACGAATTCTAGTATGAAGGTGACGGCACAGACACCCTAAGGTTCCTTTGATATCGACGTGTAATCCCGTTTCTATACGTGGTGTTCACCTGTTCATTTCAAAAGTAATATATATTTTAAAACGTTATTGATCACCTGATCATATTCCATTCGAATTTTGACTGAAATAACATCTTATTGTAAATGGAAAATAACGTAAATATTGGTAAAGCTGTAGTCGTTACTGCATTGTCGATTCGATTGATAAAAATAACAGTAATATTGTAATAGTCAAGTGGTGGATATACTATTCTAGGTTTGGCAAACCGTTAGCTAGTCTACACAGTAATCTTTATGGCGAATTGCTTGGCACGTGCCCTATTGTGAAGTGGGCGCATACTATACATGACTTGAAGTTAATACAGTAAACTCACAAAACAATACACTCAACTTTCCGTCAGTATAGTTAACTTTACCTATAGTAAAGTTGACGTATTGTATTGCAATTAATACTGTTCCAACACTGGCGGATTTCTGTTTTGTACCCGTACACCAGTATAGTCGTCCAAATATTTCCGTGTACCCCTAAATTATACACTCGTTAATTGTTCAGACCCCTACTAGTTTAATAGCTCAATTAACTTCATTTGCACTACGTGTCCAGATTCTGACTTTATTAATTTCCATGAATGATTTTTCCGTTATAGACTTATACAATATTTTGATCTTACCATATCAATTCAACAAGTCGCCGCCTTTAATTTCCTGTAAATTTTCCAGTTGACCATATCCCTACTCGCTGGTAGGTAACTTGGCCTTAGTGGGTATCCTATTAATGTAAATTTAGATGTATAGGGTTAATCTGTGACTATTTTTGAACTGTTAAAGGGACTAATTTAGCGATGTTTTCGTCATAACATTAACGGGATTAATTTTCAGTTAATTTATCGGATCGCCTTTATCGCTTTACCTATGATAGATTCATAAAATATCATCTTATCGATGATTAGGCGTTTTCACTCATGGTTCCGAGATTTAAAAGGTATTGAAATATGATTTTCGAGTTGGTAAAAATCACTAACGGGATAAAGGAAATCCTTAGTTGTTTGGTAACGACATTAGATATTGCCTATAATGTTATATCTATATTAAAATTGGTTATTATGTCGTAGACATTTAAAGTTAACACGCTTCATATAATCCTTTTATATCAAAAAGTGGTTTAAAAGATGAATTTTTGGATAATACTAAACTTTTTTTTTTTGCGTTTTTTTTACGGACGTGGGTTATCCGAAAGTCGATGTGTAACGTGAGATTGAATCTTTTCGTAAGACGCCGTTCGTAAAAATCATTGACTTAGCTTTAAACCAATTAATCAGAATCTTCTAATATCCTCTGTTTAAATTCCACATCCATCACTGTAACCTTTTCATTTAGCCAATCAATGTTTTTATAAGTTATGGGTTTTTTTTTTTTTTTTAGGATTTACTATCACCGGGCAGAGCCCCTTTTAGAGGAACGCTAACTTCTACGAAATATTCTTGTAGATACCAGTGGAGTGGATCGCAACGCATACCCTGTACAGATCTATGAAGCTAGTAAAACCCCACGCTATCCACCTGATCGAAACCTTACGGTGCCCCGAAGTTTAGAAACCCGTAAGCGTAAGAGCTATAACCCTAGTTTGACACCGTTTTAGTGCCGGCTTAGTTACCACCACGCGTCTACATACGCTGGGGATATAGTTTAATGGGTCATTTAATAATTCCTTTAAAAATTTGTAATAACATAAATTAAAGCCTTATGTAACTGAGTATCAATAGAGTCGAAACGCGCGGGGGCGCATTAGGCACTATACGTATATATAGGTGTATAATCATATGTAAGGATTTCCACCCATTATCGTGGAAACGTCCAGCTATAAAATAGTTAAACGCGGAACAATCCGTGTATAAAATCCTTACCTTAAAGCGGAACATTTTATTTCATTTAACCTTAATCTTAAAGTTCCTCTATGATCAATAAATTACTTATATACTAGTATGTATTCATTCTCCTTACTTTTCATATAATTAAGGTTTGAAACCATTATAATATACTTCCTAACGATTCAAAGACCTATACTAATATTAGTTAGTAGTTTTTCCCGCATAAAAACCGATTTGTATACACGGTGTGCCGTTGCACCCACTTACTTACCCCCCCGCGCTTCCCTGCTACCCTTATACAAGCTACACGCACCCGCCTTTAAACCTCTTCTCTTCTCCCCCCCTTCTTTTCCTTTCCTTTAGCTACCCTAGCCCACCCTTTTTAACCTTACAAGGTACGGCTATATACAAGTTATATTCAGTTGCTCTTAAAAAAGGTATCCGATAATATATACATTAAGGGAAAATGCTCAGGCGTTCGGAACGCCCGTTCCACCTACAAAGGGTCATAGTATCGCGTACAGGTTAAAATTAAAAAGTAAATGCCAATTATTTTCTCTTAGTATTAATAAAATATAAGGGCGGTTACGTTCCTATTACCGCTAGCTCCGCGGTGCCCCTCGCCGCCTACGGCGCCACTCTCACCATAAATGTGCCGTCCGGGCATCTTACCGCCTTACGGCGCCCGTTTCGCGCCGCTGTCGAGGCGCCCGAAAGCGACTCGATGCAAGAAGAAGCCGCGGCTTTACTAGGTCGACGGGCCCCCACTCTCGCTTAAAGGGAGGTTAACGGTGAAAAGGTAGACGATGGTCCCAATAACGGCGATATGGGCTCTATCATTAACAAGCTCAACATCGCCTCTCCAGTTACATCGCTCCCTACCTCTTATTTGCCGGACCTACCCCAGTCACCGACCCATCCCCAAACCCTATCTCTTCCTGTGAACAAAGCTGCGGTCGTAAGAGGACGACTGTAAAGGCTTTAATAGCCGTGATTATAAATTTATTAAATAAATAAGCCAAAACTCGTAATATAAGATTAAATTATAACTGGCAAGTTTAAAAGTGAATATCGCTATCGGATGTAAAACTGTATTCGTTACCAGCGGGCGGTAAACTCATCCTAATTAAGTTAAAAGATTTTAATTTCCAACTGCTTACGAACAAAAACCCGTAACATATACAAATACCCGGAAATTCGTAAGGTTCGTTGAAACCTTATATATATTGACATTACGTTTCAATTTATCTGGTAGCTTTTTAAATGTACGTAGTTACAACTTTTGAGCCTTGACAAAAGCTAGGTAATACACATAATGTAAAACGCCCCATTCCTTGTCATATTAGAGGCAAAGCTTATTAACGTCCTCTAACCGAAATCATCGGTAATAAAACGTGAAGTCTTCGTAACCGTACCTTATAGTTAGGAAACGGTGTACAAGAGGTTTAGTAAATAGCGACGCAGATAAAATAAAGCCGATTTACTTTTTTTTCCGCTACTTTAAACTAGGTTTCGTTAAATATGTAAGGCTGTATCGTTGATACCATTAGTATAAACTCTCTTTTTACCGGCTATACCACATTTATTTAATTGCCTTTAATCGTATTTTCAAACCAACTTTTACTCTATTTACAAAAAGCTTATTATTCTCGTTGAGTAATAAAAAAAGCCTAACGTTAATATCCGCTAACCTATTCGTGACCTCGTTTTAGCCGATATATATATTAAATTATAACTCGATTCATATAAGATTTCGTTATGATGTAAATATCCCTGAAAGTTCATTATAAAGAAATAACCGGGTTTTCCTTGAAGCTTCATATTGAAAACATATTATTAATATACATTATAATCTCACTTATTGTAATATATATGGCCGCTTTTAAGGTACAAAATGCGTTTAGAACCTTGGCGTCGGAAACGTACATAACATAATATAATCTTCCATATCATTTCGTAAACATAAAACTTTTTAGAAAAATTACAAATCCATACCTGACGTATCATTACCCGTTCAATACTTATTCGAAGCCGTTAATAAAACCAGTAATATTATTACTACTAGAATTAAAGTATTATATTGAAAATGAACACGTTACTTGTATCATTTTTGACCCATATATAAAGTGTTCGCAGAATCAAGATATAGATTGAAAAATTAATAATATTAATTGAGGAAAATCAAGTGGCTCTTCGTAAGCCTTAAAAACCTTCGGTTAAAGCTTAGCTACCGGGTATCTTTGGTTTATTGGGGGGGTTACCCTTATTCCGCCAAAGACATCGTACTCACTCCCCTCCGCCTATAATATAAAGAAATTCCTTGAGCCTTGTATAATGGAAAGAATATCTTAAACGCTACTTAAGGGGGCTGGTCGATAATTACGGTGGTATTATAAATCAAGTCCTATTATGTACCTTAACTAAACGTAGGACAAAGGGATGTTAAGCGTCGAGGGTTTTGAAGCGATACACAAAGCGAAAACATTATTATTCGAATACTACCCTACGGAAAGGTATTTTAGTATCCTTGAAATGAATAATATAAGGCGAGGTTTTATATGACGGAGAAACCACCTACACTGTGGTAACCAACGAAATCGTAATTTAATCCTCGAAGGTATATTATCTCCGTCCGTAATACCAACTTTCGGCGTAATAAGCAAGCATAAACACTATAATGATGGTAATGGCCGTCCGTAATAAATATAACAGGGACCCGTATCTTATATATGACAATCTCTTACAATAGCGAATAACCTTTAAGGTCTGTGTTACGCGCTCTCCGATATAGGCCTTTCCTAATAGGGTTTTATTGAATCAAAACTGTGGATATTACTATATACCCCTACAGCTAGTATACATAGGTCAAGTAGTAATGCACTATATTGCAAGGTGCACTCCTGCAAAGTACACGATAACGTGTCACGCTGCAGGCTGCACTCTTGTAAGGCGCAAAGTTCATCATGCGTGGAGTGGTCTGGAAGGGGTATTCCAGAGCGCATAGCAAAAGGGCTACTGCCCGAATAAGAGGTTTATAACATCCAATCCGTAGCGTACACTCTATAGAATACTTTTTTCGTAACATACCTATTTATCTATTACTACAATACCAATCATTCAAATTACTCTTCGTTTATATTTACGTAAATACAATATCTTACCGACACTAATTAGTAGCCAACTAAGTCAATTAAAAGAAGATAAGGAAAGAAAAAAAAATCAAATTGAAATACCTATAAAGATATGCTATAGCAGTCCTAAATATTTATTCTTTACTACTTCACCTTATTTATACTATACGGGAATGTAGAATTAGGCGAAATAGCTGTAAAACTCGAAGAATAAAAAGACTATAAGATCCGGAGTAACTTTAAAAAGAACTACTTTTAATACAATATTATTCACCAATTAATGCTTTGTTTACTAAAAAGTCCCTTTATGTCAACTTTCAATTTGTTTTGACGCTTTAAATGTAACCGGACAATTTTTAATAGCGGTCTATTACGTATCAAGTTACACAAGCCGAAATAACTAAGCTTTAAAACCCTTCGTTAGAACCCACCCGACTCAAATATAACATTCAAACCGTTTACAAAACTCAAAAGCGGTTACGAATACAACATACATACCGCTTACTAAATTCAAAAACTGCTATGACCACAGACACCAAAACCGCTCGTAACTATCAGGAACGGTCAAAACAAAATAACCCGAACCACTTATCAAATACGAAGAAGAACACACACATCGTATTATACAATATTCCTTCTTTACCTATGTTTATTTTACCACGTTTACTCCATACGCTATTTTACGTTCGCCTTATGCATTTCAACTTTAATACTTATACCTTTTAAGTTTTCCTAGCTGTTTGGCCGGTATAACATGAATAAATATTAACAAAATCAATTTCAAACGTTCCACTGGATAATAATTATATTTTGTTTACGTGTTATTTTAAAATATCATTTATGTTAATGAATGTTAATAAGTTGAATTTAACTGCTTTATTTATCTCATTTTCTTTATATTTGCTGTTTGTATCACCAACTCCTCTAAACTTTAAAATCTAAACACACCTAAATCCATTTAGGGCGTGAAACCAATTCTCCTACAAAGTATATGATAACATGTCACACTGCAGGCTGCACTCTTATAAGGCAGAAAGTGCATCATGCGTAGAGAGTTCTAGAAGGATTATTCTGGAGCGCATGAAAAAAGGTTCACTATCCGGATGAGAGGTTTATAACCTCTCATCCATGGCATGCACTGTCTAAAATACTTCTTTCGTAACATACATATCTATCTTTTACTACAATACCAATAATTATTATTACTCTTCGTTCATATTCACGTGAAGAAGAGACCTTCCCGACAAAAAACCTAATTATCGTTTATTAAGGTTCCTAATATTCGAAGGATTTTGACCCAGTAAATTAACACTGTCTCCGTATATACTAATAAGTTACTACCTTAAACTTAATCTAACTATTGTTGGAGCCCGGTAATGTAGATTGATTCAGACTTTTTTAATACGAATATAAACCTATTTTCTATTCCGCACTAATTGGCATCCTTTAAATAGGTTTCGAAGATTTTTACGTTTAGTTTGAAAAAATAGATATCTTGAAGAAAAACACATCATTTAAGTATATAAATATACAACTTATACATGCGCTAAGAAAGTCTGTTATATAAATTATATAGAATAATATGGAAAAAAGAAAGCCTCGTGACGTCATGTAATTAAGATTTAAAAAACCAGGAGTCGTAGATTAGTATAGAATTCATATAATTTTACCGGTAAAAACGATTTGAAATGAAATGAATAACCTTCGGTAACACCTTAAACGTCTTATCTTCTAAATCAGGCGGTTATATATTAATATATCGAAAACCCTTTATACGTTTAGTAATAGTATCAATACGACCTTTCCTTCGACAAAAGTGAATCTAATATCGTATATAATGAACTTAATTAAGTCGGACGCAAATTACATAGACTTTTATCCCCCATATTTAAGTATAATAAGGCCTTATATTATAAAAAAAAACTATAGAATCCTCCGAGCCACGATACGTTTTAGGTTTTGCGAGTAAACTAGAATTAATATAATAGGCTTTTAAAACTACATTTTAAATAAGTCGCGATTTCCGAATTTGAATATTATAAATACCTTCAATTTCTGTGATATATTTAAAAAACACCTAAATGAGAGTAATTATTATAAAAAGAATATAGGGCTCCAGTTATTATATTCTATCATAATTTGAAAAGGCCGATCATTATATCTTTCAGATCTATGGCCCTATTGCGAACGTTAATAATTTTATTACATACCTTTTCCTTCGAAATATTCTACCCTTAAAGGATAAAGTATTTCACTCAATTAGAAATTTGAAAAGTCGTTGAAAAGTCGTCGTTAAGGTAAAACCTGTTAAGGATATCGTCGCGTAACTTTTAGGTTGATTATTAAACATCGAAGATAAGGCGGTCATTGAATTTCAAAGAAATGGTTTGTAGTAGTGAAAGGGACTATAACCAACTTATAATATTTCCAACTTTCTTCAGGTATACGGTGTTATCAAGCTTTTTTTTTATATGCTGGTTTTAATCCGTTATACATTGACGAGAAAACTCCATCGTTCGATTAACCTCGTACCGCGCGGCTGTACCGCATCAGTTCGCCTTATATATAAATATAATCGGTTGAATTTAAGGGTTTACTTCTTTGTAACTTTAAAGTATATCTTAGTGGGCTTACCGACGACGTATAACGCGTTTTTAAATGGTCTAAAGAAGGCCTTCAACTACTCGCATATAATTATAACGTCCTTAATATCTTTGGAGAGTGGTAAAAACATTAATTGAACCGTAATTCAATCCCCGAATCTAAAAAGACTCAACTCAAGCACTTTAATGCGCCGGGTGATAGGAGTATATAGTCTCTGACCCTGGAAAAACAAAGAAATGATTCTATAATTCGATTCGTAACTTAGGCTAAATGGTACCATCGTTACGGCCCCCATAATATTGGGAAAAATGAAATCGAAAACATAATTAAGCCGATATATAAAAGCTGAGGCCTTGGTATTATAATATATACTGTATATACTGATTGTAAGAGCCTAATCGTTTAAGGTATTCCACTTTTGAACATTCCTTAAGGTAGGCTTTACCCGGTTATATACGAAGTTAAAGTCCCCCCTAGCGATATTTCGGGTTTTGGGTAACTAGGTATATAATTTCTTGAATATTACGTCTTTAAATCAATCTGTATATACGTTAATTATGTTTTACCCATTGACTCGTAACTATAAGGAGTCCTGCCTGGAGCACGGACGCGTAGAAGTAATATTAAAGGCCGCAACCTATTCAATATACAAAAGAACCCAAGACTCTATTATCAGGAACAATTTACGCCAGCTTTTCTAGATAAAAGCGTTCTTGCCCCAGTCATATACCGGGGAGAAAAATCCGAACGCCAAATAACGTTATATAAACCCTTACTCATTATCCCATTTACTGTATTGAGGTTCTTATACGTTAATAATATCTATACTTTTATCCGCGTAACTTATAAAAAGGGAATAATATACGGCTGATAATTTGTCTATGTTCACCTATATAATCGTGAGACTTGTATTTAGTTTCGTTGTTCAATAACGCCTCATAGCTCTATATATAGTTACTATAAACGTACCTAATATTTTTAAAGTTAATATTAATTCAGTCCAAAAGGGTAATAAAGTCTTTATTTACCCCATTACTCCCATTCGAGAGGTTATAAGTCGTATGTTATTAGAAAGAGATAACGATAGACGAAACAGAAAACTCGATCTTTACTATAAAGGTAACCAAATCTTATATCGGAGAACCACCTCTGTATACTATTTTATACCTTTTTATCGGGCCAGTATAAGTATTTATAATAAAAGGCTTCGATGCTTCAATGTTATCTATAGTAACCCTAAAGGTTTTAAAACTTCAAAGTTCTAATATTACCCCTATTCTTAACTTATGAGTTATTCGGGGACCGGATTTTCTAGATATAATAAAGGTTGTGCGGCTCCCACAGGGAAACGCTAGTGTTTAGCCCAAAGACGGGAGCACACATAACGTATCCACGTTAAATAAAGCGTATATATCTTTATATAATGCTATATTAAGTATAGGTGTTACCAAGCGGATCGAGTAATTTTTAACGAAGTATTGCCCTATATTAGTATAAAATGGTTTTGCCTTTCGGCCCTTTTTACTCACCCGTAAGAATGTTGTGTTCCACTTAACGAAGGCGGCTTTCTTAACAATATTTTCGCGGTTACTTTCGTATGATACTAGGTCTTATTGAAAAGTTTGATTTTGTTGAGCCGATGCCTCGAAATATATATATACTTTTCGCCTTTCCATTTTAAAACTGCCGGATAACCCTTATACACAAACTGGTACGGCATATAACAATTATAACACTAAGATAAGGCCGTATAAGACCCGTATAGGTAATCACTAACCGGTACTACGTATTTAATACATTTTATAAGGCTGATAGAACGCGTGTTAGTACATTATTAAAGGTACCCTTTCTCGTGAAATTAAAGGTAATAACGTTTTTCGATTCCCCTTAACCGTTTTTTAATACCAAAAATGTGGAAAAAATATATGGAACGTGAAAAGGATATAATATAGGGAATAAGGCTTATATTGATATTTTATCCGTTTATTAATAAGTATACGTCAACTGGTAAGGTCTCGAGTTAAAGTCGGATTTTATTTTTTATTACTCTCGGGAACCCAATAAGAGACTTTTAATAAGAGGAGTAAATAACGCGTAATAAAAGTCCTCTCGAATAAATATGTTAAGGTTGGTAACACGTTTTCGAAAAGGAATTTATTCTTAGTATTTATATCGATATAACAAATTGTGTACCTCATAAGGATCCTTTTTTTTTACCGATTTTATAAAAGCTAAATCCAATTACATCCGTTTAACAAGTACGTATCGGAGAGGAAAACCCTTTTATGTTCCTTATAAGCCTTTGGAAACCTCAACAAAAATCCGTATGATTCCTTCGCTACCGACCTTTACAAGGCGGAATGTTACGTATAGAAATGCTTCAATAAGTCGTGTATAGGGTCGTAATAGCCCTTACTATATATCGAGGTCCTTTAAAACGTAAAGAAAACCAACTCCTCATCGCATTATGTTACTGCGGCTTACGTTAACGACGTAATAGCCTTCGTACCCCTTATTACTAAACTCGTCCATAATTTTGAAACGATTATATTTACACTGGAAAAAGACGAGTGTAAGGGTAAAATAAGGACCCCTAAAGGGAATTTACGAGCCTATTCGACCAGGGTAAAGGATAAAGGCTTAGGTTCTTTTTCTAGTACCCGTTTTCGTTCCGTTTAATACCCGTTTATAAAGAAGTCGAATGCGTACGTTACAATAAATAATGCCAACGCTCAGTACTTCATGAAACTAGGCCTGTTAAAACGTATAACGAAGGCGTTAATAGCTTATTCTTAGGCCTTATACACGGATTTAAGAACCTTAAGATCGCGCTTCTATACGTTAAGTTCCCTATATAAAAACTTGACGTTAAAGCTTTAAGTACGATATATAGTTGCGTTCTTTTCCGCTAGGAGCGGGACAGTGGTCTGACACTTTTATATAAGCCCTTAAGTATTTTATAAAGATCGGGTATCCTCTGTAAACGTGTTAACGGCGCGTGTGGTTGTTTGGGCCCCTCTAACGTTGAATCTAAAAGGGGTTAATGTATGAAGTTTTTAGTAAAATGTTAAAGAATCGTATGTATGTCTAGTAGCAGCACTAAAAATTGTGGGGGCCGCTCTTGTACGTTTCGAAAAGAATGATCAGTTAGATTTTATATTTATATCGCAATCGATAATTCGTTAAAGGCATTCGGTTGATATAAAGTAACGATTTATTTATTACCAGCTCGTTATTTTAATTACTGATAAGCCTTAACTACATGATTTTTAATAATTACAAGCAAGTCAACACCTTAGATCTTCAGGCGAAGATTGAAGTAAGTATTAATACCAAGTATGTGGATTAACAATTTGGTGAAATGAAGTTAATGACCCCCCGCCAAAATTACAACCGGATTGCAATTTGAAAACTTTGAGCCTCGAATATTTTGTTATTCTGATACTACAAAATCAATGATTCTAACAAAAAGGATACTTATTAGTAGGACTTTACACGTTTCAAAGTTGTCGATTAAATTGGTCTTGTCGAAGTAACAGTAGTATTATATAATCAAGTGGTGGATATATTATTCTAGGTTTTGCAGACTGCTAGCCGGTGTACGCAGTGATTTGTATAGTCAATTTTTTGGCCCGTGCCTTATTGTAAAGTAGGTGCATACTATACTTGACTTGCTGTCAATACAGTCGGCTTATAACAGTATACTCAACTTATAGTTAGTATAGTCAACTTTACTACAAGTAAAGTTGACCTACTTTACTACAATTACCTCTCTTCCAATACTGGCGACTTTTTGTTTTGTACTCACATGCCAGTGTAGTCGACCAAAACTTTCCGTTTACTGTTGAATTATATCCTCGTCAGTAGGTTAGACCCCTGTCAACTCCAATTAACCGTCGCATCAAAATTAAACCTAATTCCTTTTAATTGCCACACGTCTTCGAATCTCACCTTTACCTATTCCCGTATACAAGTTTTTCGCTACAGACTTACACGTATTAAAATACCGCCACCATTAGACTTTTTAACCTACGTGAGTTAAGTCGTCTGCTACTTCAATTAAGACACGTTGGTTAACTAGGTCATTATCGATACTTATACCCCTACTACCATTAACCATCTTAACCAACGTAAGTTAAGTTATTTTTCACTCTTGTCTAACCCACGTGGTTGAATTAACCCATTTCTGTCCTTTATTCAACCATGTTATTTTGAAAAGTCGTTATCTCCCTTGCAGTTTCAAAGTTTTCCAGAACATACCTATTCGTTGGCACGTAACTTAGCCTTTTCAGGTAGCCTATTCATATAGCCATCAATATATATAGTTAGCCTATTACTATCCACAAACCTTTTAAGGGTTTTATTTAACGATATCTTTTTCATAACGTCAATGTGATTATCTGTCTTATCAATCTATCGGAGCTCCTAAATTTCTTGGTTATCGTAGACTTTACTAAATATAATTACGTATATTATCAGGCGTTTTTTAATAATAGTTTATTATTTTAAATGGTATTTAAATGGGCTTCTCGAATTGTTACAAATTACTATCAAGATGAAAGAAATCTTTAGCTACCTGATAATACCATTAAGGGTTCTCACAATACCGTACCTTCATTAAAGTAAGCCATTATACCATATATCTCGAAAATCAATACACTTCGTATAATCCTCTTATATTGAACGGATGTTTAATAAATTAAGGTATGAAAATTATAATCTAGTTCTCACATCCGTCTTTTCAACAAGGGTTATTAAAAAGCTGATGTATTGAGACAAGCCTGTGTCATTTACAAAAAAACGTCGATAAAATTATCAATTTAGCTTTCGAGAAGTTAATTGGTGCCATATTAAATCCTTAGTCTAAATTCCGTGTTTTCTTTCTAAACCTTTTATTTAACCGGATATGATCTTCATTTATTAGGCTCTTTTAATGTACCGCAATCGATAGGTTGTAAAAGACTATCTATTAATCTAAAATAACGATATAACTACTATGGGCGCTTTATTCTAAATACCGTTAAGCTTTGGTTATTTTATTCTTGTCAATTATAGCCAAGTTAACGCCCTAGTTCTTTTGACGAAAGTTAACGCTAATATTAACACCAAGTTTAAGGATTAACGATCCGTGAAAATTAAATTGGTTACCCTTTGCTAAGGTCGCAATCGGCTTACAATTTCAAAAATTCCAGTTTTTCATCACCTATTGTTCCGTTATTACATAGTAAGTAATTCTGCCAAAAAATGTATCGTTAATTTACATACCTACAAGCTTAAATATTTTTTACGTTATTAGTAAATATGTGTCGTATATTAAAAACTTTATAAGTAACTGTAAATCAAAGTACTATGAATAGATTAGAAAACATTAGACGCCTAGCTTTACCAGTCTGTATAATAGCTTCATATATCGTATTACCTTCCCTGAAAAGTAAGTTATATGCAATTCCCGTTAAGGATCCCAAAAAAATCAACCAGCTATAAATTAGTTAGTAATTGCGTATATTCTTACGTTATATAAAAACTATTAAAAGTAAACTGTATTTTAGTCTTAACTATCAATCAAATTGCTAAAAAAAAACACTAAACTTTAACAAACCTTTTAAATAGATAAATATTTTGCAAATATTTAATATTTAGTATTATCACCGTATCC
The DNA here is from genome assembly GCA_038502455.1 of Anisogramma anomala. Lineage (NCBI taxonomy): Eukaryota > Fungi > Ascomycota > Sordariomycetes > Diaporthales > Gnomoniaceae > Anisogramma > Anisogramma anomala. The sequence continues at coordinate 33,769,049 of JASMMZ010000004.1, forward strand.
TCAAACGATTAAACGTAACTTTTTGTATAGTCGCCTAGTGGTCTTGCCTTTGACCTTATATATAATCTTCGACTAAAAATTCCTAACATTTGAGTAGTAAAGATTGAAATTGGTTTAGGACATAAATTATATAACTTCTCAAATTAAAAGGCGATTAATCTTAACTTTATTGATTTCCTTAAACGGTTTACCGAAAATCTTAATAATGCTTTATATTCGGGGCTTTAACGGCAAGTCTTTGTCGTCCTTGCTTTTCCTACTTACCCAAGTAATATTGTAAATACGATCCGATATATATTTATTATTCTTAGCGTTTCTTCTCCTGAGTGAGTTTTCGCGTCAACAAAGTGTTAATAACTTGCTGATAATAAATGAAGAAGGGTTTTATTAGGTTCATAGTTTAACTTAGAGCTCTTTATAGTTCGTCGACATAATTCAAGGCTTAACTAGCGTGATACGATCCGTTATAAGGTCGTTAACCATTTTAATAACTACTTTAAAGTTGGCAATACTGAAGGTTTTATATAGGTCATCCTATTTGCCTGATTCTCGCCATACGAGGACTTACTCCATATCCACGAAGCAAATACATCAATTAATATAAGGATGTGTTTCATATTAAAGGTATTATTAACTTAATGCCGTGTCGATTTCTTACCTAGTTCCTTTAATATCTTACTTTGTACTATAGCTCCTTTCTATATACTTGTTAATAACGATGATTCACTCGTGAAACGTGGATACTAAGACAAATAATATTGGCACTAAGCCATTAAGGCTTACTATATTATTTAAGTCTTCTACCGACATTAAATGGAGTGTCTTTTAATTCGCAAAGATTTTAATTTCTAGCATAAGAATATCGTACGCTCAGTAAAGTAGTACGTATACATTTTCGATATTTTTAGTATTTCAATAAGCATTTGTAGGAATCTCTTTGTACTAAAACCCCAATATTTTAACATCTTCCTAAAACTTCGCCGCCGCAAAATTGGTACCGAAATTATAAACAATGACGTCAAGTAAGCCTAAGTATTTGTTGATCCATAACATCCTTAACTTTTTACATGTATCCTTGACCAAAAAGAATTAGATAAACTTAACTTCGTCGAACAAAGATTACGAATGTGATAGAGTAAAAAGTAAATTTATTATATAAGTAAAATAAGTTCATAATAATTTTTGTTGGTAGGCCTTAGACGTTGCGACGTTGTTGATTCGAAACGTGGTCTAAATCCTAATAAAGATTTCTTTTTCCCTAGACTAAAACTAATTTTAACCCTATTAATATTCGTGTAATTAAGTTCCGTAATATTATTAGTATCTTTTCGCAACGCGATATATTACGAATAGCTTTTTATTAAATACTGTACTACCCCCATATCCGGTATAATACCTTAAAATACTTTTTCCGCGTCCTGTTTTTCAATAATAAAGAGGTATTTAAAGCATGGGTTTTTATCGTTATAACAGCGGTAGGGGTCTTGACCTATAAGGCGGTATAGGAATATGTAGTCAGCTAGTTATTACGCGGCTTTCGGGTTAGTACCAGTGTTAATGTTAGTGTTTTTTCGTATCAGCTAATAACCCTTGGCTTATTTTCCTCCTCCTTAATTTTAAGTCCTTGGAATTACGTGATACGCTTTATATAGTCCTATTTAAAAGTAAAAGGATACCAAGTATAATACATTGTCTATTTTTATTACATTCGACGATAATATAACGTGTTGACTAATAGCTCCGTTTACCGAAAATACAATATCTTTCAGCGTTCAAGTTAAAATTGTTTAGCCGACTTAAAGATTTTAAAAATAATAAAAAGCTTTTTTCGTAGGTTAGAATCCGAACTCTTTATTAACTATATATACCGGGTTTTTCGTACCGTCGATTAATATAATACAAGTTAGAAGGATTTTTTTTTTCGTTATTATATTCTGAAGCTTATGGGTACATACCTGTCGAGCGTGAGACTCGAGCAGATACGGTCGTTAGCGAGGAACTTTATTAGCTAAAAAAACCCTTTACAAATAGCATTAGAGTATTACAAAGCGTATTCGAACTCTGTAAAGCCCGTAACTGTTTGCTGGACCTGCTGGCACAAGGTTTTTTCTCCAGCTTTCACGTTTCTTATTACCTGTTAGAAAAGTATTAGTTGGTTGAGTATCTAATTTAAAAAATCCATTTTACTTTCCGACTCTTTTTTGTAATTTAATATATAAGATTACTTAATAATGTTCCAGTCAGTATAATATTGAGCAAGGTTAATATTGTATTCGAAATAGCCTTTTATACTATCGTAGATTTCGCGAAAGGAAGTATCATTCGTTAGGTATCTAAGGAAGTAATCCTCCACTTAACTAGTATGGATACTAGGAAATAACGAGTAAAAACCTGGCAACTTAACTTTCATTTGACAGCAAATGTTAAAAAATGAGCGTAATTTAAAGTTCAAAAGGTTATACGGCTTATCGTTATACTTCTTTTTTGCCTTTCCAAATCTTGACGAATGTAGTAATTGCTGTATAGTTCGTAATCTCTATAAGTAAGCATCGAGAAGAAAGTGTAATACATTGGTTGTAATCCTCATTTATCTGGAAAAAAGACTAAAGTTGTTGTTAGTGCTAATGGGTAGGATAGTTATCTTTAGCTAAGTTCGGAAGGAAAAAGCCGGTAGTTGTATTTATAGTAGTCTTGCGTTGTTATAACCCAAGGACCAACTGCAGGTCATGGAACAGATCAGCGGACCGCTGCATCATCAGAATCCTAATGTCCAACACATCAAGCTAGGGATCCCACTGATGTAAGCACCCTGGGTTAGGGTTTGGACCGACTGGACCGCCCGTGGTCCAGTCGACAACATTAGGACCGAAGGAAGCGACATCGACTTCAGCAGTCTAGTACTGAAGATGGTATGAAAGCCATAGGATATAAGGACACGGCCATCACCACATAGATAGTATTTCCTTCATAGCTCTTCAGTTGTCAATCTAAGTATTCAGTCTACATATCCGAATAGCCTCACGGCTTTTGATCATTACTTGCATGGTTGCGATATTGTTCACTCAGCACCTCTGTTACCTTCTATATACTCACGGGTATTTAGTGTGATCATTACATTACTGCACTAAATTTACTACTATTCCAACTATAAACCCAAATTCGATACCGATATTTATCAAAGTTAATATTCAAATGAATTATTGAAACAAAGTCATAAGCCGGTTTTAGGAACTTAATGGATCAATTCATCAAGTTATTAAATTAGGATAAAATACATGTTAATTCAATCCACAGGTAAGCTATTTACTTGTAATGTTGAAAATTGATGACTTATATTTGATAAAACGTTAGAAAATTTATAAAGATTACAAGATAAATTTATTATAATCGAGGAGTTGGTTAAAAGCCGAGGAATAATTATCAGGTTGAATTCGAGCCCTTTTAACTTCTATACGTAATTACATACAAAAGTTAAATTTTTTTTTTTAAAAAAGGCGCTGTTTAAGTCGTCGGCAGAGGTAAAGTAAATATCGATATTGATTTTAGTTCTAAAATATTTCTGTAGTTACATGGAATCCAATAGGTAGGTATTAATACGATAATTATTCACGTCGTATTTAAAATATAAACCCAGGTTTTTATAACAGGAATATTCCAAATGATTTAAGTAAATATATATCATGTTTTACTAATTCGGAAACGTTAACTTCCGCTACAATAATATATTTCTAGTTATCGCGAGAGGTTGCGTCTCTTTTACCATTTCCGTTAAAAATTAAATTTCCGACACCAATGTTATTAATGTAATGAACGTTAATATACCGAATAAATATTATATTATTTAGTTTATTAATAAATAATATTCGAGAAACCGATCTATAATAACTCGCGGGTATATTCAAAGGAAACAATGCATGAACGAATATGTCATTTATAATCTTCTTTCAAAAAGTCGAATTTAATAGATTTTTGGGTAATACCACCAACCTTCATAAATAAAGTCACCTAAACGTTACAAAAACGTGAAACCGTTCATAATCATTTTGTTTTAAGTTGGTGAATTGGACGATAACAGATTTTCTTGCCTTTGGATGTTAGTAATACGCGTGAGGTTTTACAATAAAAGCGTCGGAATCGTTATTACCGCCGTCATTACTGTAAACCTAATGACTTTTTATAACGGTCTTTGTAAGGCCCTTTAATGATTAAAAAAAAATACAAAGGTATTGGTTTTTTCCTTATCAACTTCTGGTTTTTATGTGGTTTACCTGATATCGTAGCTTTTGATATTGAAAAGCGTAACTGAAAACCGGAAAATTCCATTTACAAAATAAACTTTTATGTTTAATTTATTAACAACTGATGTTATCAGATAAACCGTTCATCTCGTAGTAGGAGTCGCAGGAATTCGAGTCGTTATTATCGTCAGCACGGTGTCCGGTAAAAGCCGACGTAGTAATTGTGTTGTTTTTGAATAACGTAGATAC